>QMIH01000228.1:172736-192829 GCA_003987875.1 Clarias batrachus
TGAGAGAGAGAGAGATAGAGAGAGTAGTGAATCTTGGGTGTAATTTGGCGACATAATGTTCTTTACTTAAAAATTTATTAAAAATAGCCAATTTTAAAAAGTAGTTCAAATGTGGGAAAATTCATGGTGGATATTTAATCATCGCAAATGATTGTTTCAGAAATAGGACATGATTTATGTTTGCAATTATTAACACCTTTGGGCATTTCACCTTTTCTGAAATATCACAAGCTGTTAAACAGTTCACGATGCTTAGTGTGATATAAGCACGATATTGCATATTGTTTGATCATGCACTTAAACTTGTCGAGAGCCATCACAAAATTACAGATACCAGACTTGCAAATAATGAAAAATTGACAACTTTTAAAAGCAAAAGCAGCAGTTATTATTTAAGCAGCTCCCTTGCCCTGGCGTCACCTTTGCATCTCCTTTCAGAAGTGGTGTGTGAATGAACTCTGTGTTTGATGCCAGCTAGGACTTCCTTGTCAAGGCTCCGGTTCAGCACACACATCAGCACCCTGCTGAACTATTGTGGGCTGAATTCTCATTGCTACTCTGGGCATTCCTTCCACGTTTGTGCATGCACAATGGTAGCACAGCATGGCTTCTCCCCAATTCATCCATGGTCCTTGTCTTCCATTCGCACTCGTGCATACTTTTTATTTATTTATTTTTTTATGTTAACCGTTAACAGTTATTTGTTGCTCGGAATTTTTTGTTGACTGGCAGAGTGAACGTATATCTGCAGTAGTCGATGGCTTTCTCTGTCTGAGCCGGATGATATAAAGCTCTTCAGTGTGTTGGCATTCATCTGTTGTTGCAACTCATGTTCTACAGATCACCTGAACTGTTGGTAGATATCTTGTGGAGAGATTTAATTTATGAGGAGATATTACCTGTGGTCTTTGGCTTGAAGAAACAGGCTCAGTGCTTTAGACAGTTAGTCTGAATGGAGCTTTGGATATTCATGGACTAAGAGGTGCTTGCATGCATGCAGTTCAATTGCAGGCATGGAGAGGGACTCTGTGGGAATTAGCAGCAGGAACAACACTCCAGGCTCTCAGATAATGGACGTGCTGAATGTCCACCATCTGGTGTTTGTTTAATACACAGAGAAGGTCAAATGGCCAGCAAGCCTTTTCTGCTCTCCAGCATTCATGCTTTGGGCTGGGGAAAATCATTGATTTTACTCCTCTACCGGATGATCTTTGTGTGCTGGAGCTCAGTATGACAACGACAACAACCTTATTGCTTAAAACAGCACTCAGTGGGACTGAAACAACCTGAATTCAACATGGTCAGTGAATACTTCTTAATGTTCCTTTGGTTTGATTGAAGCCCTCAGACAAGCCCACTGCAGGCTCTTTATTTGCCCAGGTTTAAATCATTAGTTGGTGTTTTTTTTAACCATAGATTTGTCTTACTGTGGCCCTTATGCTTATGCTTGACCATTAGTTTAAGATTGATTGATTGTTAATCATCACATATGTGTCAGCAATTGTTAAAAAGCTCTCGATTATCTTAAAATGTCTTCCTAATGTTTCCAAAAATCTGAATGGACATTCATTGGGCTTCTCAGTACTATTCATTAGGCTCTCAGCTGAATCATGCACTCAGGCATGTTTGGCCTTGTCCTCTTAGGAGGAAGTTACACATGCTAATGATCTGTAAGTGCTAGACTGGAGAGTAAACCATGACTAACAGTAGAGCTGAGAAAGAACAGGACACGTGCAGAGTTTCATTTGGCAACAAGGCAGTCTTTCTTCTCAGATGTACAGCAACCGAATCCAATTAATTGACACGAAGGGGACAGTGAGAACTACGCTGAATAAACAGGGATAGGTAATGCTCGTATATGCTGGAATGTTTTAGGATCATATCCATTTAATAATAATACATGTTTGGATCTTATTTGGACAGTATGTCCATTTGGATAAACAAACATGTTTAATTCAATTCCATTTTATTTGTATAGCATTTTAACGAATGTCATTGTCGCAAATCAGCTTTACACATGCAAGAGAAAATGATGGCAAATTTGTATTAACTGTTGAAAATGTGCATGAATCAAAATGATTAGAAAGCTATATAGAAATAATTAGCATTACATCTTTTAGGGACATAAAATAAGACATCTAGCATTTAATACACTATATGAAAAATATGTTGAGATCACTTTTAGTAGCACAACACTAGTTTGCGAAATGGGAAATTTCCTAAAAGGATAACTGATAGCAGCAAAAGTAAGAGCTTTGAGTGGGTTTAGGCGGGCCTTAAGCTGCCTCAAAGCATTGGCCTCCTCGCAATGGAAACAACAGCACTCATTAGGTTTCTAAGAAGAACACAAAGCCTACAGCTCTGCTGGCAGGAGACAAATTTAGGGTCTGATATAAGGAAGTCAGAAGTAAAAGTGGCAAAATCATCTAAGCTTGCCTAATGAACGGTTAATAGGTCTCGTGTCAGTTCATTGGGCTTTTTTTGGGCCTTGTCAGGGTTTGTCTTGCCCGTCCCTAAAGCTGCAGTAATCCTCTGTGAGTCCATTCGACCTATTGAGTCATGTAAATAATTGTTTAGAGGTTTTTCCATCTACCATAACGGTTGGCATGTTTGCTGTTGGAACATAGTAACGAGTCTTTGTGATGTAGCAGTAGTAATAGTAGGCATGAAAAGTTGTTGCTTCAAACTGCATTAAAGCACTTTCACATTAATGGCATCATGAGCGTTATATCTATAGACACTCGCCGTCCACTTTAATACACCTGTACATCTGGACACATTTAAGCAGTTATCTAATCAGATTTCTACAGGCTTGGAATTTTGAAAAACTTGATTTTTTATGGTGGCGGGGAATATCTAGTAATGAATTAAGCGCTCTTTACAACCACAAGGGCAGAAAAGCATCTCAAAGTTTGAGGTTGTTACTACAGCAGGTACTACCCCTGATTATTTTAATTACTGCCAGCTCAAAACAATCTGGACTTTCTGTCTGACTAGATGTTTCCATCCACAGTTGCTCATTCTTTTTTTTGTTTTTAAACCACTCTGTGTAACCTCTAGAGACTGGTTTGTGTGAACAATAAAACAAACAATGGAACAATAAAACCAGTACATCTGCACCAACAATCATCAGACATCATATTTTACCTTACTTTGATGATTGGTGTGAACATTAAATAAAAGCTCTTAATTGATTGATTGATTGATTGATTGATTGATTGATTGATTGATTGATTGGATAAATGCATAAATAAGTAATGACTATCTGATAATTTTGATTTATACATATTTTATCACACATTTCACACTCATTTATCTAATTTTCTATTCATTCTCTAAAGCTGCTTTGCACCAATGATCACTGTTAAAAGCACTATATAAATAAAAATTGAATTGAATTGAACAGGAGTTCAGGTTTTCTTAATATGGTGAATGAAAAGCATCTACTTACAAGTTAGCTTACCACGTTTCTGGACGTTTTTTTTTTTTTTTTAAGTTCTGTTACCTGTCAACCAAAAAAAATGTCACTATTAAACCACCATTAAAACTATTTTACCTGATGTACTTTGTGTTGCTGTCTTTAGTAACCAGTTGGATATAGGGCTATGTTGAAGGAAATTCAAAATGATTTTTTTTTTTTCTTTTTTACATTTCAGGCTTCCAAGTAGCGTTTGACCTATCATCCGAAGATTGTGAATTAGAATCACCGTGATCTTTCAGTTGCTATGCCTGGAGTCCTAGGGAACAAAATTGCCACAATTTCAGGGAGTGGGGTGGAATACTTGCACTTCCGCATCAGTCACGGTGACACTAGCCAATCATGGCAGATAGCACTTTCCTCGGAGTGTATTATGCCTCCCCCCAAACGATGTGTGAGCAGCAATTTATATTTGGTCAGCTGGAACTAAATTAGGGAGAAAATTGGAGGAAAGTAGCCAGTTCCAATGAATTTCATTTATGGATATTTTGTGAAAGCAATGCATTGAATCAGTCCAAAATATTGCCTGTGCATCACTTAATGGGTGGATTATTAATCTCAATGAAGGCATTTAGGTGACACTTGCAGTAGGAAATTTCTGCCCATAATTAACATTCCCTATCTAGATTTTGAAAAACTACTTTTGCTAAACAGATTTGTGCATTTTTTAAAACTATTCTGCATGTTTGTTTTGATTTTTTTTACTATTCTGCATGTCTGGAAGTTATGTTACCTGTCAAACATAAAATCCTCAACGTTAAACCACCATTTTTACGTCCTCTAGTAGAAAATTGGTATGCTAAGGGACTGAAATAGTACCAAGAGCTGGTCCATAACAATTCTACCTCTATTGTTCACTTATAGCAGCTTGTATAAAATTGCTTGCATATTCTAAATCTTTTTAAGGTTTTCCCAAATTACAAAAGTATTATACTAAACTCTGATTTCCTTGCATTGTTTTTATTGTTTTTTTGTTTTTTTTTTATTGTTGTAATACATAAATGTAAAATTGTAGACATTTAAACAGTTAATCCAAAAACACTGAATTTGAGTAACAAATTGATAGTTGACGTATAAATTAGGTTCAGATGTTTGTTCCTTGGTGGCTTAGTTATAAGCTGTTTGAAATGAGTGTGCAAATTTGCATCATAGAAAACAAAGCATTTGATTTGAATTGAGAGTGTAATGTTGCTACACTGGAATCAATAACGAAGGAATTATTTAAAAAGCCATACCATAATGGGAAATTGTGGAAAAGCAAAAAGGCAAACGATTGGTGTAATTCAACATCTTTGGCAACATCTTAAAATCACTACTTGTCCAATTTGCAACCTTCAAAGGAAAGCTTGACTAGAGTGAGAACCAGTGTACCACTTTTCACCACAGGTAGCGATATAATGCAGCTCATGATTAATTTTAATTAAACACATTTTGGAAAATGATATTGAATGTTTGAACCCCTGGTGCTTTAATTACTTTATTGCCTCTCAGCTCAAACTCTGAAACGTTCTGGCTGGATGATGCATTGGAATATATCCTAAAAAAAAGCTTCACAGCTGGCATGCAGGGGCTTCCTCTGGCTTCTATAGTGCATTTACTATTAGAGTCTCCCACTTCAAGACAGTAGAAATATATAAATTGATACCACTGTGAACGCTAATTTGCCACCAGCCTGAAAACTGTTAAACTCCTAGTTAATTTAATGAGGGCTTCAGACCAGAGAGCAATGTCATGTTTTAAGCCTCACATAGGCAAGCTCCTTTGTGTAAACAAACAGAAACATCTAACAGTTTTTTTTTTTCCAGAATCCTTCACTTTAGCTAGCTAAAGCCAAGGTCCCCTTATGCATTACTGACAGGTGAAGAAAGGAAATATTATTGGCTTAATGCAAACCAAGGGGTTAAGTCGAATTTCAAGTGCGGTTGAGAAAGGAAAGAAGAAGCCGGCATGCTAACAGCTTAAGTTTGCCCTGATGGTTTGACAAACGTCAGGATTATTGGCTGTGTAGAGAGACAAATAGCAGCTACAAAGAGTTTGGCCCTAAGCCTCTTGAAGATCCTCCACCAAAACAAGACGATTCCAACAAGGGTATTATCCCACCTTTGTTTATGGGCAGAAGAGTTGAAACAACTCAATGGGAGGATTACCCCCCACTTGTGCAGTTCTAATAAAGATTAAGTGATAAGTTCCTGTCAGGGTTAAAACAGGTGCATGCTGCTAAGGGGAAGTGTGTGTTGTAAGTGGTCATGTGAGGCTGGTGAGGAAGCTGTCACACCAGGGGATGGCTTTGTTTTTTCTTGAGTAGTGGATGCCTTTTTAATACAAAAATTTACTTAAATAGCAGTGCATCCTTTCCATTGTGTTATTCGTTTGATTTCCACACAGCCTAATGTGACATGATGAACTATAAATCATAGATAATGATTAGAGGATAATTTTATAAAATCTTCTCCTCTCAAGTGTAGGTAAGTACAATTTTTTTTTTTTTTCAAAATTCCAAAGATGGAAAATGACTCAAGTGTGGACATGTGTCTGCGTCAGGCTATGAGAGCTTCATGCTATTGATACAGTACATCAGTGTGATCAGTGTGATATTTCCGTAAACCTAGTCACACTGGCCTGAAAAGGCCAGGGGCAATGGGACTAAGAGCTGATAAGATCTTCATACCTGGCTAGAGCTGAAGGAGCAGTCAAGAGTTAGACAGGGAATGCAATCCATCAAACCTTGCTCTGTGCCTGCGATGTAAGGGGGTTGGGGGTGGGCAGGCCAGGGATGTCTAAAAAGACAGGTTCTCAGGGTGCCTCTTAAAGGCCAGTCAGAATGACGTGCACTCAATACCTGAGATGCAGTTTCCTTGCTGTTTGGAGATGTCTCTTTGTTTTGCCTCTTGACTCCTGTAGCCACAAGTAGGTGGTGAACAATAACAAAAAGTGAAATAGGACCATTTAACATTGTTGGTTGTTAGCTTTTATTCATTATTACAATTTTCAATAGAATAATCAATAAACTGTTGATACATTTGTCATTTTTATTTTTTCATTTTAATGTGCTCTTCAGTTACAAGATGTGGCTGGTTGACTTGAAAAGTATAGCTCGATGTACATTCCAAAACTATTTTAAGTTTAGATTTAGCCTGATGGTTTGTTCCCTCAGATCTCAGTGAAATGTTGGCAATATTGGCTTGAATAAACCCATTAAAACACTTTGTAAGGAATGTTTCACCACAAGCCAATATAGGATGTCTCCTGTGTCAGCTATTCTAACCCTCAAAGCCAAGAGACACAGACATAGATTGAACGTATCGATCGGCTTAAATAGCCCTGTCTTTAATAAATACTACATTATGACTGCGAGGTTCTGCCGGCGTGTTGGCTGATGAAGGCATGCCTCTCAAAGTCGGTAATCAGAGGAAGTTCGGGGGAAAGATAATCTTTCGCTCTTTGCATCCTCAGAGACGCAGGCCAGGCAATCAGGGGGGATAGCAGTGATTGCTCGGGTTGCACTTGTGAAATCACAGCCTGCATTGGCCCCAGCCCTGAAGGAGATATTAAAACCAACCTCTTCCAAGTTTCGCTTTTCAAGTAAATACTGATTGGGGCCTCCATAAACCAGCTCACTAGCCTCCAAAAATCAGACAGCTGTGTGATTCTCACATATGTTCTCAACTGTTCACAACAATAGGGGTCATTTATTACAGTTCAAATCTGAATGTATAGTGACTTATGTAGTTTGCCATGCTTTTGCTTTACACAACAATACAAATACATAAAAATGTACCTCATCCATCAGGTGAACCGATGTAAATTGCAGTGCGGTATAAATGTGAAGAATTTGAAACTTTGTGGGATTGCTTACATTCTATATTATGATGGCTGTCGAAAATGTGTAGGTAAAAAAAAATGGAGAAAAAAAAAAATCAAGGCCCTGCCCTGAACTGTGATGGCAGCAAGATTTTGCGCAAGCTAGAAAAAAAAAAACCCTAATAAACAAATAACCAACCCTTGATGCTCTGAAATCAGATGCTAAGTGAAGACACTTGGGATGAAGTCTACAAATTGTAGCAAAGACTCAGCAAATATCCAACCTTGGCTTTTTTATTCTGATCTGAGCCCCCAAAAAGCCTTTCCCTGTTTCATACTCCTATGATTGAATTCAATAGGATCATGTATCCCAAAGAAAAGGCAATTAGTAGATGACACTGACATGGCAAAGGAAACAAGCTTCAAACACATCAGAAAACAGCTGTCCAGATATTACCAATCACCGGAGCAAACTGCACCCGATTAAAGTTTAATGTGGCTTTTAAGGGAGGTTTTTGCTTATCAGTGCGATAGGGTCCAAGGGAAAATATTGTTATTGATTCCATCATTTTAGATGTAACCGATCCTTTAAGTAATTTCTCTGGGTTTCCTGTGTGTCAGTTTTTAAGTGTCTGCTTGGGTTGGATCATCGCAGCCAGCCGTTCATTTAGAATTCAGGGCTTAATGCACAGAGTGTTCCCGATACACTTTCAGTCACATCTGTTGAAAGGCAACACACTTATTCCATTGAAGGCCCAACCAATGCATTGACTGCAGTTCAATTTGGGGCAGCTAAATTATGAAAATTAAGTGGTGTTGGGAGGTATTTTAATTGATCGTTCTGTGGGAGTTTGTTTTAAAGTATTGATCCCGCTACATCTAAAACAATTTTGAAGAGTGCACTGTGTAAACGTAATAGCTTTTAACCCTCCTATTACTTTAACATTTGACTTAATAAGCATAATTATTTTAAAAAGAAATGACAAATAATTTTTAATACAAAAATATTCACATTTGTTTTAATATCATATGTACCAACAATTTGGTTTTGTATAACAACAAATTTATTATTATTATTTTTTTGTTGTGTGTGTGTGTGTGTGTGTGTGTGTGTGTGTGCGCGCGTGCGCGTGTGTGTGTGTTTTTACACATAACATAGTATGTGCTATGATAATTATTTTATTCATTAATTTAAGATGAAAAGAAATTAAAAACTTAATATGGTTTTGTTCAAGTCGTAATTAAAAATTAGAGACTAATTCTTTTTTACTTTATCAAAACAACCCAACACCAATTTGACTGATATTTCCTAGAGTGCATAATAAAAAAAAAATATGATTCATGACAAATGATAAAAACTGAGATATCTGTTTTAGCAAATGCACTCTCTTCATACACACGAACACACACAAATATATTTGCATTTGTTGCAAAAATGTGCTACCACCTTACTTAAAATATGCTTCTTTTTAAATTGTGCCATCTTTGTAATTAAATGTGCATTAAGCTGAAAGGAATTTTGAAACACATCCTGCAGTCACTGTAAAAATCTGGCCTTGTTTAAACACTATTAGTAATTGTAGTAATAATTAAACAAATGTAATCTTTAATCCTTATCTTTACAAGCTGCATAGAATTCTTTTACATGTGAAATGACTGCATGTGGGCCATGGCCCTCTTTCTGAGACCCTGAACAGACTGCAGCGATATACAATAGCCTCGCTCAGGAATGGAGGTGTAGGCTAATTTGTCCATCTCCTGCAGTAACCCTCCACTGCTGTAAGAGAAGAAAGACCACATTCAAACCTCAACTGGATTAGACAGGCCAAAAAGAGCAGGATGTTGAAAGAATGGGAAGCTTTTGTTACTCTCCCTTTTAGATTATATACGATTTTGATTAAAGAACAGTGGTTTTAATGCATATTGGTCGATTCAAATCAAATCTGAACTTTTTAGACATTAACGTACAAACCGACAACAGTAACCCGAGCTTAAGTAGTACATCTTTGGCACATTAAGGGTACTTCAAGAAAGGAAACCAAAGACAGAAAATATAGGTTCAGGTTTCAGCCTTCAGCCAGTGTGAAAATATCCTCAATTTGATCAAAAATTTATAATGCAACTTTCCAGGTCTTAAATTTCCTTCAACTGCACTTGAAATGGGCACTTGTTTCCCCATTATGGCTTTTTTAATCTACTTATGTCCGAGTTGTCTTGCTTAAAGATTGCTCCACCATATTGGGTGTACAGTATCTGAGGTATGTGTTCTTCAGCCGGGCCTGATGAAATAACACAACAGTTTACATATTTCTAAAACCTGAGCTGAGGGCCGATTGAAAAATCGATACTGGCAATCAAATTTTCCTGAAAATATATACACACACAAGTCTGCTTCGAGGTGACTAAAATGAGGCAAATTTGGTTTCAGCAGACAGGAAGAGAGTCGGCACTAAGAAGGCCAGATCGGGCAGTAAATGGCTACTCATCGCGACCAGGAACGAAACCCATCCATCCCCAGAGACACTTAGAGAAGGGTGAGAGAGGCAAGCGATGGAGAAGGAAAAATATGCGTTGCTGTTTCTTCCTCGCAGCTGGCATTAATTATTCAGCCAAGGGGAGGGATCGCCTTACATTAGCCATCTTGTTTCTTGTGCCTTTAATGACAGTTGTTGTAAACATACATAGACAAACACCATGCCCAAGTCTGTGCAGCCCCTCTCCCCCTCCTCGGTGACAGAAATATTTTAATTCCTTCAACCGAAAGATTTGCCTCATCCCTCAAGGGGCCACTGATTCACCTCATAAATGTGACATTTGTATCCAGGATTCGTCTTCCTTCTTGGCCTCTTTTTTTCCCCTCATCCACCTCCTGAATCTACACTTTTCTTCTCGGTGTTGCTTTGAACTTCCTAGATTTGCTTTTAAAAGTTCTCTAGGATGGAGAGTTTTTCTGATGGAGTTTTTTTTTCTGGTGGGGTAAAAGTCATGGTGGTGAGTGACAGCTTAGTGTTTGTATGCGGCTGCTTGAATTTGCAAGGTCAAGGAGAGACATTTGGCCCTGGTTGAAGCCTAAAGCTCTGGTATTCAAAACATTCACTCCTTCATGTTTAAGTGATGCCCTGCTAAATAAATGATGAATGTTTATGTTTAAGCCTAGCTTACTATCTTTTTCACTGTGAAAATTTTAATCAGTCTGGGATCAGATCCCTTGACTATAGAGAGAACCTCGGTTTGACTTGATCTGGTGTAAATGCGCAGGGAGAAACAGGTTACCAAAAAAGCATGAAAGAAGCATTTGGTTCCTTGGCCTAGCCTGGCCTTAAGACTTTTTCCAAGAGATTGTGTAGAGAGAAACTATGTTTTGCTTGCTATGTACACCTTCTGTTTCCCCTCACCTTTAATTCTTAATGCTTATTTCAAGATCAAGAGCTGATACTGGATATTTGAGACGGCAGAGATATGCATCTTGTCTACTCCACACTTATGTAACGTGGAACAGTGAGCAAAATATTTACCCACAAGAGTACCATTAATAATAAGATATAAATGGTTAAACTTTATTAAATAAAAAATATATATAATTTTTTATCCAAAACCCCTGTCCAAAAAAAAAAAAAAAACTAAGGAGACAAATGATATGCAGACAAATTATGCAGATATGTGATGTACTACATATACTACTTATATCATTTTTTGTAGATCATGGTTTTCCAGGTGGTGTCCTGTGGGTGAACAACAATTCTGTGGATAGAAAAGCCTGGTTGATAGAACCAAATGTTGCCTTGTTAGTAGAAAGTTTTTTTGGGCTGGTCCAGTGTAGTCTTTTCCTGTTGTATCCCATCCACCTTCAAGGTTTGATGTCAACATCTGAGCATGCTGAGTTGCTTTTCTGCTCACCGCGGTTGTAAAAAGTGATTATATGAGGTTGTATCTCTCCTGGCAGCTTAAATTATTCGGGACATTTTCCTCTGAGAGCTTTTACCAACAAGGCCTTTCTAACTGTCGTTCACCCACTGGACACCATATTGAGAACCATGCTTTTAAAAAGCCTTATATAAGAAGAAAATTTTACAACTTTTACTTGCTGTAAATGTGTGACAAGGAATGTGCACTGCTGACAATTAGATAATGGTAAATACCATAATTAATATTGATTGATTTGATTGATTGATTGATTGATTGATTGATTGATTGATTGATTGATTGATTGATTGATTGGAGCATTATAACGAGCTGTACTCTCTACACGACAGCAAGATGTTGTGATTTAAAGAATATGCATGGAAATGATAGACCTGTTGTTTGTAAAGCTTGTGGAGCCATGAAGCTCAAGTGGGTTACTCTGAGACTCCTGCATTTCTTTGAAACACAGCAATTTGCCTGGCCAGTTCTTCTCACTCTTCATTATTTATCTTCCCTTTAGGTTCTTTATGTTTCTTCTACTACTTTGGATGACGCTTTCCCAAGTCCTTTATTTGTTTCACTCATGGGATGCTTTTGTCCATTTTGTGTCTGTAAAAGAGGAAAGTCTATAAACAAACACAATTATTAACATACTCAGTTACAGCAGTCTCTTTACAGCAGTAACTTTATCCACATGAATTACTCAAACAATTGGCCATGAGAAAAAAGGTCCCATTAGTTAACTGACCTTAATGATGTTCTTGTGGGAATGCTGTCTGCTGTATGTATTTGCTACTCAATATGGTTTTTAGACTTATTATTGGTCGGATATGGCTCCATAATGCAGAGCAAAGCAACTAGGTCTGCGGTTTCTACCCAAACTAAACTGTCACATATAAACATATGGAAACTGTAGTCAATATTTCGTTTTTTTTAAAAAAGAACGTTTTATTTCTCTCTTAATTTTATTAGTAATTTCTTATATGAAAAATATGTACTATGGCAGCTGTACAGAAAGTAAGGCAAAAATGTGTATAACATTTTTAATTAACTGAAACAGGTTGATTAAATTGCACACAATGGTAAAGTGACTCATTCCTCTATACTAAGGGTCTATTCAACATAGTCTCCATCACAAGTGATCCATTTGGGCAATCGTTGAACTCCATGCCCAAATCCTCTTTGTTGCAATTGATGCTTTCCTAAGAGCTACAGAATGTTTACGGTGATGACACCATTGATAAGAGTGTGTCCACAGATGTGCACAGATTTGCCTTTGTGAAGCTTAAAGCAGGAGAAATCAGGTTGAGTATATTTGTATACGGGAAGAGTTCCTCTAACAACATGTGCAATTTGATTGTCGCTATGTCTGCTAATTAAAAAGTTATGGCTACTTTTGCATTACTTTTGGTACAGCCCTGGTATAAGCAATACTACACACACTACTGGAAAATTGCAGGAACATTTAAAAGTGCGTATCTGAAATTGGTTTTAGTAACGTTCTCCTGAGGAGCAAAATTCTGCGTGGCGCTCAACATGGTCTCCCTCTAAGTGCCAAGGGCTTTGGCCACCACCCTGCAAGTGAGAGCACTATGGCTACTTTGTCCTGATCTGCCCATTCACACTCGAGCAGACCAGAAGAATGTCAGGTCTTGAAGGTGAGATTGTGCAGATAGCTACAGTCGATCACTTCAGGAAGTCCCCACGTGCTAAAGTGAGCCTCTAAGGCACCGTGAAGCAGCTTAAGCAAATTGTTAGATTGATATATGATGAAAACCGGTGGAGCTGGCAATCCCTCTTTAATCCTATAATTCAATGCTGTGCCGTGGATTGGTTATCGGCCAGTTCTCCAATGTCAATCGTCGAGGCGTATCTATGTGACCTGACATGGTGACCGCGATTGCTGGCAGCCTATTCAACTTGACTCACTGGTTCAGATCTAGAGTTTCCCTTTCTCACTCTCCCATCTCGCTTTCTCACTCTTGCTTTCCCTCACTTTCCTCTGTTCCCTGAGATCAGACACTTATGTTACATGCCACACATTTTAGATCAGTTTGTTGCGTGCCACTTTTCAATGGCTCCTGAGGTAAAAAGAGGAAAGGGAGCCTGAAATTATCTGGCATTATTCAAGGGCCTTGTCAACTTGTGGATATGCTAATTTCTATCTTTTGCTATTCTCTGACCTGAGAGCAAGAGCTAAGTGGCAGCCGTATGTCCATTAGCCACCAGAGTGTAGCTCTCTCTCTCACCCGCAGTCATGTTGCTTTTTTTTTTTTTCTTTTTTAATAATTAGTCCTCCCGGATAAATACCAGAGTCTGCAGTGATGCGCCCATCACTATGGGAACATTTGGCAGCATATGCTAACTCCTAAACAACACCGAAGTGTTTCAGGAAGCGAGGGTCTCGGTTCAAGAGGGTTATATAATGGAGACGGATTGTTCATTAAAGGCTTCCTGCTCAGCTTGTTGGGTGTGCCTTAGGTCCCCTGGCTCTTCACGTTGCCACTTGTGCTGCCCACATGCGAAACAAATATTAATTTTACTCCACTACAAACAATAACAGAAGCAGATGTAAGTTAAACATACTCTGGAGCTTTCGGATTGGGAAGGATTGGCTGGATGAGTCCAAAAAGGCGGGGCTTGCAGAGGTTGGGTTGTATGTGAGTGGGAGGATTCTGTGTGGCTCTTTCTCTCTTGTGACAGACAGCCTAATTCTGCTATACTCAGACTTCACCATTAGATGGAGCACTTGCTGTCAGTGTTCTTTCCTGCTCTATATTCCAGGCTCTCCTGTCTCCACCATTCACACAGATAAGGCTGATTAGATAATTAGTATCACCACTGATTATGGCCACAGTCATCAGGCTGGCCCATATGGCAATCTACAGAAGGAGAATCATTGGATTTTGGGAAGTCCAGTACAGTAGACTGTGGTGTATAGTCTATCTGCATGATAGATATTTGATTTTTTTTTTTTTCTTTTTCTTTTCATTTAAAGCCCTGTTATATGTGGCATACAAATTTCGCATAGAATCAGTTAAACTGCTAAGGGATAATGTAAGATTTAACATGCAGAGAATGCAAGCAATAAAATGCTCTGTGCTTCGTGCGTGTGTGTGCTTGCGTGCATGCGTGTGTGTGTTCGCGTATGTATGCGTGTGTGTGTGTGTGTGTGTGTGTGTGTGTGTGTGTGTGCAATACACTCCCTGACATTTGGTGCAAGGGTAGTGAATGTGTTTTAAAGAACAATAGAGCGAATTGTATTTGAAGAATGTATCTTTGGCCTTTCCTCATATACAAACTAACAGCTTGGTTGATTTTTCCCCCCTTCTCATGTGTTATCTTCCTCAGTGCCACACTTGTAAGTGTTAGCATCACATAACAAGACCAAGATTTCATCTTGGAAGTACATTTGTGTTTGTTCAGGCAGAGGATTTGTTACTAATGCCCCCCTCCATGGCGCAGGATTGTTAGCTCACTGATGGATTTCTGAGGTGTTGATTCAAAGAGTGGGGACTCTGCACTGAAGCTTGACAAAATATTTTGGTAGGGAAGAAGTCATTACCAGCACAAGTGATGGGCAGGCAACAGCACTTCCATCGATCAGTAGGGGGATGAGGTGATCTGTCCATGCTTGCAAGAGACGGCTGGGCACCACTCTCCCGGATTTTCCTCTCCTTTTCCCACTCTGTCGCTCTCTGTCTCTCTCTCTCTCTCTCTCTCTCTCTCTTGGCACTCTCAAACCAAGAGGTGGCCTGTGAAACAAAAAAACATCACTTCCACCATGTTTCCCCCCTTCAAAACAGCCCCCCCTCCACGTTCCCTCCTTGTCAGGGCAAAGGGACGATCTTCTCAGGCTTTGTGCAATTAAACACTCCATCTGTCTGAGAAGCCTTCGTCCTCCCAGTGCTTTCACAGCCTTTACTAATTGCAATTCTTATTAGAAATCAAGCGCTACACTGAAGACACAATGCAAGGAATTTTAAAGTCCCCTCTCCGCTCAAAAACATGCTAATTGATGATTAATCCATAAGTTGCCAATCTGCATAATTCTCGTCATCCCTTTGGGACGCCATTTCTTGCGTGATTATGACAAAGCATAGCGGCCTCTTGTGCTTCTGCATTAACACAAAAGGACCCCCACGTTCTAACACGCACACACCGTACACCCACTCGCCCACACTTTATGTATATAGTGTATGTGGCAATGTTTCCCCAGAGCACAAAGAACATGTTTCTTTTGATGTCTTTTTGAGGCAAAGTGTGAATTAAGGAAGGCTCAGAGCCAGATGGGACTGGAGGATCAGGTTACCTGTTATAGCTGCGCATCTGCCCTAGCAGTCAATCTCACTGACGTCTGTGACAGGTCGATGGAGCCCTGCTCAGGAAGAGCTAATGTAGAAGGAGGCAAGAGCAAATTGGTATAGGTTGGCCCACGAACCTGCAACACCCTTCCTTTTCCTATATCCTTTAACCCCCCCCCCCTCCCACCACCACCTCTAACCCCCCTCCCCTCCCGGTCTTTAGCCCAATTATTGCAGTCGCACACTGGATGGGGCAAGAATTTGGTCAAGATAACTCTATGCAGGGGTTACAGACGGACAGTGGCAGAGCTCAGTTACACAGAGGCCAGCACTATGGCACAGAGTCGATACAAACTGGATTTCAAGAAGTCCCTTACATAAGTTTTCAAAATGTCACACACTTCTTTGACCTGCCTTTTGTCTATAAATATGGCCTGGTGTATTATAACAGATTCCTTTCAAGAATTACCCCTGGGAGGATGGGAGCTTATCCTCTTTGTGACCGTTTGACCAAGAACACCAGGATAGCCTTATGGGCTTTTTTTTTTTTCTTTCTTTCTTTTTTTTTGTTGCTTTGTCTGTCGTGCTTGAGAACAATGTGATAAAAAAAAAAAAAAAAACGTACACACTTGTAGACACAATAACTTTCTGATAAGACACAAGCAGAGTGCTTCTCCATTCAGCCTGTCACAGTTCTTAAAATTCTATTCTTTCTGAACAGCCAGGTGTCAGGAAATGGAGTAGAATTGTCCTGAAAGCATTTCATCTGTCAGCCTGATAAAGGCAAAAGACAACCCCTTGCACTCTGTATCCTGAAGAAGAAAGGGGTGCTCCTAACCTGATACTGGTCTTACATGGCTATTTTTGATATTCCACTTCTTATAAGTGATTTTCGAAAGTGGATTGTGCCCTCAGACAGTCAGAAACATTCCTGTCAGCTACTTTAACAGCAAATAGATAGCCTGATGAATTATGCATGAGAAGGCAATTTTCTCTCAGTCAGTGAGTCATCAATCACAAGCTTGCTGAGAACCCCGGAATCGGCCAGCCCAGCCATGTTCGCAGCTACTATTATTGGGGGAAATGGCTGCCATTTGCAAAGCCCTTCACCTCAGATAGCAGCAGTGAGACAAAATTCCAGTCCTGCTCATGTTCTCCACAGCTCTCATGTGTCGTCTCTGGACCAGTGTGTGCTGACCAGCATTGTTGTTTTACTGCGTTTTGGACAGGTTTCAAAGGCGCATACTGCAAACTGAGGGACTGTTCCTTTTTTTTTTTTTCCAAACAAAGGTGTATTTTTGTGAGGAAAATCAGTGCAAATATTTTCACATTTGGTCTCTTTTTTGTTGCTAACAGGGACGCGTGGCTGAAAAGACCCTCTTCAGAGCAGCAATTTGATCCATGATTGCATGCATTTACCCATGTAATTGAAATAATGAGAGATGATTGCTTTGAGCTATTAGTCATAAGTTCCTGATCTTTTTGTTTAATCCTGGCATCAGCTGTCAGTGTGCTGGTAGGAGCTTTGGGGAAGATACACTGAGGATATCATTTGCATCACCTCAGACTGTAATTTTATTCTCTCTCTCTCTCTCTCACTTTTTCTCTTTCATTCTTTTCCCCAAAGCTGATGCATACTCCCAAGTCTATACAACTCTCGCAGGAACGCAGGACCTCGCAGGTTGTTTTGATAGGAGCAAAGAAAGGCAGAGCCCAAATCCTCAAACTAGTGGTGGTGGCGAGGACATTGTCAGCCGTAAAGTAAAAATAAAAGACTAGGCAGCAGGCACGAGAGCAGAACGTGCCAATTCGTAAAAACGCTCTCACGGAGGCCACCCGAGCCTGACTGGGGCACTTTACCAGAGCCCTTGACACAAGCCATTATACATCACCCCTCTGATAACACGCCCTCAGTATGTTTTACAAATGAGCTATTAATTCCCCATTGTATTAGAACCAGCTGTCTGTGGCTATCAAAATAACAATGGAAATAAAATTGGGAGGGGAAGTTTAAAAAAAAAAAAAAAAAAATAGAAGTACAATTAATTACAATCATTATCTTCATGACGAATCAAAAGGTGTCAAGCTGTTTTCTAAATATTACTGTGCAGCCAGTGTTTGATTATGATTTTGACACAAGAAAATGCAGCAGGTATCATAAACATCTGGTAATTACACTGAGACAAAACATTTGCAGTGTTTATATCAGGTATGCAAAACAGTCATGTCTAATTGACTTGTTTTAGTGTTTAGACTGTGCTTTGTTTGATTAAAAATATGCAAACTTTAATGTGTATATATCAGAGAAACAAATAATCTTGTTTATTGTTGGTGTTATGATTTTCTCAACAGAATAAAAGAGTACACTTCGTGCAGCTTGTTAAGTATTCCAGTGGAATGTTTTTCTCAGCACTATAAATGTATAAAGTAATTTGTCATGGATGTGCTGTACTGAGTGTTGTTTACTTATTATTGTGGTGTGTGAACTTAACTGAAGTAATTGGCAATATNTGCTCTTTCTGTGTGTGTGTGTGGTTGTGTGTGTGTGGTTGTGTGTGCGTGGTTGTGTGTGCGTGGTTGTGTGTGCGCGCACCACGTGCGCGTGTCTGTTATGGTCCTGTTAAGGTCTGTTGCTGCGCGTCATCATGCCTCCTCTACTGTGTGACTGAAGAGACACGGGAACTAGGAGAGCTAGAGAGCGAGATATACTTATTAACCTGTCCATAAAGTGAAAATGGTGAAGAAATATGGGGGTGATAAAACATCTGTCACTGACCAGGTGGTGGGGCTCTACCTTCTGGCTCTGCCCCATCCTTAGTGGGGAAGTGGTCAAGAGTATGAGTGGTATAGGAGTCCAGGAATGAAGAGCTGCTAATTCCCAAACTGATCCCTGTTACACCAATACCCAAAGAATCTAAACACACACACAAACACAAGGAGAGGATAATACCACAGATAGGTTGTTATACATGTACTGTATTGGTATGATCTTGGTTTGCATGCACATGAATAAAAGAGTACACTTCGTGCAGCTTGTTAAGTATTCCAGTGGAATGTTTTTCTCAGCACTATAAATGTATAAAGTAATTTGTCATGGAAGTGCTGTACTGAGTGTTGTTTCCTTATTAATGTGGTGTGTGAACTTAACTGAAGTAATTGGCAATATTTGGGGGGGGGGGGGGGTTATTCATTACTTGGTTGATTGGCCAAATTCGAAAGCAGAGACCTAGTGGATTTCGTATGAAGTCATTATAAGTTTTGCTAAGCTCATTCTAACCTAGTCCTTTAGTGACCACCAGCGGTTTCCATCTTCTAATGGAAAGTTTCCATTTTTACTTATCAAAGTGTCAGACACTATCACTATCATCTTTATTATAATTTAGTTGATTATGATAGAACGTTTCATTTTAAACGCGGGACATTTACATGTTGTACATGCAAAGCCGGCTTTGTTCAGTCAATTCTAAGACTTCACTAGAAATCACTAGTCATTTTTTGTGAGCATTTTGTATTATTCAGGACAAGAGATTCATTCCACCAGTAACTGTTTGGGTGTTTTCTCTATTTGAACCCATCCAGTCCCCACCCCAGTATTCCAAATACTGTATACAGTACTGTGTAAAAGTCTTGAGATACCCCTTATTTCTTCATATTTTGCTGCCAAAGCACCAGACGTTCGTATATTTTTATGTTGTGCCGAGGAATAGTTTACTAGACTTTGCGAAGGACTTTTTAGGCTCTCATATTTAACAAGGTTTTGATTCTTAATTTCAGTCCAGTCCCTCTACCTGACCAGAGAAATGCTTTTTTTTTTTTGGTCACAAAGTGACATGTGAATATAAGGCATGAACCAGTAGGAAACAGGTGCAGATGATGGCAGATGATCAGGCCGGTGATTAGTATACTGGTGATGCTGAATGCTGAGTGGTTAGAACAAATGAGAGGGGAAATGAGGTTGCTGCTGAGGGTATTATATAAACTTTGGAAAATTAAATATAAATAAATAAATAAATAATTTGATCTTTATGACTTCCCTGCCACAATAAAATATTTGTCCCGATTTCTTTAATTTAATGTACATCATCTAATTAAATTGAACATGAAGTAATGAGGGGTGACGCAGGGTTTCACAATACTGTATAAGACTTTGCACTTTTTCCTGAAGTTAACAGGTATTAGTAAATGGTTTTCAGAAATTCTCTTGTTGGCTTTCGCTTTAAACACAGCCTTTTCGGGTCTTTCTCTCGCTCTCTCTCTCTCTCAACCAAACCTTTGATCCACAGCATACAGTTTAAGCTACTAAAGCGTATGTTGGGTGGATGAGAAATCTATTTTCTTTATGTCTGTCATTATTAAGAAGTGATGTGAAACATTTAGAGCCTGTATGTACTCACACATTCAGAGACCAATCAGGGACACAGATGCTTTGGCTTTGGTTCAACCGAGGCGAACTCTAAGAAATGGGATTTGATGATTCAGTGCTGTTGAGCTGGCTGGGGGTCAGACATCTGAATTGTATTGGTAAGTCTAACACACACACACACAAACACACACGTGCGTGCACACACACACATACACACACACACACACACACACACACACACACA
>QMIH01000228.1:195873-213322 GCA_003987875.1 Clarias batrachus
TATATATATATATATATATATATGCAATACTGTATAATGATAACAGAAAGAGTAAATGTAATGTAAGAGAATGTCAACTCAAAATGGTAGGAGCATAAAAACGCGTGCATTGTCTATACTCAATGCCTCTAGTTTCAGCCAGCTTGCTATTTATTTTCCTGAAATGATAGCCAAGTTACATAGTCAGCAGAGAAATGTTTACTGCCTTCATTATTTCTTTTCATAATGTTTTAAATGTTCACTCTGTGAAATTCTAAATCGCTGCATTAATGATTGTTACCCTGTCACCACCCCCATAAACGCATTGTGTTGTGCGGTCCAGGTCTGCTTTAATTCTGCTTAGTTCCTTCAAGCCCTTTCTGTTAAGTAGGCTTCACATTGACACATAGACTGACTGTCATAACCTTATACTCTATCTGAACACACCAGGGGAAAAAGAAAAAAAAAAAAAAAACCTGTCTGGAAGACAAAAAAGGCAAACACAGCCTGTTCAATGAGGCCTTGAATTCCAAAACAATTTATCACCAGATTAAATATCCTTGAAGAGGATAAGGGCTTGTCCATGGGCTGTTTGTAATTTAATGCAGCAGCAACATTGTCAAGTGCCAAGGCTGAACTAAGAGACCTATTACTCCTCTATGACGAGCTTGGCCTGCGGGCATCTCCAGAAAGCTTCTTGTTTCACAGAAAAAGTACCCCTGTTGTAAAACTGTTGTCTGAGAGTATTTAAAGTCATTATTGCACATTATTTACAAAACATTCCATCAGAAGGGCTTGACATTTGACCAGCTATTTCGCCAAGGGCCTACAACAAAGTGTTGCTGATTCTCTTGAAAATGCTTTGTGGAATGTGTGCAAACTTTAGGGGTAAGTTTGGGTTATCATGTAGCACTCAGTTGAAATGAAGACATGTGCACGAAGATATAAAAAGAAAACAGGAAAAACTCTTTTCTCACATTGTGTACCTGCACGTTCAAAACAATTACTTCTGTTTCGCCATTTCTGTGAAATTTTGGTTTTTTAGCAATGTTAGGATATAATAGGACGTGTCATTTTATACTGGTAGTGCAGTATTGTCTCAAAGCATGATACTAGGTTTATGTTTGTTTGTTTGTTTGTTTGTTTGTTTGTTTGTTTGTTTTTAGTAATTACTTTTATCCTAGTGGATTCAGAGTCTATCCTGGAAATACTAGGTGCATGGCAGGAATATACCCTGAATAGGACAAGTCTATTGTAGAGCATCTCACACAGACACACACACATTCACACCTCGGGGTGATTTAGAGAAGATAGCTCAGCTCCCAGATTATTTTGGGAAGGTTTGAGTAAACCCTAATTGCTATAGGAAATGCAGTTACAGGAACATACAAAACTCCAAATAATGAAAAATGTTAGCACAATTTAGGAAATTATCACAATATTATACAGTTTAATACCCTGATGTTTGTCCTTCTGCCTTGAACAGTTATGAACTTGTCCTTGCTAACATCGATACATTCCTCCTTTTTTGAAGCAAGCCTCTTCCGAGCTAATTTCTAAAGAAAGCCTTTAAGGGTCCATTATAACACTAATACTGAGTATTATTGTATTTGATACCTGATCGTAGTCATTATTTGCAGTAGCGTTGTGAAAAATAATCTGTCGCTGCAATGTTAAACCTGGTCTAGAGAAATAGGGCAAAGTAGACGTCCAAAAGCATGCATAGTGAGTAAACATTGTTCATGTTTGATTTTCTGTGCTTTAGCAAAAACATTTGAAAAAGAGGTCAATGCCCCATGTGGAAAGGAAATGTAGGCAGTGACGTTAAAATAGCAGAGTCGCTTCTGACTGTCAAAGTTCCTGTCTAACTGAAAGTTGCAGTCACTTCCATGTCATTTAAGGCCTCCTTAACTTTGCATAACTTTTTCATTTGTCAAGTCAAATGAAACGTATTAGCCCTTACTTGAGGTACGTTTGTTCTAAAGTTTGACTTTCAGCACATGCTCAGCACATTAAAGATACGGCTGTGAAGTTCTAGAGGTGTTGATGCAATTTGCTTATTTTTTTTCTTCCCTCTTAATTTTAAGAATAACTCAGCCTTCACGAATCTAAGCTGCGTCTCTCATAATGCACATGATTCAGCTTCTATTCTGAGAGTTATTCATCAGGCGGCTGTGTGCAGTATTAACTTTAGCTAGTTAACAGCAAAATGAATTATCTGCTGAGACGAAACGTAGGGGAAAAGCAAGACAACGGCTGTGAGAGATGTCTGTCTTCACCACAAATAATTATCTCTTCTCAGGCTGAAGGCTCTGAAAGCTGTTACAAAAGAGACCACAAGGTCCCTAATGAATGGCAGCCTTTGTTTTTGGCCATGCTTAAATATGAGTATGACAAAGCAACATGAATGACTCAGTCTCATATCAGTTTTTGTAATTGTTTCAAAGACATGTTTAGCAACAATGCACAGTTTGTGTCAGGCTGCTGTGAGGGGCGAAAAAGCAGCTCAAATATACTCTGCATCTGCGATATCCATCTGTTTAGAAGAAGGTTGGGGATTTAAGAGGCAGTCAGTCATAATATTTGGCTATCTCCGACCTCTTTCACTGGGAGGCCTCTTCAGTCCGTTCTGGGAATCGCCCTCCATTTGCCACTACAAATAAACTTTGGACTCGCTCACCAAGTCCAGTGACAATGGGGTATAAACTGTTGTCATCACTTTAATAGGGAGATTTGCCTCCATGCTTTCCAATGAAAACACTGCTTAACTGCAGCCAACCAAGCACATTCGAAAGGAAAAACAAACAAATGGGGAAGGCGAAAGAGAACCTCCTTTGTTCTACGCGTAGGTGACGATGAAAAAGAATTCCTGCTTTGGAAGAATGTGGTCACGGTACACAGTCGACACACCTGTTAGTACTCTCTTTTTCCAGCCATCTTCACACCAACAATGCTGCTCGAAGCAAAGCAAAGCAGCACCACCCTTTATGCGGTCCTCAATGGCGGTCCCTCCACAAGACTGGATAAATGCTATTAGCACCTTTGGTGTAATTATATCCTCTCAGGTATCATTTAAGACCCTGACATGTTTTCAAGTCTTGCTGTCACATTTTGTGTGGACTAACCCCTACACAGGGAAACAAAGAGGGGCGGTGTAAACGTGAGGAAAAAGTTGACGTTTCGAATATGTCAGAAGGCGTGTTGTAATCCGCGCTGTGTGTATGAGCATGTGAACACACAACACACACATACATCGAAAACCTGATCTCAGTCCTTGTTACTGTCTTTCTTTTTGACAAAGCGGTCCAACAGACCTTCTTTCACCTGTACATAGACAATGTAAACAAGTGACTGATGGCTTCTAATCATGAATGTAAAGGACCATTGTTCTTTGTGTAGTCTTTGCTTCATGTAAAGATTTAATGTCAGGCCTGAGGCTGGCTACCCAGTGCATGTCTCATCTTTCCTTAAAAACATCAAAGGAGGCCTGTCTTCAAAAGTCACAATAAAGCCTACAGACACAGCTCCAAAAGTGGCGAATGCTCATTCAACACACCCCCACCAATGTCATTGCGCCGTTGGGCAGACATCTTAGATGGCCAAGGATGCTCTTGTGTGTGGCTTGTCTGAGTCTGAAACACAGACACAGGAGCAGGTTTGCTGGAACCTGCTTGGGGATGAGAAGAAAGGGTTGTGTGTTTGTTGATGCAAGGAGAGCTTGTCTTTTGTGGTAGTAATTGGCCAGCAAACACACACTCTGAAAACACGCACGCACGCACACACACACACACACACACACACACACACACACACTCTCTCTCTCTCTTTCAGGGGTTGTGTGAATACAGTTGTATGTTTGGGTTGCACTTTGTCGGCTGTGTAATTGCCTCCATGGGTAAGGATCTCAAAAAAATATTAAAACATGAAACTCATTTGGGAGAAGTGGGATCCAAGACAGTTTTTTGGATGACAAAGCTAAACTAAGTAGCTCTCACTTGTGTGGATTGTACAATGGCTTCATTTGGCTTCCTTCATAAATAATCATATTTCTTGGCTACAGCTGATATATACAAACACTATTTACATAAACTACCACTTGTGAACTAAGTAAAAGAGTTAATGTATTCATAGATTATTCATTCTCAGTGAGACTTTGTGCCATATTTAACATGGCAGATAAAGGTAAAGGGTTAGCCCCTGTCTTGCTAGGGGTGTTATGGGAGGGCCACAAATGGAGTCCAGCTAGAAGCAAAGGTCAATAGAGTTCAAGTCTAATCTACACTACGGATGACAGTTGGCAGTGGGGGCTACCTGTGTCCATGGCAACCAGTGATAAGGATCATTAGTAGGGTCACCAGTTAGCACAGAGGTTGTCAGTGGGCCAATGGAAGTTATGGGTGGGGGTACTTGATCAGATCGCTGCTGGAAGAACATGGCACATCCCATGTGAGGATATGGCCAGAGGCTACCTATAGTGGCCAGACCCCAGTAGACTGTCTGAATGGTTCGCAAATGAATTATGAAGGAAAGGAAATTACAAACTATCCATGCCGAGATACAATTTGTGGACATTTTGTCTTTAAATAATGTTGCTGGAAGATGACTATGGTAATTTTAATTGATATAGAAAAATCACTCAATACTGCTGTATATACACTATGTTTTATTACAAAGAATTATTTAATCATTATTACAAGTGCTAGATGTATGGCTTTTGGCTTTTTAATAATTCTCTGTTTCGCATTTGAGCCTAAGCCAGTATTTGAGTGTGTTTCTGGAGATATTCCTGGAGTATATATAAACGGAAGAAAATGCACAAATCTTCACCTGCATCTTGGTTCAGACAGAAATCCTTACTCTGGGTTATTTCTACATATCATTTTAGACTGAAGCCTATAGTGAGATACTTCCAGGTATATGCATGCACAATATAGGATAAATTATGGCTCTCCATGTAAAACTATCCCTTTTAGAGAAGGGTGTTATTTGCCACATGCGATATCCTTTAGGAAGCTGGCTAGTGTTTAAAAGTCACAACAAAACGTTTCATGTGATTATGAATGGTATGGGTTGATATCGGTTGCATGAGAATTATGTACAATGCAAATTCTGGTAAAGAATGTTCAGAAAGCAGTATACCTGACACCAGCACTTGGGATGGCCTGTACTTGTCCAAATATGCAGGGGATAACAAGGGTTCTACAGCAGCTGTGAAACTAAAATGAGACAGCCTGGGAAACTAGTCGTACCTGGAAGTCACAAGAATGTATTAGAAATCAGATATACTTTTATTTTTTTCTTCTAAAATAGATGTATTTTATGCATGTGGCAGGCTTGGTTGCTGTTTTGCCTTATGGAACCTCTTCAGGGCTTTAAAAGTGTATTCAATTTAACATGCATTTAAAAATCGTAAAAAAAAAAAAAAAACATCACCTGTCCTTGACATGACATTCAATCACCCCTGCACTCATGCTGCATGCCAATATATTAAGAGTCTATGCTATTTTCACGACCATATGTCTAATCATTGACCTTTTTTGTCGCTTTCGACCAATTCAAAGTTTTTGTTTTCTATTTTTAAAGGATCATATTTCCAAAAGTGTGAACATGGCTAACAGAAGGTGAAAGGTAGTCACGTGAATCACCCCATGCTATCAGCTAGATTTCTCTCATAGCTCCTTTTTTTAAACAATGTTACCATTTTCGAATGACCTATTCCTTTAATTCAGTCTTTTGCTGTGGGATGAACCGATGCAGTAGCAGCATCAGTTCTTTGGCAATGTTCTCCCTTAGTGCCTCCACACACATTCTCTTCAGTAGCTGACAGCACTGCTGTGCCATGGCCTTTGTCAAGGTGCGGAGCGGCAATCTAACAGCACAGACCTTTTTTTCTCCCTCGATTAATTTGATCCTTAAATGGATTTTCAGTGACACAGACCTTGCAAAGTTACCATGGTGACTGAATCTGCAGCTCAGCATCACGTCAGTAAAAAGCCCCACTGACTGACAGGCGGTGAATACTACCAAAAGAATGTGAGCAAGAAATATGCACATTAGAATATGCACATAGCATTTACCCTGTGACAGCTCCCTGATGTGTTAAACCACAATTTCCCTCTAGTTGGGAAAGAAACTGGCAATGTTTTTAAAACACAAACCCTCCAAACTAGCCGTCCGTGTGCTGAAAAAATGTTTAAAGGATGTTTAAAGAAAGCCATGTCCCTGTATAATATAACTTGCCTTTGCTAAGAGAGCTGCATTTATGTTTCTCCACATGCAGGATAGCACGTAAAAGTGAACGCTTCGTGTTATTGTTAAATTGCTCAATAGCTGTCTTTGAGTTCAGAAGCAAACAGTTAACTGTATATGATTATATACTGTATATACCTATATACCTATATATATATATATATATATATATATATATATATATATATATATATATATAGTAGAGTGATAGTCATATATAGTCGTATATAGTTAACTATTTGCTGAAAACTGTTTAAATTATTCTAAAGACTGTTAGAGGAACGAAAGCCATCCAACCTTAAGGTATCAGGATAAATCTTCAACACCAATGGTGCCTCTGACCACTGAGATGAAATAGCCCTCATCAACTGCCATCTTGTCTTTTTCCTGTGGGACAAAGCCTGTTGTACCTTCAAGGGTGATTCAGTGTGTATCCGATTTCACCCAGCGCTCTCTCCCACCCATTTGTAAAGCCAAAGATCATTAGCCTCTTAGATTACTTTCCCTTCAGCTACTTTTTCTTCCCTAAGAGCCCACTCCTCTTCTCTCTCTGCCCCTCTAAACAAATTAATAAATTCGGTGAACCAGGGGCCGTCCCACACAGTCCTAGAGTGTTTATTTTCTTTCAGTTACAGGGCTTTGCACCATGATCCCTCTATCCCAAGAGGTCATTTAAAAAGGCACTTGTCTCCTAGATGTCTCTAGCTGGGACTCTTAGAAATGCCACCCACATATAAGGGAAGGATGTCATGAATATGGTGTTTGGCCATGACCTGTGTGAGAGGTATAGTGTATGAGCAGGAGAGATTTAAAGTGTTCATTACAGGTTTCAGTACATGTGTAATGGGACTAGCTTGGTGTTTTTAGGAAACTTTGGAACTCAAGAAAGGGATTACTTTTTACTAAACAGAAGCAACAATTTGTTTTTTTCTTTCTATTTACCGCATATCCTATTCAGGATCTCAGGAGACCCGGTGCATATCCCAGTGGACCCTGGATGGGGGGCAAATCCACTGCAGGGCATACAAGTAGACACTCACTCACACACTACCAGCGATTTGGAAATGCCTGTTAGCTTACTCTTCATGTCATTGGACTACTGGAGAAAACCCGATTACCCGAAGGAATCCCAGCATGCACAGAGAACATGCACACAGACCTAAGCCAGGAAGGCCTAACTGAACGCTTACATCACCTGGAATTCCCAGGAGGTCTTCAGTACAAGTACTAACCAGGGCCAAGCCTGTGTAGCTTCCAAAATCAAGATCAACGAGATCAAGTGCTCACAGACTGGTATGGCACCATTTGTTTTTATTATTTTTAATTCCTGCCATTATTTTGTAAAGGTGCAGTTTTGAGGAATGTAATTGCTACAGCTCTAATAATGAACAATATATTAGTTTAGCATGCAGTTCCAAAAGTGTCTCGACTCTGATGGGAGTATTTATAATTACTGGATATGACTGTGCCAGTCCTGGGGTCAACTATCGTGAGGTAATGCCAAGGCAGGTCAAGTGGTTTCAAAAAGCAGTGCCAAGGCAGGTGCTGAAGATTAATGTCTCCAGCACTTGCTGTACCTTGAAGAGCCTGTGTTTTATTTGCAAACATGAGTGCACTAAGACTCATTCAACACAAACAGTTGGAAAGTGTTCAGTAATCCAGAGTGGAATTTTATGTTTATGTTACAAGCCAGATTTCTGGGCTGCTATGGCACAAGACGAAACTGCAAAATGATTTCCTCCTTCAAAACAAAATGGGAGGACAGATGATGGGTGCGAACAGCCTTTGGCTGCACAATGCTAAGTGCGCACAAGTGAGAGATTTGGCGAGAATTCATGGCTTGCAACCACCAATTAATGATACAGAATATGAAATTCATAGCTCATTATGCCATCTCAAGACATATCTGCATTTAATTTTTGCGACAACCAAAAACACGGCAATTGCAATGTCCACAGGTGGATTTGCTACTGCGACTGCACCATAACGTACCTTTAAGTGTTATCTGATATCTGCCTTTACCCTCCTCTTATAAAGATCTCACTGATTCTGATCTCACTGATGCTCTGTTCTCTAGAGGGAGGAGAAGGAGACAAGTGGCCTTCTCAAATCAGATACTGTATTTACAGGGAAGGCCTGTGGGAATTGGGCCAGGCTTTGCCTGTCTATTAGGAGGTTAATAATGAGAAGCTGGTTGTGTTCTCTTGAGGCCCACGCAACTTCCTCCTGAGGTGTAGATCTTGTTGATGTGTGGTGGTAGAAGTAGATTTATTCCACTATGCCGCAAACAATAAGTGGAAGAGCTTGTATAAATATACAAATAAAATGCTGTTGTTTCTGTGTGTTTTTTCTATTGGTGCATTTTATTTATCAGATCCGAACTATCATATCTATATTAGAAATACATTTCGATACAAATAGATGGAGGAAAATAAAACTGCCTGTTTGCTTCTACGTTGATAGATGGAAAGAAAGAAAAAAAGTATTTCCACAATATTATTCTGTAAAAGGCCCCGAATCCTAAATTTACCCAAAACATTGTACTTTATTGCAATCAACAGCATGGTCCACGTTTCATTAAAGATTAAGCTTTTGAGAATGGTGCATCACAGCATGGGATTAGCCATCAGTAAATATTGTGCTATACAAGTTCTTCCCTCAAGTTGAGTTTTTCCCCTTATTCAACCATTCGCCGGTGTTTGAGAAGAGTCTATTATGCGTCATGGGCAAAAGAGGGATATGTGGGATTTACCCTCACCCTCTTGCTAATGAGCGCAGAAGGAAGAGAAAAGGGAGAACCATAGATATGGCCAGTGCCCTGAAGCCATTTTTAGTGGATGGAGGGAAGGAAGGAGGGTGGGAGGGTGGGAGGCTCCTTCTCTGAAGGAAGTGTGCTCTCATTTCAATAGATCCATCCTTACCTCTTCTTGTCCTTTCAGCCAAGTCCTTGGTCGACAGGCTCAGATCTTGGATGCTCTGTGTCTGTGAATGACAAAATCCCCTTGCACATACAAAAACCAACAATGCTCTCCTGACCCCCTCTGACCACAGACAATGGTAGATAAGGAAATCGTCAGACACTCTACAGGCCAGACCTTCACCTGTGAGGTCAAGCTCTCGTAAGCCACTCATTTCTCTGGCGTTAACAGCAATTAACTTGTAATGGACCGATTTACAAACAAAACCAATTAATCTTATAGGAAGCGTACTATTGGTGCGCAAAGGGCCCGCCGTTTCGATCACACCAGCTCCCGACCCCGCTGCCTGGCTCTCAGCTGAAGAAAGGAATCTGCGGGCTGTAGGCGAGTGTAAATTAGTTTTTCTCCCCTTTGCTCTCCTAGTTGCCTCAAAAAGTCGATTGAACACCTTTCACCACACTACACATATAATGAAGCAGGCTATACAAAGCTCGGAAAAGTCTGCATAGATGCCGTATGGCTTATTAGTCATGAAAACACATCAGCTTTAGAAATCCGAACTGGGTTTGTGAACGTGATAACTAATTCTCAAGCAAAATATGTGCATGTTTGTCACATTTGCATTTTATTGCTGCTGAACTGTTGAATTCACATTTTGTATCATGTATCAACAACAGCCATAAACCATAAACAAACTGTTACTCTTAGCATATTTCTATATCATTAAATCATTCAGCGATAGTAGATCCATCTTATGCGTGATAGGTGAACTAATAATAAGCAATTAGTGAGAGAAGTGTTCTGCTGGAAACAGGAAATGTTCAAACGAGGTTTGTTCCATAGAACATCATTTCAGCCTTTTGACGAAGCCAGACTTTCCGTCATAATTAAACCACAACAGACCAATATAACAATATAGCAATACGCTGTATATACAATATACAATATTTTCTGAATTGTGCAGAGTTTTTATACATTAGAATTTCTTCATCTACTATTTTTGTCATGGATTCAAATCCGTTTTTACACTCATAAATGTAGTAAACATTTACACTATAATATTAAATTATTCATGAAATAATAGTAAATCTATATAAAATATATATATAAGAATATATAACTTATTAGAACGCATCCAGTTATTATTAAATGTGTAGTCATGTTATACGTTCAGCATTATACATTCCTGTAAATTGTTCCTTCAGGTTGTTGCTGCTTCCTCAGCAGTTCCCTAACGCTTGTCTTACCTGATGTCCTAGGTGCTCTAGTTTGATCAAGTGACATAAAGGTTAGTGAGTCAATGTTTCTGCGTAAAAGCGTGACACTGAGCAGGTTAATAGAGTAGTTCAAGTTCAATACATACTGTAATTTAAGTTCAGATAGCTTCTACCTGTGGAAATCTACATCACATACAGTTTTTTTTTGTTTTTTGGTCAATTATGTCTCTTTTGTTTCCTATGCAAGAAACCGATACACCCTTTGTTAATACATGACAAGTAATCATTACACGTTGGACACACATAATAACAAACTCTTTGCAAACTAGAACAGTTTCGCAAAGCCAGAGCACTTTCAGAGAGGTTTTTGGTGTGTGCAAAATAGAAAACCCAGAGGTTACTGAATTGGTCTGTACTTGTTCTTGTATTACATTAGTTCCTCTGTTTGTACTGCCATTGTGTAAATGGATGAGGATCTGATCACAGTAAAAACTTGATTTTACGTGCAGAGTTTTATATGTGTTTTGCCTGGACAGAAAATGTTTTCATTTGATTGGTCCTTGCATCAGTCAACTCATGAGACTACAGGAAAGTCAATACCTGAGACGGTGATAGTGATAGGACAGACAGTCGTTAGACCTGATGTAAATGAGAACTCAGGTGTCAGGAAATGATATAGAATTTAGTCAGCTGCATTCATCCTCTTCTCATAACCTGTTCCTGCTTTTCCTCTCAAAATTATTGCAAATGTCAGGTCTCTGTGTTACCTTTTTTTAAATCGTTTTTTTTTTTTTTTTTATCAATATCTGCCATGGTTGAAAATCGGGGTGAAAATTAAATTTTTATCATTTGTTATAAAACTTTCCCGATCATCTCGAGGGAAGAGTCTTCTGAGCAGCTAACTAACAGTTTCGTTCCTGTCATTCGAGTGTGTGTGCACACACGGGGGACTGTTATTCTCAGAGAAGAAAAAAATGTGTGCAAATATTAAAAATGGAAAACAGCACACACGCACGCACACACACATTCATCCTCCCGGCTCCCACGGGGGCAGGGTGATACTGGGCACACTACTCTAGTGTCAATTTATGCAGCCCATGCTTCTGCTGCCTCCATTCATTAAGGGTGCTTCATGCTGCTGAAATGCAGCACTAAGGGAGATGGAGCAAAAGCAAACAGCAAGAGGGAAGCTTTAATTACCAATAACTTATTGGACAATGTCTCTGTGTAGTAAAGGATGTTTTGTGTGATGTCTAAAATGCTGTCACTTGCATTTTGGGGGGAACAAATGTAAAATATTCGGTTGTATTTTAAGCTCTAAAAACTGTTGATCATTTTTTAAAAGTTATGTTCAGTGCAAAAGTTTTCACATTCATCTGTGCAGATTGCATTGGCCGTATGATTCAAATGTTGCTGTTTAATCTTTTGTCCATTTATTAATAGCAAAGATACATTAAAATCATAGTTTATTGCAAAATATTCTAGTGTACCGTCTTACAATGTCCTAGGATGTTACAGAAAACTGTATATATTTATTTAATATAGTTGTAAAAATATTCATTCATTCATTCATCTTTATTAACTGCTTTATTTCCTGATCAGGTATGCAGTGGAGCATTTCCCAGGAACATTGAGTGTGAGCTGGGAATCCAACCTGGATGGGACATTAGTTAATCACACATGCATTCACACACTCATTCACACCTGGTGGAAATTTAGTGTAGCCCTTTAACTTAACAATGTGTTTTTGTAAAGCACCAGAGAGTATCAGGAAAAAAATCATGTGAATTTGAAATAAACAAGACACAGAACAGATATGATAAGATTTTTGTATTTTGATCCTTGTTTTTGAATCTAAAATGTTTTGCCATGACTATGACAAAATTTGAAAATGTAATAAATGTAAATTAATCTTTACAAATGTATACACATTTATACTTATATGAGTGAGTAAAAGAAAGTGTTAGGCATGCATATATTTACAGTCTCATTTTAGTTCAAACCTTTTCTCAAAGACCCAGCAGTGGCAACTTGGTGGTGCCTGGGTTTGAACCTGAGGTCTTCTGATCAGTAGCCCCCCACCTTGGTCACTGAGCTACCCCTGACCCTCTGTGTGTGCAATGCTAGCATGACTTCAAATGTCAATGTAAATGACTTTAACATGGTAGTTGCATCCTTTGTTCTGGTGCATGTGGTGCTAAGTATATATGCACAGTTTGTGAAATCACCAGCGAGTCAAATGTGTTCAGATGTGGTAGATAAATGTAGTACAACACAGGACCCCTCTCATTTCAAGGCAGTGGAGTGTACATCTTAAAATAAAAGGGACCAAAAGGGAAAATGACATTTAGTTTGAATAGATCCTTAATTTGAGCATTAAAAGTATTCTCAAAGTTCTTAACTCTGCATAATGGGCCCAACCAATCCCTTGTACACCTGACTTGTTCATAAAACATAGTAATATCATATTTTTGCATCCTGCCTCCCTTTTACTATTTAAACTAGAATATGTCATCTCATTTCTTGTCATCATAATTGCAAATAATTGCCCAAATACTTCCCTTCCCTGGTTGTAGAATTGGTCCATGACTTTGCTCCCCATCTGACCCTTTCTCCCTCAGTCATTAGCTTATCACTGGTAACAATGTTTTGCAGTGTTTGGTACGATCCTTCTCTTTTCGCTTGATGAATTCCCCACTAGAGATTTTGGGAGGAGGTGGCTGGCAGCTAGCTAGCCAACAGCGCCATAAGCCCTGTTCCAACCCCCTCCACCCCCCAGCCTGTTCTTCTCTGTCAACAGCCACTCGTTCAAATAATTAAAGAGTAATATCTCACTTTACCTCCCTCTTCTCTTCCAAGCCTTCTTCCCATGGCCTGGTGCCTTGGGACCTAGTGTATTGGCTCCAGGCGTGGATTTCTGGCATGCCCCAGGTGCGCCCTCCCTGAGTGTCCTTGAGCGCTGTTTACGCTAAAAGTGCACGGCAAGGAAAAAGACATTTAACAACACTTTTAGCCCCCCCATCCCCCCCCCATGACGATTAAGCATGGAATAGGTCGTTTTTCCTGTCAAGTCAAAATCTTAGTCTAGTTCTAAGTTATCCGTAAGCCTCCCTTAATCCTCTGTTTGTAAAAATAATGTACAATTATTTTTGGAGAACTGCCTTTAAAAGACAGTCAAAGTTTTTGTTAAATGACTAGTGCACAATAAACTGGTACAATCGCCACAGATTTGTTTTAACAATGGTTTCATACAGTACACCAATCAGATACAGCTGTTGATCATATTCAAGCAAGGTTTTCAAAACACCACCGCAGAGCTTATCTTTTATTTGACGTCCAGAACGTCTATTGGAGAGAAAGTGAGTGAGAGTGAAAAGACATGAGCAAGAGAAATGTCCAGCTGGGCTTTATCTCGCTGTTGAACTGTTTTCTCTATTCCCTTCACCTATATGATTGTAGGGTGCAGACGTCTGCCATTTCTTTCTCCTTTACATCAAACATCTGGATTCCAGTGCAGTTCATAACCAAGTAAACTGTGAAATCTACTATAAGAATGAAAGATGCATTTGATCAAATATTTTTTTTTATTTCAAAGAAACACATTTGATTTGCAATTCACATAATATACGAATGTCAGAGTAAGGAATTCTGAACGTTTGTGTGATTAAAAATGCTTTAAAGAACAGATGGGGAATCCCGTGCTAGGTAATTTGTGTTTATAAAAAAGTGTTATTTGCAGAAATGTTGAATAGTGTTATTGAATTAAATTCAGAAATATTCGATTTAGGGTTGAACTATGCAAAATAACTTTTTTATATAGCCTCTCTAATATAGACTCTAAACCCACTTCCCTTTCTCCTCCAAGAAGGGTTCATTTACCTTCACATGGATCCTCTTAGTAAAATTGCTTTGAGGAAAATGCAAACTGTGCCACTTAACAAGCTTCTCCATTGTTGGCCAAGTACTGTTGTCCTAATAATTATGAGCTAATTTTAGTGCCAGCTAACCATGCACTATTTCATATTGCTGACTTCTAAAACATTGTAAAAAGACATCTTTCAACAGTTGAGAGAAATTCTCATCTCACTCATGCACTTCATGGCAGATTTAAAGGCTGAAATGATGCTAATGTATGCTCTCTCTCTCTCTCACACACACGCACGCACGCGCACGCACGCACACACACACACACACACACACACACACACACACACACACACACTCTCTCTCTCTCTCCCTCTCTCTCCTGCTCTGTGTGAAGGCTATAAAATGGAGTGTAACAAAGTAAAATGTCTTTAATGGCTCTCTCAAATAACAAAACACATTCTTTATACAATAGATTCTACAAGTACATCTGAATTAAGAGTAATACCTGAAATTACTCTTTTCCCAGAAAAACTCCTGTCTGCAAAAGGAGATTGGCATGAAAGGGGTCTATGGCACCTGAAATAACTCATGTTTTTGCAAATCGTGCCCATCTCCCAGAGTTTCTGAATTATGTGCAGCAAGTGCGTTGAAAATGTCTGCAGTCTGTTCCAGAATGTTCAATACTGCATGACTAGGTTCTCTTTGTGTGTTTTGCACAAAAGTGAGTTGCCTAAATCCTTTCTGTATTACATAAAGGAAAACATTTTCTAGTCTCTGATCTCCATCCTTACATGGTTTTATGGAATGGACAAATCAAACAAAATACTTTTCAATGAAATTATAAGCTTCCAAGTCATTAAATTGACATTGGTCTTTAGTTTATTTGACAAATTCAGATAAATCCTTTTTTCCCCTCTAATTTAGAAACTAACAAAAAACTTTGATCACTCTTTAGATTATAATGGACTAATAATCAAACCATGCCACAACTAAATAGCTCATCCCAATGAGCATTATTGCTATTCCCAAAATACTTACCTTTGAATATGCAATTTATAGAAATTTTTAATTTGCTTTGAAAATAATGTTTTTATTTGTCAAACAAATATTATTCCTTCCTTCACTGCTTATAACTGCTAATCCACTGGAGGATGGATCCATATTTGGGGGAGGTGGGAGGAAACACATGGAGGAAGCCCAGGAAAAACTGCAGGAAGACAATGCAATACATGTGTGCATACAGTAAGACAGGATCAAACCACAGATCTTGCGGTGGTAATGCACAAATGCTAACACTAGAAACACAAAGGCAAATACTACAATTGTCTAGACAATACGAAAAGAGTTCAAATATTAAACCCTATCATGCATGTAAAATGCATGGCTATATATTGAAATTAATATAGACATCTACAGATATCACATAGTGATGTATGGCATTTAGAGAAATTTATTTAGAGATGTTCCCTGATATTTAAATTATCTGACTTTCTGGAACCAGGTTTCAATTCAGCTATGAGAATGATTACAAGTATGTCATGCATCAGCTGATACTTTCTTGATTAAAATATACTGTTTGGTCACAAGCTATTCAGTTCACTACAAACAGACACATTATTAAAACTTTCTTTTTGCCCCAGGCAATAACACTGAAGGTCTGGGATTAATATATTTGGGTTGATTATTCATTTTGTGGTGCAGGTACAGTTGAAGCCAGAGGCATATGAGTATCATATAGCATGTGGTGATGCTTGAATGTAATAAAACATAAATTAGCACCCTTATTCCTGCCTTTGTGGCTTTTCCTCTGCTATGCTTGGCATGGGAGGCAATGGCAAGATATGCTTAGCAGCTGTTACTGTAAGAAGAGTCATTTGATAAAAACAAGGCAACATGTTATAACCTCATTGTCTATTAAAGTGTTTTCAGTTTGGTTAATTTTAAGTATTACCTAGATTACTACAAACCTATAGAAACATAAAACCTACAAAAACAGAGCTTGACAAATTATACTTACAGTTTTTAATCTCATATTCACAGTGAAATGCTTTACAAACAAACCATAAATAATTATTAAACATGAATACTTCAATTAAATTTTATTCGTACAGTGCTTTTAACAATGGACATTGCCAGAAAAACAGCTTTACCGGAATAAATTCTGGATGAAAAAAATTAAAAGATTTTTATCATAATGCATTAGCTGGAGGTGATGGTGGCAAGGAAAAATTCCCTCAAGTGAAAATGAGGAAGAAACCCAGAGAGCAACCAGACTCAACAGAGAGCACATCTTCATTTGGATGACAACCAAAAATATATCCCTTCTATAACTGTGTGCTGTTAGAGTGCAGGTGTATTGCAGTATAATATGGTTTAGATGATACACGGTTAGAAGTCCATTTTTTGAGGTTACCAACTGTTCAGTGATAAAGATTTTTGAACATTTGAAACTGCTTGTCTCAATGCAATCAAAGCCATCTTCCTGGTTATTAAATGGAACTGTCCTTAGTTACATACAAGGTTTACAACAAAATGTAAAATATTTTATTGGATTGCACTGAGAAAATGCAGCTGTATTTCATTGGGATGGTGTTCAAGTGATGATCTTCTCCAAAATAAAGCAAATTCAAAACCTGTTTAGATCTGCAGGCCAAATGACTCCACAGTCCTGGAATCGCACACTTATTTTTCTCCATTACTTGAAATAGAATTGTACCAGACGAGTTCAAACATTTAGTCTTGATCATGAATATTTTGGGTATTAAATACATGGTTTCAATATTCATCTGTAGTCTAAGGCAATGGTATTGATTCAAGTTAAATGGTATAATGGGCACCTAAAACTACATTTTTCCACTAGACGCAGGGAAAACAAAACCTTCTGGTGACTTCCATTACAAAATTGTCTGCAGTGTCTAGCAAATAACAGGTTCTTCATCTGTCATAAACATATACTATAACCTCCTCCTCAGTGAAAGAGTCATGTTGCAACTTTTGCTTCTACAGTATTAGCAACACCTCTACAATGTCAGGGGTATATTAATCTGTCAAGAGTCATGTTGAAGGTCACTTAATTGCTCACTAATATGTCTCTTAGTGCAGAGTGACAGATGCAAACTATTCTTACTAATGTTATTTTATTTCTATTAGTGGTGTTGTGGGCATTCCCACATGTAATTAGGCCTGTAATTGTTGTGCTATGCAATGGTTACATATATA
>QMIH01000228.1:213374-225078 GCA_003987875.1 Clarias batrachus
TAGATAGATAGATAGATAGATAGATAGATAGATAGATAGATAGATAGATAGATAGATAGATAGATAGATAGATAGATAGATAGATAGATAGATAGATAGATAGATAGATAGATAGATAGATAGATATGTGCATTTGTGTTGTTGGTCAAATTGTTGCCCAGCCTGAGGGTTCAATTAAAAGAAAATTAAAAGAAGCAGTATTACAGTCATGACATGGCCAAACTGGGCCTTCTGAAAGATCTGTTCAGTACAACCCTATCATTGTATGCCTAGTTGAGTCGCTGCTCTGATAAAGTCAACAATGTATTAATGTCTTAAAGGTTAAAACGTACTTGCTAGAAATTAGCTAATTTTGGTACATTCATGGGTGTCTATTTACTTATTGCATGTGTGTGTGTGTGTGTGTGTGTGTGTTGCTTGAGTTGTAACTTACTTCTATTTATCTTTCATTCTCCCATGTTCAGATGACCCCATAATAACCCTAAACAGGCGTGATTAATTCATTGTCTTTTCTGCAACAATTATTCGTCTGAAAACATGCGCACACGTCCACGCCGTGTATATATCTGAGCACATCTGTGTTGAATAAAGCCTTCTACTCTGGCACGCAGGTCGCCGTGGGGAGGGAGTCTCTTCACTCAAACCCAAGTCTAATTTTCAGCATGACACCCCGGGATATCGCTTTACTAGGCTGGAGTGTCTCGGTGTGGCCCGCAGGTTGATATATGAGTGCATTCCGGGCCAGAGCAGGTGAGAGCGGAGGATTAAGATGACGAGTCGCGCGCAGCCGACGCTGTTGTGCAGTGCGCATGCGTCAGGGCGCTCGCGGCCCGGCTTATCATTTCTATGTATGTTTTATTTCTTGGGCATTCATTCAAACAAAAGTTTTACTAGTGGGCTAGTTAGGTTTGAGTAGTTTATTTTTATCTATTTGTAAAGAGATTTTTTTTTTACATTTTACAATTCTCTATAAACTAGTGTGCAGTGTGTTACTATTATTTGGCACAGCTACTACTGTACTTATAACGCTAATATACTCTTAATTGTGTGACAACCAAATCTTTATATCTACAGTCTCAGAAATACAATCCACATTTTTCCACAATACTTTAAGACACATGGGGCTAGTTGGAGCTGAAGCATCACAGATGCAAATTGAATCCTTTAAACTAAAAGTTTATTAAAAGTACATAACATGCCCCTCCCTGGGTAGAAAAGATGTAACCCTGATGGTACATCCACAGCGACACGGTTGGGTAGGACTCTACCTTAATTTATAAGTGCTACTCTTTGACTTGCCCTTAGGATTATGAGGTATTCTGTTGATGTTAGTGTGCTGCTGCGGATTCGGTGTGAGGATCCGGCTAAGCTAGACTAAACAAAACTGTGTTGCCACCCTACCAATTTTATGCTCAACTGTAACCCCAAACAAATGCCTCGGAGCAAATTCACATTCGCAGCTGGCCTTGTCTTATCTTGCTCCTGTCTGCTTTCCTCATCACGGGAACGTGTCGGTGTTAGACGAGTGATGTCTTTTTTTCTTACACACGCACGCACACAATGATGGCTCTTGTTTTGTGGAAACCGCTCTCCCCTCGTTTGGTTCCCCGAATCACCAATCACGACGGAAGCGCGCGACGCTGTAATGTGAGGGGGCTGCCGGTTAAAGAGCGGGTTGCCATGGCAGCCGCAGTAAGAGGAGAGCCACCGATTGGCAAGCATAACCGCGCGCTCCGCGACGCCAATTGGCCCGTTAGAGCGCGCGCGCGCGGACCCGCCGCGTTCAGCTCGTGAAGGCCGCGTGACGTGAACCGAGCCGCCCCATGCTGCTTAATAATATCCGCCCCGATTGCAGGGGGGGTGTTTCCATTTTCCGTTCCACAAAGTTTCTCCAAACAAGATCGCGCGATTAATAAACAAAAGGCCCACCTCCCCGTAGTGCAAAATGTGTCAAAATAGGCTAGTGTAGCTTACAAGATGTTTAAAATCATCATTTAAATAACAGAACTGTGCTCTAGTCATTTCAGTGACTCGGGTTTTAAACAGTAGGTCACAAATGTACATTATTATTATTATTATTATTATTATTATTATTATTATTATTATTTTTTATTGCATCTGAGAAACTCTTAACCCTACGCCACTTGACTAGATCTCGAGTAGCCTGGGCCTGCATTGGTTAGATGTAGAGTAAATATTTGTTTTTTGAGCGATTAAATTGTGTAAAGGTAAAGAAGTCTCAGTAGACTATAAAGTTAACCATAAAACCGACCACAATGTCTGCAGAAACCCAACAATCGTTGCTGAATTTTTACACCTTATAAACAAAGACCGGAGGACTTTTCCTTTGTGTGCAGACAAGTGAGTCTTATTTGCCGCACACCTCGTCTCTGTCTGAACACTCCCGGATGAAACTGTGAATTTGCTGTCATCGGTCTAATCACGGTGGCATTGATTTTTTCCCTTTCAGGCGCCGAAGCCATGTCTGCCCTAATAGCAGCACAAGAGCAATTGACAGTGGTCTGACCACGACAGTCTGGCAATGCGGTTTATGAAAGAGGGAGAGCGAGGGAGGGAAGGAAGGAAGAACACAAAAAAACTAAAACGTGAATCATAATTGTTATAAATAACTTTGGCCCAACTCTGGGTCAATACGCAGACTGCGTGGGTGCGTAATTAAGTCGAGGACAAATAAGTAAACAGGTGCATAAATGGATTCGCTTTAAGGCGCGGATAGAGATCGATGGGCCCAGAACGTATACATGCAGAGCTGATGCTCAGAGGTGCTTGGTGCGTTCAGGATTGATCTCGCTGGGGTCTCGCGTGACTCGGCGAGCTCTCGGGGCGCAGCGGGGCCGCTGTTTGTTTAGTCAACTCCCCTGAATGCAAGTAGATAATTGGGCTGTGAAATTGGCGGCGATGGCCTGCGTGTTCCGCCCAGCTGGGGAAGTCGAGACTGCAGTCGCATCCTTTTGTTTGTGCAGATTTTCCACTGCAGTTCTAGCACTGAAGAGATAAAAAAAAAGAGAGAGGCGATTTTTTTCATGCTTTGTGTGGTACTCATTCAGGTGTGTTGCGCAAGGAGAGGAGTTCAAGGTGCTGAAGATAATAATCCTTTGGATAGCTTGCTGATGAGCACAATGTGATAGTTCAGTAAAGTGCATCTTATCAATACAATAGCTAGCATTCAATGAAAAAAAAAAAGAGTTTTTGAAACCACACTCACACTCGAGTGTATACATATATATATATATATATATATACACATACTGTATATATAAACACCATTAGACGGTTATTTCAGAGACTTTTTTCAGAAATAATGCGATGAGCAAGTATGTTTTTCTAAATTGTTTAATAGAAATAAACATTATTATCATTTATAATTATTTACCATTTAAATAATTAACTTTTAACTTTGATACTAAAACATGTATATTTTTCTTTAGTATCTTCTGTAACATATGGTGTTTACCAAGAAAGCAACTAACCTCTCATTATCTCATTGAAAGGCTGTTCATATCCCTTTGTGTTTTCATGAGACATTTGGTGTTTACTTTGTTCAATGTAGACACACACACTAAAAGACACCTTGAAGCGGACATCTCTAGAGATACGTCTACTGGGACGTTGAGACTTTGGGTGTGTAAAATCGAGTCCTTTCATGTCACAAGGGCAGATTCACACACTGGGCAAAGACACACACACACACACACAACATATTTGTTTCCTCAGAGCATATACACATGTGAAATCGTTTCTCATTATGGTACCTGCTGTAACATTGATCCTTTGAGCCCTTTGCTGAGTGTGTGTGTGTGTGTGTGTGTGTGTGTGTGTGTGTGTGTGTGTGTGTCTATAGCAGGTTCAGTGCAGTACTCCCTTGAGCTCACGCACTGCAACACACACAAACTGACACACACAAGATACTATTTAGGCATCAGTCTCACTTGTCAGCAAACTGGAAGAACTGTTGGGAAACATTGAGATAAACCCAGGAGCCCTAATAGTGACTCGCAGATTTCACTCTTCGAAGAAAAAAAAAAACAATAAACTAAGGTTAGAAGGTAATAGTTTCTTTAAATCCAACATAGGAATAGCAAGAATATATTCGTATTATTTAAATATACAATCACTCAACGTGATAAGATAAATAGGTAAAGGGTATATATATTATATTTTCATTTTTCGAGAATGAATTTTCTAATGGAAAAATTTGTACTCGTTGAAAGCGCATGCAAAAACAACAGTTTTTGCTTCATATAATGCTTTTGTTTTCTTTTTCCCTGCTTTTCTCGTACTGACAGCAATTTAATCAAACTGTGACTTCATGCCCCACTATTTGCAAATTGTATAGCACCTCTAAACCATAAAGGCAAAACATTTCACAAACAAGTTACATGGACCTTGATTACAACTGTAAACATTCGCAGCATGAGTGAGGAGCGCGTTCCGGGGTGGATTCAACTGCGCGCGCTGGCAACCACGCACCACCAAGACAATGCACGCGCTCTCTCTCTCTCTCTCTCTCTCTCTCTCTCTCTCATGCACATGTACATTTCTTTCTTCCACCCTCCCTTCTATTGGCACCAAACAGAAAGGCTGACGATATTACAACATTATTACACAAACAGACACTACGCAGATCACAATATAGGAAGGAACGATGTTTTTTTTAAATAGAAGGTTGCTAATAATTTGTTAGTAATTAGTAATTTCGCAATTCTTTTTAGAAACCAGTTATACAGTATTACAACAAATATTAAAATAGGCAGTATTTGTGACCACTCTTTTTCAGACTATATTTTTAACTTATTGAAAGAGAGATATAGTGCTTTTATTTGTAGCAGCATGTATGCAAAAATTATTTTAAGCATATATTAAAACAATTTACAAAGGGATGCCTTAAAAATAATTAAGTGAAAAAGTATCAAAGTAGGCTATAACTAATTAAAATCTAATTCTTATTTAATAACTAATTTAAAATAACCACAAGAAAATTAATTTAACCAAATAAATGTTCTCATATGCGCTGTCAGTTTTTGTGGCTGGTATTTGGTTCAAGGGGAAAATATGAAGAACAAGTCTGTAGCGTCTTTGGGTAAAATCCCGCCTTGATGATAAACGTGATCCATGACTTATTAGATAGATAGATAGATAGATAGATAGATAGATAGATAGATAGATAGATAGATAGATAGATACCCATGTAGGCTAATGGTCAATGAAAATACACTGTATATAAAACATATGTTTTTTTTATTATTATTAACTGACACTTTTATACAAACTTAGAAGTTAGCAAAATAACCGACTTGAGTATATAGTTCAGCATTTAAAGGTTAACTGTCACTGGCCCCACAGTGGCTCTTTTGGCAGTCCCAGGATTTAACTCATATTTGAACACTGGTCATTGATTTAACCACTTGATTGCTCCTGTTTATTTCTGTGTACCACTTGAAATAGTACATGTAGATTAATTGCAAGGAATTCATGCAATTAGTGCATTATTTATAATTAGTGTAAACAGCTTCCTTCTTCACCATGTCAGTAGGCAAACAGAACTTATACTTACAGCAATGTGTGTGTGTTTTTTAATAAGCTTTTTACTGTAGTGAAAACAACAGAGAGTAGCAGTCTTTTCATTTCCATACCTTCTGGCTTCCAATCACCACCAGAATAGAAGTTTCTTGTGTCGCTAGCTCTTCATTTAGTACAATTAAAATGTGTTGTGTAATACATTGAGGTTAAAAGCTAGAGTAAGTTTATAGTTTAAGTAAAAATAAAAGTAATTACTAAATAGCATTGAAACTCAGTCAAACAATTATCTTGTTGCTATCAAATTCTTCATAATCATGAAATGCGAAATCTACCCAGCACCCACAATTGTATTTGATATTTTTTGTATGGGAAACACATAATGTTTTGTAATGCTCAAATAAATAACATGCTCATGCTTGATGTATTTTTTTTTTCAATTGTTATATAGTGAACATTATATTACAATGTTATATTACAGCATTACCCCCTAGGTAGTACATGGATCAAATTAAACAAAGACAGGTGACAATCTCTCAAAATAATGACCAATTTAATATCTATGCTTTGTTTCATCAAATTGAACAAATGTGACTTGAATTTTAAGATTTATTTTTTTCTCTTCCAGGCTCATTTTCTCCTAATTATTCCCTCTTTTTCGCCTTAAGGTGTATCTCTTTGACAATGATTAATGGCAATAAATATTCAGCATATAATAGGCTTATGCACAGAGTATAAGAAGACAGAGAAGAAGATAGAAAGAACAGGTCAAAAAGAGGCCACTCCTGCACCCGCTCATCCACACAACATGAAGAAGATCCCAGACTTCTCAGGGCAGTCAGAAATACTTTCACTTCAAAACATAATCTATTTTTTGCTGCATGTGTCTACCTGCTTTTGTTTTTTTTTTTTTGCATTCATATGCATGAGCCTCTTCGAAATTTGACGTTGGCTTAATTTGTGTTAGCTTCATTTGAAACCAAACTATCCATAAAAAAATCTGGTTAATGTGTATTTAAAGTCACCTGGATAATGTCTCTTCATATCAACAATAATAATATTATAATAATATAATGTTTTAGGGCCACAATGTATGGACAACTGGTAATGAATTGATGTAGATGTGCTAGTGGGCTTTCTTAACTGCTTTCTAAATTCATACAGTTCAGTGTGGACTATTTTGATTACTCAGTTTTAAAGCATCAAGCCATTTCTTTTCTTTCTTTCTCCACAACTTTAAGGGTATCTTACAAATCGAACAAACACACCTACAGTTTCTCATCACACAGCCTTCCCATTTACCCCTAATACCTTCTCTAACCTGGGAAAACTCCCAAAGAACAGTTCCTCTTTTGCTACTGTGCCCTGGATGGAGGAGGGGTTAAGGGGAGCAAGGTAACATGATGCAGCACTCAACTTAGGGTTAAGTGCTTTGCTCAGGTACACAACGGTTGTTTTTTACACTGGGACCCTCTCATTGCCCATTCATTCTTTTGGGTGCCCCACATGGGGATGAGGCCCACTGGCCTCTGGTTTGTCCTTCATAGCCCTTTTAGCAGCACAGTAGACACCTATCCTATATATAGATATGTTAACCTAATTTGAATTCTGCATCCTGCTTCTGAACCCATATGTTTTAAAGTTCCAGATGCATTTAGCTTCATTACCTTTATGTATTATTTTGGAGATATTATTTTGTCAACTCAAGCACTATTGGTGTCTGGGTAATCTTACATCCAATCCAGGTGTCTGGACCTGTATCAGCTACAGGCAGGCAGACATTTTAACACATTGTCTAGTGTTGAGGGACTTTGTGGGTGGAATTGAGAAGCTGGGCTTGTTTGTGGAATAGCCAGAGACTGGTTGAGGCACCTGTTTGTGTCAGCCGAGAAAGTGCCCCTTCCTCACTTGCTGATGCACTGATGAGATTTTCCTTTGAAATGGTCCAAACCCCTGTCTGCTATCTTTGGACTGACATCACCATTTACTCAATGCGGTCCTTTTTTCAGCCTGCTTCACAGGTGTAATGGTGATCTTCAGAAGTGTTTGTTCCACAATGTAGCACATTTGCCCATCAGGCGCTGAATAGACTCCTTTACCTTTCATTTATACAACTGATGTCCAAAATGGCTCCAAAAGCCCACTGTGTGTAGAGTACCTCTATTTTTTTTTACGTAGTACTCGTTGTAGAGTAAAGTTACTACGAGATGTAAATTATGGATTTAGTTTGCGAACAGTAATCAGTGTAAAAGTGTTTTCTTCAATATGGTATCACATTTTCAAAATTTCTAACTTTCACTACTCATTTTGTATATAAAAAAAAGAAACGTTAAGGTTGGGGCGAGGCCGGCGTCTTTAAACTCGTTTGTTGGTTGAACTGGTACGAATTGTTGTAAAAGTGTTTTATTAGACATTGACTACAAAATATTTAATAACCTAGAATTATGAAGATACACGTAATAGGACCAAAACGACGGCACAATTTAAATGCATTAGAAAAGTGTATAGTACCTCGATTTTTAGAAGTTTATTGATAGAGATTTATTGTATATAACTTTTTGACTTTCTGTTTATTATCGCTAACTTAAAGATGGGTCATTACACCAGACTAAGGACGTAGCAACATACTAATACTAAATGATACTAATTGTGACAACCTTGCATTAATAGCCTATAAAAAAAAATTTTTTATGTTTTTGGTTCCAAGAGTATTACAAATATTATGCCGCGAACAAATGGCTAATATTCGCTTCTGACAATGCATTATTTACAGAGGAATATGTGGTTCGGCTCTTGGGCAGGAGGCACATGCCTGTCCTCATGCTGCTGGCGGTGTGTCAGCAGCGCCGTGTGCGGAACGCGCTGATAAAGCGGCGCTGTATGAGCGAAAATCTCCGCAAACGGACCCGACAAGATCCGCCGCTAATCTTGATATGTTTAACAAGCAGCTCGAGGAGAGGCCCGATAAATAATAAAGGAGCTTTTAGCGGGTCCGCTTTTATGAAACGCAAACCGGCGCACCATAATGGAAGTAATTAGCTTTATCTCACGTTGAATGTTATTGGACACGGCCCCGCCGGCGAAGCAGGGAAAACTTTTTTTTTTTTTTTGTTTTCCGGTTTCTTTAATCGTAGCAGGGTGATTATTCCGAGAGAGGAGGGTGGTCTCGTATGCCGCGAGGTAGTTCGGGAGATCCGCGCGCGCTCCAGGTACAAAAACACCGTGTTTATGTGCTACTCCCCAAACGTGTATCAAAGCTCGGATCCGTGGAAATAAAAGAAATGTCAAACAAAACAAGCATTAGACGGCATAAAATAAAGTATGGACAAGGGGAACAGGTGAGGCTTTGTTTAGGTGCCTGAGGTAGATCAATATCGCTGCTCGCGAGCCAGGAATCTTGCCCGGTTTCCCTGCAGCTTGGCGCAGATCAGCTTACGGCCTGTAGACAGACTGTCGCCTCTGCTGCACTCACACACAACCTGCCTCACCCCAAAAGTACGGAATGAGGAAAAAATCTCCAATTCTTTTACTGATGAGGGGGGCTAAAAGCAGGTGGAAGTGGCTCACACTTAAAGAAAAAAATCTGGTCTTCACTGGGGTTCATGGAAAATAAAGTGGCGTTTAGGTGAATATTAACAAAATCAGCAGGCATGATGGACTTCTGTGCTGATGTAGGTTTGGTTTTATCTTTACACTATACGCAAAACCCTCTAGTAGATGTTCAAGCATTGGGATGTAGGGATGTGGGATTACTGGCAGACGAAAATATGGTGTATTACCGGTTTGGGTTGATAATAAAGCCAGGAACCACAGACATATATGTCAAAATCTCGTTTCATATACATATAGCCATATATGGGCACACACGCACGCACACATACAATATACACAATATGCACAGTATATATAAGAGCGAGGGGTTTAGATTTTTTTAAAAATTTGTAAAGAACAAGTACGGTCAAGCTTTCCTGTAAGAACACACATTATTGCATACATGACTTGTAAAAATTAAAATAAATAATAATAATAATAATAATAATAATAATAATAATAATAATAATAATAATAGAAAGCCCGCCTAGGAAAAAAAAAAAAATTCACAACGCGTGTAAAGTGTACAAAAAGAAAGCTAATTCTATTAATCCTGAGATTACTCAGGTTATCTAACCTCACTGTAAAATGTTAATGCCAGTAATATCATTATAACTATTTGTGCTCATACAGTGTTAGGGGAATTGTAACATCTTAATGTTATCAAGCTTACTATAAAATGTTGTTTTATAGTATAGCTTAATATATAGTTTATGTAAATATGTTCGTTACACCTCTGTCATCTGTATTGCTAATTACCTCGCTGTTTACAACCTTCAAAATCTAGCACATGAAACAACTAGAATGCCACTTTTAGAAAATGTATAGAATCGTAATATAAATATCGTGTCATCAGTAATAATAATAATAATAATAATAATAATAATAATAATAATAATAATATATTAATATCATAATAATAATAATAATAATAATAATAATAATAATAATAATAATAATATATTAATATCACTGATGTAGCCGCTGACAGTAACGGAGGTTAAGATGTAATAATAATTTAAGTCATCTAGGGAAGTGCATTAGGGTCTTATTGACTTAAACAAAGTGGTGGTAGAAATATGAATATCTGAAATCCCCAAGTGGTTTATGTGTTTATAATCAATATCAAGTGTGGTAAAATATCAAAATGAACTGGGAAATAACATTGTTAGCCCATTTTAACTGGACCAGCTAGTATAGCTTGATTATGGTAGAGTATATAAGGCTATAATATAATAAAAGGCTCTTGCTTTATAATACAGTAAAACTTAAGAGGCTTAGACAGTCAAGGGATATGGCTTTTTGAAGAAAAAAATGTTTGCTCTAGCTGGATGTCAGCGCATCATAAATAAGCTAAGTGCTTGCTGTAATAGTTTGCTGTCGTGTGAGAATGGCTAGAGGGAATTCATCTCCGTCGGCAGGCCTGTTGGTTGTCTCGGAAAGTCACCGCAATGCAACATGATGCGAGCACAGCCGTGATTCCACACGACCAACCGAGGATTCAGAGTGACGCGTAATAATAATAATAATAATAATAATAATAATAATAATAATAATAAATGATAGATAGATAGATAGATAGATAGATAGATAGATAGATAGATAGATAGATAGATAGATAGATAGATAGCCAGGTTTAGCATGGAGGTTAGCATTACGCCTCCTGTCGCATCACTGTTCAGCGTCTTTTAGTCTCCTTGTACATATTTGCAAGACATAGTCTGTAGTGATATGGCGAATGGCGGGTATTGATCTAAAATTGATCTAACGTTTCTCTCAGAGACAGTACGGTAAAACTATCACATAAGGTTGCACGGAGAGTGATTTTTTTTTTCTGCAGCTATAGGCATACAACGCAGCAACTAAATTACATGCACCGAGTTTAATGTGGCGCAATGCGTAACCGATCTCGGTGTTTTAATGCACATATTATAACCAGCAAAACTGTTAATGACTTTGAAAACAAACACATGTCACCGAGTGACTCTGTGGTTAACACACTATCCAGTCGCTAGTTTATGTTCAAAGGCATTAATACGTACTTCGCGGTAATCGATTTTGATAGTGATTTTATTATCCTAGACATGAAACGACTACTGCGTATGTAAACTAAATGCACCAGATCAAGTTCAGTGTGAGCGCGAGCGGAGCACTGGCTGACCGCGAGCGAATGCGCGTGCACGCGCTATATCGAGACAGAGCGTGCACTAGAGCGCAAGGAGGAGGCGCGCGCGCAGGTCAAAGGGCCAAACGGTCACTCTCCAGAGCGACGCCTCTGCACCAATCCGGTCTTATAGCCTAGCTATGTCTACACTGACATCAACATTTTTGTTATACATTTATGCATTTTCCAGCTTAAATCACAGTGACATTAATTATTACACACAAAATAATATTGTAAGGTTTTTAAATTTTTACAAAAGCAGCATTAGGCAAAAATCACAGTTAATATGACCTTCAGTGAAATAATATATATATAGAAAAGGGTTTGCCTTATTTAATTTCCTGATTCTCTTATTTTCACTACTCCTATTGACAATAATAATAATAATAATAATAATAATAATAATAATAA
>QMIH01000228.1:225918-246705 GCA_003987875.1 Clarias batrachus
GTCTGGGAACAGCAGGCGTGACATAAGAACAATAATAACAATAATCATAACAAAAATAACAGCAATAATAATAATAACAATAATAATAATGCAGAAAACAAAGAGTTTTAGTATAAAGAAATAGAGCTTATTTATTTATATTTTTAACATTTATTTTAGGTATTATTTTATTATGAATGTATTTACCATAAGATTATATAAATATGTCCTCCGTAGCTCTGCATTTTCGTTCAGAGTCCTGTTAGAGCTTCATAACTAGCTAACAAAATAAATAAATAAATAAAGTTTAATTATCCATACTCCGTATCCATTATTGTTTGTTTGTTTTTTAAGCGTACAGCGTGCGGATTTATTTACATGCCATGGGGTAAAACTTAGTGAGGCGCAGTGTATGATCGGTAGTGGTGTGAGAAGGTGGATGCCTGCAGCACTGCGTGTCACTCTAGCGCCCTCACTCTGCTCAGCTCGCATTACACTACAGGTGGATACGTCCGTTTACCATTCAGGCAGGATTTGCGTTGCTTACAAAACTTCTCAGCTCGTATAAACGGCTGTGATAAATACCCCCTGTGGAAATGATCATTTAACATTACATTTACAAAGGCGTTTGGCAGTTCGTCACTCACTGATATAGACCGTTATCGTTTATATTTTATATGGTTGCAGTCTTTGTTAAATACGCTCTCTGGGTGACGAGCTACAATACATAGATAGCTAAGTGCGACAATGGAAGGTATCGGGTTAAAAAGTGCGTATGAGATTTATTTGAAAATATATAGCCATTCATAGAAATGTACACAAATGTAAACTGTTTACATTTTATGTCACATACTCCTAGTTCATAATAATAAATGCCCTACTATAGACCTTACTTTATGACAATGTTCAACAATATTTTGTATACCTAGGCCTATATATAATATTTTCTTATTTAAACTACAGTGCATTTCTTTAAAAAAAAAAAAAAAGAAAGAAAGAGAAAGTAAGTAAGAAAAAACGGTAAATTACTCGATGTTCTCAAGCAACAGGAGCTGAAAACTGAAAAAGAACACATTCATATTAACTGTTATTATAAATTCTGAAATATAATCTACAAAGACAAAGTGCAACACAGCTCCATGTATCAATATTCGTCACCACACACTGCACTGTAAGCTTACTGTGCTAAATACAATAGTATCAAGTTTATAAACTAACCGTTTAGTGTGTTAGCTTAGAGATCCATTCTTTTTCTACGCCTTAGGATAAAAAGGATTAAAAAAAATTGAAACCCGAAGATGGGTGCGACTGCAAAACAAACATTATAAAAACACCTCGCTTCATTAACTCGCCTAAATGTATGAGACGGTATGCTTTCCGCATGTAACACATGTATTAGCTGCAGGCCCGGTGATCAGCTTGCAAATCTGATCTGATGCTTTGTTTCTTGACGCCACTTGAGATTCAGGTATAGACTGATTGTTTATTGTCGCGGGGTCAAAGCGAACTTCCAGGCAGATGAGGCCTAATTAAGACGTCAAGCACGAGGACAGCAATCACTGCTTCAAGATCATCGCTTTGTCCTCATTAAAGCCCAGTGACACAGGAGCAAGTGAAAACTCCTTTATCGTTGTTATCAGTTTCCTTCCACCTCTAATGCATGGAATATGTAACTTTTGTAGAATGTGCACTATATTGGCGCATGCATTAGCCACGTAATTTATTATTATTATTATTATTATTATTATTATTATTATTATTAATTTTGTTGGTGTTGTTACTACTACTACAACCATTAAATTAAAATTTGGCCGTTGCTCATGCTCATCACCCTATCCGGTTCATGTCCTTAAAATGTCCTACATGTTGTACATTTCCTAAAATATTCAAACTTGAGTCTATGTTTATTTAGAAAACCGCCGTCTGCTTCATATGTAAGTTTAGACCCTTTAAAAAGTAATGGTCGTTTTTATAATTACTTACAGAATTTGTCTCCATGAGCCTCTATTTTTTGTCTTAGTTATTGTTTTATGAGTGGTCACCCCATTTATCATTCGAGTGATAACATCATGCAAAGAGCTATTAAATTCCACCGGTCTTTTGTTAAAATCAGTGAGGTTATTACATTACATTTGGCCACTTTTAACACGATGCCGCTTTAAGAAATGGGCAAATTGCACAGTACATATAGTACTGAAAATTCGTTAAAATTACAATGAGCAGCTTTGTGCTCTGTTGACATGCAAAACAATATATGATAATTGTCACACTAAAAAACAGCGCAGAATAAAGTGAACTAAGTAAATTAGAAATGTTGCTGGACATTTTTTTTTTTACAAATACTCGCAATGTCCATCAAAAGCCGAGGCGCATAGGAACACACACATTCTTTGTGGTCACGGAGAGCTTTGAGTTTCGCGACACATGCGCTCTACGACATTACATTCTAAATTATATAAATCTCTCATAGGTACTCCGATAATTGGCAAATACATTTTGACGAAAAAGTCCAAGATTTTGGTATAGGCCCAATTGAGAAAGCATAACTCCCTCCGCATACCCGCAAACTGTCGCTTAAATATGGGTTTAGACAGCAAACAAGATTCAACCCAATATAAATTTTACCTGCAAGAAGGACAAAATGATCGCGATATATGGACGAAACCTATTTCTTTTATTTTGTTAGATTTAACAGTTTAAGCGACAAACACGGGCATATAGACCACAAAATCACAACCATGGAATTTAAAGACGACATAAACATTCACTTAATATTTTATGAGGCATTTACTCAACACGGTTACACTTCGCAAAGTTAACCTATAATTACAACAGGAATTGACATTTCACTAATTACAAAAAGCATGTGACCTGGTGGTGACCACATACATTAGCCTAAAAAAGATGCAAAACACAAGCTAAAAGCATTCATTCAATCTGCTCCCTTTAAAACTGTCCTTCAGATAGTGAATACTGAAAAAAATTATTTCGATACCCATTCTTTGGTCTTTAAAGAAACTGTAATTTAAAAATATGTATAAAAGAACGCATTATAAATGCATTTATTCCATTAACAAGAGCCTATGAAAAGGACAAAATAACAAGGAGCCATGGATTCGAACGGGTATTCTGCACTTAGAGCACATTTATTTAAAAATAAAAGAAGTGTTAATTTTGTAAAATCATATTCCACCAGTGTGCCCATGATACGTGTAATACTGCAAACATGAAGACTGGTGGTTGTTGCGATGGTATTAGATATTTTAACATTTAAAATTAAACAAATCTGCAACCACTATTTAAATACACATTCTAATGTAATTTTACTGCCTTTCCAAATAAAAAGAAATCGACGCTTTACCCTCTTAAAAAAACAATCTTGTCACATTGCACGTTGCTGACAGTGGAATAATAAACAGTTTCGCGACACCCGACTTTTTTCGTGTGTACAGAAATAAAGGAGAAGAATAATACAAAATACCTGGAGTTCGGCCGCTTGCATTTTTCCTTTCCCCTCTCAGTCTTTTTTCTTTAAAGTATATATTTATATATATATATTACAGTGTAAATGGGCGTGTAAAATGTTCACTTACAGTCTTCATCCTTTGGGATGACAGTTAGTGTATAAGAGGATTGGACGTAGAGCCTTGGTTCTGATGTGTGAAGTAATCAGAGAGTCCGGCGGAAAGTCCCGAAGAGAAGCTCGGTAGTGTAGGCCTTAACGACTCGCACGGGAGAGACGCAGCCGCCTGCGGCGACGAAGAAGAGGCTGCGCGTGAGCTCATCGACGTGCTGCCCTGCGAACTCATGGAAGGGTGCGGCACATGGGGAAAGAAATAGCCGGTCTGTCCCGCCAGAAGGTTTACAGAGCACGGGTTGAGCGAGTACGTCCCTGAGCAGGGCACCGAGAGGCCGCAGGGCACAGATGCGGCCAGTGCTGCGGCTGTCAGGTGGTGTGTGGCGTACGGGATCTCTCCGTTCACCAGTCTGTCTACGCTCAGGCCATTAGATGCCGGGAACGAGTGGTTGTTGCTCAAACCGTTCTGCGTCAGCATGGTGCTATAGGACATCGGGTGACTTGGGTAGGCCGAGGAAGTGCCGTTGTAGGTCAGGGCGCCGCTTGCCCTGGGATGGTGCAGGGAAAGGAATGGCGACATGGGCCAGTATAGAGAGCCCGCTCTATCCATGAACGTGAGGCCGGTGGAAGTGAGCCGCGCGCCGCGCTTGAACGCCAACTTGGCCCGCGAAGTGGTCGATCTCCGCCGAAGTTTTCCCGTCGTGCCGCCGATGAACACGTCGTCGCTTGAAGGGTCCAGCATCCAGTAGTTTCCTTTACCCGGGTCATCGTAATGACGCGGAACTTTGACAAAGCATTTGTTCAAACTCAGGTTGTGCCTGATGGAGTTTTGCCAGCCTTGCTTGTTTTCCCGGTAGTACGGAAAATTTTTCATAATGAACTCGTAAATGCCGTTTAGAGTTAATCGCTTCTCCGGACTTTGCCTGATGGCCATCATGATTAAGGCGTTATAGCTAAAAGGAGGTTTCTCGTACTTGCCGTTTTTCTTTTCGCCGTCTTTTCCTCCATCGCCCTCTTTGGAGTCTTTCTTATCCTCCTGTTTTTCTTTATCGTCCGTGCAAGTTGGTTCAGGGTTGTCACTTTTAGCGCAAGTGTTCTCCGACTTCGCCTCCTGTGCTATAGGTAAAGGGATTTTCTCTTCTTCTTCTGGGATTGTCCTGTGATGGTTGTCGCTTTGGACGGCTTCAGGCACCAGACTGTTTATACTAAACGATGATTTGGGAATCATTTTCACTTCTTTCCGTTCTCCCATATCCAACATCACACGTAAAGGTAGAAATAGCAGCCAGCAGCAGGAGTAGCAGCACAGTTAGATCTCTTAATCTCTAAGGCCGACCGGTAAAGTCCTTTGATTAAAAAAGAAAAAAAAAACCCACCACAACAGCTATTTCATGTTCCTTCCAAACGCATCGATAAGAGACGGCTAGCTACAATTAATTACGGTGCCACAGACACTAAGCTGTAAAAAAATTGCTTGAACCTTTACAGTCTGCAGCCAACCACAGCACCATAAGTATTAAAGCGTCCTCCTTGCCTGCAGCCAATCAGCGCGCAGCTCTTAACGGCCGCTCGAGCGCGTAAGGATACACACGGAAACTCGCGCGCACAGTCAACAGCGAGCTCGAGTTTCTGCACCAAACCCCTACCACGAAAAACACACCACATAACCTCGATCCGTTCCGCAGCTTTAGATAATTTTAGAGTGCTGTTTCAACACACCCGCACGCCCTCACGTTTGTTTCCATGCTGCGCGTGCGTGTGGGGGTGGACACAGAGGTACTACTTCCTGTACCGGACATTATTTTTTAATACAGCGCGTGCATGTACCTCCCTGCAGAAGCACAAATCATAGTTTCACTTGGCGGATATGGTGTTATTTTTTCCTTTATTTTTAAGGCTATTTTATCCGTGAGACATTATATCATTGCACCTCAGCTCCAATTTCCTTTACTGAAAAATTTACACGTTTTGACGCACGTCTTGTGTTTATCAGCAGCACTACGTTGTTAGATTTAGTATAGCCTACGCATCGATTTTGCCTCTGTTTGACAAGAGTGCGTGTTTATACTAAACAATAGTGCGTGCTGTTTCATACAATATCCTGCATGATTTCCAAGTAATAACAGTACACCTACTAAATCAGACTAAATCCAGGATCACACAAATTGTCAACAACAATAATTATGCAGACAGCTAACATAGAAGTATGTTAACAAGAATACTGGGGCAAAGTGACGTTAAATTCTATAGGCCACAATTCATCGGATGTCTGTCCGTTTGTTCACTTTTCTGATGTATGGAAACGCAACTGTTGGGATTTAGATGAGATATTTAAGCACTAAAATCCAACCTATGTAACTAATCTAACTAATTGGACTAAAAATGTCCAAAAAAAGAAAATTTACGAGTTATTCGCAGTTCAAAACAGGAAAACCAAAATGAACGACGAGTAAACATTTTGCGTGTATTTTTAGTGATTATAAAATAAAAATTTACAATAAGTGCCTTATAACATTTTATTTAATCACATCTTTATTTCTCGTCAGGTTAATTAAAAAAACGAACCTACTGAAAATGTTTTTTTTTTCTAACCTCTTTTTTCTTTTTTCTATCTGCACACAAATATTAATGCATCAACATATTTGCATTCAGAGTGTAATTTCTTTACTTAATGTATTTTAATAAAATAGACAAAATATATTAAATAATGTGAAATAAGGTTTATTCTTTTAATACACAAATCCTTTCACACAGATGTCTGTCCCAAAATTTCTAGTCTAAATCAAACAGTTGAGGTTCACTACATCATCAATATAGGCTATGAAGTTCTCTTTATATGAAGACTTGACAAACAATCAAACAAAAAAAATCAGGTTCATTCGTGCAAACCTAACTGGCCTTTAAACTCATCATACATTGGTTTCCTTTAAGTTCCAGTCAAATTAATGTGTTGTGTTAGAGACATTGCTTGGTGTTTCACTGGCTCATATATGAAAATAAACACACGCGCGCACGCGCGCATGCTCTATGGTCCAACAAATTGTCCACACACATGCACGCAAATAAACAAAAGACAAACGCCCGGATGTGGCTTACAGCTATATTAAGAGCTAGTGTGCTTTTCCAAAAAAGAATGTATTAGGCATTAGCAGAAAAGAAGAAGAAGATTAATAATGATAATACTACAACTAATAATAATAATAAAAAGTGAACGCAGAATTTATGTAATTTATCACCAGCATCATCACAATCGTGATCGTCATCACTATAATTTTCTTCTTCTTTCTCTAGTAGTAGTATTTGTACTATCATTGGTGTTATTATAGTTTTTCTATATTGTGTCAGGAGTTGTGTACAAAGAAGAAATATTCCCTCATGTCATTTCCACAAATTATAAGACAGCGTCATTATCTATCGATACTTTCACTTTGAAATTTTGTATACTGTAGATGTAAAAACGGCTTTTCCGTCGTGTTTTTTTTTTTCAGCAGCACTCGGAACATAATCAGAACATTTACTCAAAACAGATGGATATAATCCCTCTTTGAAATTGCAAAACAAATCAGTGAAAGCATGGGTGTTTATGACTGCGCCCACATGTTGCTTTACATATGGACATGTCATATTTGACTCAGAAAATACATTTACGAAAAGCTTGTTTGCTGGTTTATTTTGGCCTTCAGGATGTATTTCCTATGAAGCACATTTATTTTATTTATATGTATATTCATTTTACCTCTTATTGTCTCCAAATAAGATTTATCGATTGTTGTTGGCTAGAAACGAGTAGTAATGGAAGAAACAGTCTAACATCTACTTGATTTTTTTTTTTGTCAGTTCACTTTTCCTAATTTAGCGGTTGTGTTTTCTCAGCCGCAGTTTTGACGAACAATTAGGGGATTTGAAGATTTGATTATAGCTAGTAAAATATTATACGTAAATTTATTAATATCTAGACCAACCGATGGTTTATGCTGCATATTATAAAGTCGTTCATATAGCTACTAACGAGTGCACACACACTCTGACACAAAGACACAGACATACGCAAACAACAGCAACAACAAAAATAACAACAACAATAATAATAATCATCATCATAATAATAATTTTATTATTATTACATATATAATACTGTAGACCAAATTGTTAATTGTTGCTATATTTTTGTATCATTGTGAAAAGGATTTGCGTGTTATTTGAGAGAAGATAGTTGTTTACTGTCGAACTAAATAGTTTAAAGTTGTTGAGACGAACTCGAAAAATCTACCACATAACCGTATTAAATAAAGAAAGTCGCCATCTTTATGAACCTACTCTCAGTCGGTGAAGTGATAACAGCTCTGAGAATGAGGGGAACGCTTAAAGCCGGATTCACGTTTAAATGTGGTAAGGGCTCCCCCTAGCGGTCACAAAAGGATTCCATGTCTGATGTTGAACGTGCAACCGTACAGGAAATTATTTAGAGTAGGTAGGCGACTTCATTAAAACACGCATTTAAAAAAAAAATCAGATTTACCACTACTCAAGTAGTGCTCAATGCATTTTTTAAAATCCCGAATACAGCAAAGACATCACAGGAAATACTGCCTAAAAGTTATATAAGTTTAATTGCAAGTAGTGTAAAATTACAAAGTTTAACTATCGTGTATATTCTCTGGGCTATATTAAGGCTTGGATGTACACAAATTCGTTTAAAATAATTTATAGCTATAGAAATATGGTTTCTGGTTACAATGGTGATTTAAAATCTAATGGGCAAGCTAGAGGATCTGAACAACATTAGACTTTTTGTAACTGTTTAAGAAACGAGCTTTCCCCAATGAGGAAGGCTTCCATGTTGCGTCTGCTTCCTCTCAAGGTTATCTCAGGGAATTTGTCCTTGCTACAGTCACCGCGATTTGCTCATCAGGGACAAGATGATAGTCATATTTGATACTTTTTGTAACATTTGTCTAATTTATAAATATATTTCCGTAAAGCTGCTTTACGAAGCAATGTCCATTGTTAAAAGCGCGATACCAATAAAAATCAAATGGAATTGAATTTTTTTTCTCGATCCGTTTAAAATTACATTTAGTCCAAAACTCAATTATTATTTACAACAACAACAACATTATTATTATTATTATTATTATTATTATTATTATTATTATTATTATTATTATTAATCAGCAGCAGCAGCAACATCAACAGACTATTAGGCAATATTAATAGAAATAGAAATGTTTTTCAATTAGATTTCTATTAACTTGATTTGTCTAGTAAAAAGGTTCACGATGAAACCTATCTACACTAATATACATATAATTACTAATTTATTATTATTATTATTATTATTATTATTTCAAGGAATAGATCATCAGTCCCGTAATATCATTCAAAACACGGATGTTTATATAAGAAGAAAAATGGCCACAATGTAAGTGCTATAACAGTTACATTGCTACTTGCATTGTGAACACTATCCGAAGATAAATCTGCAAGAAGCTAAGAGATTTTAAAGGTCATATCTGGAGGCAGGTGCTTTTGGTTTAAATATAACTTCTCAACAAAATGTATCCTAAATGATCTGTGTTTCTCTAACTTGATTTGTAATGGGCTAAATCTTTACCACTGATATGCGGTCTTGGAGGAATCTCTGAAGCGAATGAAAAGCGTTGGGGTTAAGTCGCGGTTTGGATCATCTTTGGCACCATCTTGTGTTAGAGCCATTTCATTACCTGAGAAGTCTGGAAAACGTCCCAGGAATTCTGCGTGCTCAATTTTGTATGTTGTAAAGTTGAATAATTCTAATAAAATGTCTATTAATTGAATTGTTTGTTGCATGTACACTTGAACAATACACTTAACTTTAGGTCACTGGTACACAGTCCATGTCCTGGGGAAGATAAGAGCAGGGACAATTGTAAACTTTATATGAAATTCCACACAAATGTGTGCTTCATTTTAATTAAGTGAAAGTTTGCTGGGTCGGGATAGTTTGCTCGACTTTATTCAAATCAAGTGGATAATGGACAATTAAGTGCGCTATGTTGATGAAGGGCACCTGAAAAGGAATAAATGGAGCTTCCACTGTGTGCTACTTGTCTAGATAATGAAGGTCTGCAATAAAAATAAATCAGCAGCATTTATTATAAATGCAGGGTTTTTTTTCACATACACAATTATGTTCACAATTCACAAATTGTTTTTAAATAGGTTGTGTTATTTGTAACTATTGCTAAGAAAAAAGTGTTATCTGCAAACATTATCTGAGGGCAATACACAAATCAGTTATAACAGTACAACCCCCCCTAATACTGAGCAGGTCCCCCTTTTACCACCAAAACAGTGTTGCACTGAGTGTTCTGACCCCTTTACCTGGGAACCATCATTAACCTTTTTATCAACTTGAGCTATAGTAGCTGTTTTATGTAATCAGACTGCACAGGCTCTCTTTGTGCATCAGTTAGCCTTGGCTGTCCATAACCCTGTCATCAGTTCACCAATTTTCCTTGCTTGCACTACTTTTGGTACATGCTGACCACTGCAGATCAGGAATACCCCACAAGAGCTGCAGTTTCAGAGTTTTCGGCTTTGCCCCAGTCATCTATCCATCACAGTAGCTAGAGTTATAATTACTTTTTTTCAGTGGCACCTGGAAGTGGTATATAAAATATATTAGGCAGCAAGTGAACAATTTGTCCGAGAAGTTGATGTGTTTGAAGCAGAAAAAATGTGCAAGCATGAGATACTGTACGATCGAATTGTGATGGCTAGATGCCAGGATAAGAGCAACTCTAAAACTGGGCTGCTACAAATTTAAGAACTATTAACCATTTACCTAGTTGAAATAACTTCAGGTTTTCTCTGTTTTATGGCAAATATATTAAATTGATTACACAAATTCACAACATTTTATGAGCTCTGTTCATTTTGAGGAGTGCTGAAACCAGTAGGTGGGTGTTTTGTGTCTCAGTGCTGCCACCTGTCACCACACTTAACAGACTGAGACCCTCATTGTGAAATTGGGGCTGTGAAACATCCCACAACCAGCTTGAAAACAGAATAGCATGCTTGAATTTAGGAAAAACATGATTTCCTTTTTTCCCTCCAAAAATCTCAAGCATGATCAAGATTATTTTTTTATTTTTATTTTGCCTTTTTTTTCAGATAGGCACATTTGCATTAGTGCAATAAAGTCATAGTTGCATTTAGAGAAAACAAACATTTTAAATGGTGCAGGTTCTTATTTTTCTCCCTGTCCTGCACACTGTAGTGTTGAAAAAGGGTGTTAATTAACTGATAGTTAAAAGATATTTTCTTTTTTTTAGGGGGGCAGGGCAAACAAAAATTTTTACAACATCTGGCAAAAAAATAGTTTTTTTTTTTCATTTTGTAAATAAACAGATCACATATATGGCACAAAGTGTTTTATTTAATAGCGGAATATTCTGGCTTCATGAAACATTCCTAAAATATATTAAATTAATTACATTTGTAGTGTAGTGTGTACCTGATCAAGTGAAGGTAAATTGAATTACTCAGTATTGAGAAAAGAAATAATGGGTTACATTGTTATTTGCGTTTCTAAAACAAATATTAGCACAAGTCAAAAGTGCCCGAGTGCTTTAGGTGTCACTGCCTGCTGATAACCCGCATAGCAACCCAACCTCAAGTGTGATATTGCTTTTATATAACAGTTCCACAAACACCATTTATTATCAACAGATCATGATTTGTTTATTTAACCAGTTATGTTGCTCCACCAAACCCATATCGTTTCATAGCTGACAAGCTGGTGACTGACAATCAACAGTGTAAAACAGGGAAAAAGGAGTTTTAAATTCGTTCTTGTATGATGTAGCCAAAAGGTGAGGAGAATAAACCATGGTGGTGGTTGACAATTCTGTAAATGGGAAGCTAGCACACTTGGATGTACAATAAATTGTTCAACAAGTAGGGCCCGTGGGTCAGCCTAATGTTAGAAGCTAGTTATCTTTTTAGTTCTACTGTACTTTGACTGTAAAGACCTACATGCTGACGACATCAGTGTAATTATCGATTGTAGGACAACTAGGATGCAGAGTGATACATATAAACAGTGGTGTGATCATTATCACCACTTATGGAAGGCCTCTCGTCCAATCAGATTGCTTACTCTGAACTAACTTTTAGGAGTGAAACAGTTAGGAATGAAAGCTTTTTAAGTATACAATGTTTGCTCAACATCCAAAAAGCATAATGTCCTGTTTCACAGAGCGCATGTTAAATGATGCCTAAACATGCTTCATTAATACCATAAATGCTTCATAACTGCAATTTCAGCAACAAATGTTCTTGGCTTCAATATTCTCCAAAAAGGAATTGAATGCATTTAATTCACTTCCTGCAGCTGGTAGTTTTGCTTCTCTGAACATGTGACAAAGGAAGCTATGCAGTTGGCATTTCAGAATGCATCATGTTTTAGTGGGTAGTGCATCCACTCTATGTATTGCCTAAAAGGTCAAAGCTAGGGATATATAGTGGTTAATGTGTCAGAATTAGCAAAACCCAGAAAAAAGACTTCATCACATTTTGCTCTCAAACTGTTTAGGTCTTTTGATAGGCCTCTGTGACTGCAGAATGCATGTGGAATGTATATGTGGTAAAGGCATCTGTTCGTGGCAACAGAGTTGTTCTTGGCAAGTATCAAGACTCCATTACTCAATAATTCGATCAAAATTAACATCTGGCTTCCATACATTTATTGTTTCATTAACCTTTAATGGGTAAAAATGAAGTTGATACACAGCTTTGATTACAAATGATCTGAAATCCGGTTTTGTGAAATTAAATGTTTAGTAAGTGTTACTTAATGATCAAGGTGCGGGATATAAAATGCACATCAGTAAAAGAAATTACAGACTAGCATGATTCTGTTTCGTAGTTAATCAAGACTTAGCAATCATTATAACGTGTCTCCGCTGAACCAGCGTGTAGAGGACGTTAACTGGCAAATAACATATTACCAAGCAGTATAAATTATATTTTAAATATTTTTTTGAAGACACTCTTGTTTTTAGACTTTTCTTTGCCTCCGCTCTCCTGCTGGTTTTGTGGGGGAAGAGGCGGAGGGAAGGAGGGGGGTTGGTTCTTCCTCAGACTCCTGAAAGCGCCTAGAATGAACAAAGAAAACAGCAGTCATCAGTTCAACTAGAACTCTATTACTGTTTTCTAGCTCAGATGTGTTTGACTCTTTAGGTATTTTTCTTAAGGAAACATTTTGAAAGACTCAGATAATCCAAAAGTGTAGGATCCAGTCATGAAACAGCTGAAATTGTGTTCTTTGCTTCGACAACATTTCATCTTATACTTTCTACTTAAGAATTTACCACATTTGTTGATTTGGCCTTTATATGCATGTAGGTTAATTGGTCTTTACATGTGCTGCATGCATATACATTAATATAAATCAAGAAAGAAGAAAGAATGAGCTACTCTGCGCATGGACACCAAAGATCTATAGGACCATAGAAAAAATCTCTCCCACTCACTCACTCACTCACTCATTGTCTATACCTCTTTATATTGTACTCAGGGTCGCAGGGGGCCTGAAGCCCATCCCAGGAGACTTATGGCATGAGCAGGATACACCATGGATGGGGTGCCTATCCATTACAGCGCGCACACATAAATACACACTTGCGCTCTTTCACACTCTACAGGCAATTTGGAAACGCCCATCAGTCTGATCTGCATGTTTTTGAACCGTGAGAGGAAATCAGAGTACCTGGAGAAAACCCACCTCAATCAGGTGACCCAGCCGGGGTTGATCAGACCCCAGCTTGTGTCCTGATGGCGCTAACTAGCTACCACAACTCCATTGATGGCCTCTCTTAAGCCACAGCCATCTTGAGGCCCTCTCTGCCGCTTTGATGGTACTACGGATAGCTCTCCTCTTTCGCTTTCCAATAATGCATAAACGGCTTAGGGCTTGGACTAAGGACAGCTAAGTGACAGCAATTAATCGGTCAAAAGATCTTAATGCGATATGGATCTGCAATTATATAATCGCAAATGTCTGCAGTTTTTTACATTTATACACTACCAGTCATAATTTTGGAAACACCTCCTAATTCCATGGTTTTTCCTGATTTGTATTTCTTTCTACATTGTAAAACATAGCTAAAGGCATCCAAAATATGGAATAATCTCCTTAGCACAGTTGAGATTGAGATGTGTCTGCTACTTATGCTCTGTAAAGTCTTCATAACGACTCTAATCTGAGGTGCTGTTTATTTGTGATTTCTGAGGCTGGTAACTCTAAATTAAGTTCCTCTCTGCAGCAGAGGTAAGTTTTGGTCTTGTTTTCCTGGGATGTTCTTCATGAGAGCCAGTTTCATCATGGTGTTTGATGGGTTTTGCAAATGCACTTGACATTACTGTTCTTGCAAGAACAGTACAAAACAGCTGACGTTTGTGTCTTAAAATAGTAACTGACTGTTGTTGGTGTTCTTCTTCTTCTTACTTAATTACCTACTGCCATACGTTTTATTTCATAGTTCCAATATTAATCTAAAATGTAGAAAATAAATCCAATCTTGTGTCCAAACTTTTGACTGGTACTGTACATACAGTAATATATTCATAGTCAGGAAAGCACGTAGAGTTTGTCAGTTGTTCGAAGTAATTTTAAAATAGCATTTGCGGTGCTAAATACAGATTGGCAAACATCATCTTAATTAGAACACGGTGCTATTATTTACTGTTAGCCTAGATAAATGTGTTCAAATACTAAATGGTACATTTAATGCTTACATATAATAGTTTAAATCGCAATGCATCAAAATAATTGCAATGTAAAGGTTTTTTTTTATTTCATCTTGCAACCCTAGAACATAAGAAAATTATTTTCCCTGGTAAAGAAAAAACCCTTCACAACAATTGGCCAGATCAGGAACACTCTCTAGAAAGGGACATTTGTGTCAAAAACAATAATCAAGAGAAGGTTTCACCAGAGTTAATAATTCAAGTAAGTGCACTAAGGAAATCTCTGTGGGCATTGGTCTCTCAGGAGGAGGTTTTTGCCTGCCATGTGAAAAGCCCGGGTTAAGTTCCCAGCCCAATGCCCAAACCCCAGCCACTGGATACCGTCCTAAACCCAGATGAAATGGGAGGCTGTGACAGGAAGGGCATTCGGCAAAAGATCTGTGTGCGGATTGGATGGTCTATTTCTGGTGACCCCTTCATTGGAGCAGCCAAATGACGAACAACAACGCTGAAAATCATTAAAAAGCTTAAAGAATCTGTACACTCTGGAACAACAGCCTATGGACACATAAGAGAAAGATCAACTTGTACCAAAGTAACATGAATATAGGGAAAGAACTGCTCATAATCTTATGGCGTGTGCATGCATGGCTAGAAATGGTTAATCTTTGACATGACTGCTGACAAATGCAAAAAAAGATTATCTGACTGCTTATAGGTGTGTCTGTAGTGGGTGACCGACATGGTGTGTTAGTCTAGGACAGATGTATCAAATAAAGCAGTGTTGTAGGTTTATTAACAGCAGGGTGTCAGTGCTAAGATAATAAACAGTCCACCAACCAAAGTATCCAGTGGAGTAAAGGTGGGTTCTGAGGACTGCATAGCAGTCTATGGTTTAGTGTTTCTAACTATCATCTTACACCTCCAGGGTCTGGGTTCAATTCCCACCTCAGGGTCTGTATTCATGGAGTTTGCATGTTCTCCATGTGATTGGTGTTTTTTTTCCGCGTTTCCTCTCACAGTCCAAAGTCATGGCATTTCCAAATTGCCCGTAATGTGTGAATGCACACGTGAAAGTTGACAGGAGGCCTTACCATCATCATAAAAATGCGAATAAATACAATGGTTGGCCTCCACAGTTCCTAGTTGGACTACAGAGCTTCTTGGATGGATGGATTCCAGATTGGCCATATAGTGTATATTCATGAAGAATGAAGAACCAGAATGCTTGGAAATACATATCTTGTGGGATGCCAGTCCATTACATTTCACCATAAAAATACACCTCAAACACTTTCACACTTTAGTATTTTAGTGCGGTCATGCATGTTTTGGTGAAGTTGGAGAAAACCAGAGAAGTTGAAGCCAGGGTTAGGGTTAGGGTTATGCCCAAACTATTCGGCCATGGGGCTAGATTCTCTATAGACAGTAACGAGACCTCAGAATAGAAGGGGAAATCACAGAGCTGTGATGTGCCAACCGCCTCACTATCATGAGGCCCTTATTGCTAATACAGTGCTATTAAAAAATAATTTTTTGTTTGTTTGTTTTTTAATTTTCTTTTACACTCAGTAGTCCGATCTATTTTGGCTCATCCGAGCCATCCCATGTAGTTTGAATTTAGGTTGCTACCATTAGGGCCACAATGCAGAACAAACAGGTTTCAAAGGTCATTTATTCTTGCTATCAGGTTGGCTAATGGTAAGTAGTAGTTATAAATTGTGTTGATATTGATTTGGCCTGTATTTGTCTGATGTTGTATGCTGCAGCTGCGTCTGAACTAAATTGCCCCTCTGGGGATAATAAAGTTACCGTGACCCTTGAGTTGATCAGTCTGTGTGTGAAATACTGATATCACTAAAACGAAAACAATACTTTAAGAGATCTAAGAAAAACATTCTACACTTTTTCACATAGGGTGTCTAATTTATGTCACAGGAGGAAAAAGAATGTCTGACATTTGAAAGATCCATTTTTGAGCCCACCTGAGTCTTTGCCCTCTCCTCCATCTGGGTAGCGGTGTTTGTTGTAGTATGTGTGCGGGGGCTTAGGAGGTGGTTCCTTCTCAAAACTCTCTGTGAAATCTGTAGATGGTTCAGAACCTCTGATTAGAAAACATAGGTACATAAATGTTTACCAAGCCTTACAGGCTCCTTACGTTTGAGTTCCTTACTTTTATCCAGCTCAGTGGGGTAGACTTGTTTATCTGGTTCATCCAACAATTCTGTCATCTCTTTCTCTTTGTCTTCTGTGTTTATTCTGAAATAGTGCAAGAAAAAACATTAATAGCAGTGGTAAACAACTACATATACAGACTACGCTACTGTACTGTACAGTGTACTGTATGTTAAGCATAATGAATGTGGCACTTCCATATTTGTTTGGTTACCCAATATTTTCTGAGAAGCGTCTCTGACTGGTGCAGTTCTGCATCTCCTCCACCCACTTGTCCTGTTCCTCTTGAGAGGGTGCAGCAAACAGGTAGTGACTGCCATCACTCAGTCTTAAAAGGATTGTAACAGGATCATATACAGGGTCACATACTTTTTCCAATTCAATTGTTTTCCCTTGTTCCCACTTACAGTATAAGTGTTTATGGAAAACTATAACTAAAAGAGATCCTTGTGTGACAGCAGTATCTTATCCCCAGAAAATGGGAAAGAAGAAAAGAAAAGAAAGCAAAAAAAAAAAAACTATTTTCTATGCTATTTTTTGTCAAAACCCACATCAACCCATATCAACACAAGTCACCATTTGACTTTCATCACCTAAATGCCTAAGAAATCATACATTTAATGGATCTGGCACAAAAGACTACGACTTACTACCTGCTACTACTGCACACTATATTTATTCTTTCATACACTTTGTACTCAATAAGGTACCTTTTGTATAAAGCATAATTTTGATGATTTGGTATATGCTGATTGGCGCACACTATATGATTTCATTTCATCGTCTTTATCCTAGATTAAACCATGCAAAATTCATGTGTAAAACACATTCCTTCAGAACCACTCTTTTACAATTTAATTTCCTGAAATTTGCCCAAGCATACGCACATCAGTTTGAAGGTGTAGTTCTTCCTTCTGTAGAAGGGATTATTTTTACAAATTGCTCCAACCATGTTGATAGGTGGCCATCGGGTGCAGTTCTGTAAAGCATGTCAAAGTATGATTGCTAGCAAGTTAACTAGATAACAATTACAGTGGTACGATAGCTAAAATTGGGTTTGCTGATGTATAGTTAAAAGTGTTTTTATGTTAGCTATCATGCCCTGTATGCGTGTTTACTTTTCGTACCTCTCCAGCAGCATTTCTGTCATTAAACAAATTCAGTGTCTCTTCTTCCAGTAATGCATAGACAGTTTCCCAGTGGTCTATTCCCTGATTCAAATTCACAAACCACCAATATCCAGTTAATAAAAATAGACTATGTACTCAAGATAACCAATTTGGGGGATTTGGGGATTTTTGTTTACACTAAATTTGCAAAGCTTACTTTAAATCCTCCTTGTTTCAGCTTAATATCCAGTGGTCCCTCCATCTTGATCAGGGCTTCTCTGAACTAAACAGCAAAAATCTATTTTACACACAGTATGTATACCATAAATGAATAAAGGTGTCATTGAAGGAAGCATACCTTGTAAGCTAGAGCGAATGGCTCAGGGGTTTCCTCGGTTAAATCCTTAGCTTCCTCAGTGGATTTCCTCCGTGTGGGTGGTGAAGGTGGATGAGATTGTGGAGGTGATGGTGGTTGCAAGGTAGACAAAGATGGAGAAAAGTCAGTCACTGGTGAAGCAGTGTTGATTGCTGCTCGTTTTCGTGGACTGGCTACAGGATAGTCAAACTGCATGGATGTAGGAGGTTCCTCAATCTCTTTGTTTGATTCAAAAAGTAGTGATTCAGGAGGTTCAGCTATCTCTTCATTTGTTTCAAGATGTACATATGAGGGGCGTTCCTCAATCTCTTCTGTCGATTTATGAAATATCGATTTAGGATGGTCATAAATTACTTCACTTGAACCTGACAACCTGGGGGTCTCAAGAGAGAAGGATCTTTGGGATAGATTCAGGTTTCCTGAGGTACTTACTTCATTTTCATGCATGGATGTGTGATGAGAATTTGTGCTGGGAACTAGATGGGGTCTGTAAACAGTGCTTGAATGAGATGTGGTTTGTGATCGAGAGGAATCAGGGAAAGAGTTGGCAGAGTGAGTACTCGTATCACTACCGTTGCTGTTGGTTCTCCTGAGCATAGATGCCACCCGAGGAACTGTAGAAGAACTTTCCCCCTTGCCACTGCTATTTCTTCTCAGCAGTGCTGGTGTCAATAATATACCATCTTTCTTCTCACTGCTGTTTCTTCTTATGATGTTTTTGGCTACAGATGAGACAAGGTGATCAGGAGTTCTCTTTAGGGAATTCACACGAAAAGGCTTCTTCCTGGAACCACTATCTTCTTCATTAGTCTCTTGAAGCCTCTGCTCTTTCTGAGAGATCGGAATGTATACATTTGTTAGAATTTCCAAGAGAAGTGATCTCTCAGTAAACTTAATTGAAAGTAATTATATATATCATAAGATTATCAGATATAATTAAACTGTCATCTGCCATAGAATTATGACCACCCGCCGAATATTGAGTAGGTCCACCCTTTGACCCTTGGCTGCTCTTCCTTGGAAGACTTTTGGTAGGTCCGGACCACCAGAGACCGGGTACTTCCCACAAGACCTGTTGTTTTGAAGTTGCTCTGACTCAGTTGTCTAGCCATCACAATTTGGCCCTTGTCACACTAACTACAGTTACAATATTTCATTACAATCATGTCTGTAATTGTTTGGAATATATTAGACAGCAAGTGAAGATTTAGTCCCTGAAACTCATGTATTAATTATTTGATGGACTTTGACAGGGGACACACTGTGATGGCTAGACGACAAGATCATAGAAATGGCAAGACTGCCAAGTGGAACAAACACAATGCATGTGGACACATGCTGTTGGGGTGTGCAGATCATTTACATAGACACTAAATGGCTTTTTACCTGTGTTTTCCTGTTATGTAAGGTGTTAAAGCGGTCACTCTGAGCTTGGATCATTGCTTCTAGATCCTCCTGTTTTTTCATTAGTTCTAAAACATCTGAAACAGAGTCCTGAAAGACAAAGCAGATTTAACATTCATTTAGTCAGCAACCAAATCTTCCAGCAGTCTGGATCCCTTTCGTGTTTTGCAATGTATGCAAAAGCATCCTTACCCCATAGTCCTGGGTGGTGAGCACATTCTCATATGTGTTCAGCCAATGTTCAGCTTGCTCCAGCTCTCTCTGCAACTGCTGCAACTCCAGTTCCTTCTGATACAGATCTCTTCTTTCAGCCCAGCCCTGCAGAACCAGGACTTCCAGGTCTTGCAGCTCTGCTAGACGCTCCTCCAACTGTATTTTTATATAAGTCAGTAAAACAAACACACACATGCATGGATATAGCCCCATTTTAATATGTTTATAATACTTGTCTGTCATGGTGCATTGTGTTAAAGAGACATTATTTGGGTTTTTACCATTCTGTCCAATGGGATTAATGCAAAAGTTCTTTGTGTAATTTGTGTCATATTTATAACCACACCTCTTCATTCATGAAGTTTCCTTCCTGTATTAGACCTCTCCCTTCATTTTTCACCGTTTCTGATTTGTCAAGTTGCTTTTCAATCTGGGTATGGTACTCCTCATGCCGTTTAATTAGCTGCGCCAAGTCTTTGACCTCACTTCTGAGTCCCTCCCCTGTCACTAGAGAAAGTGACTCCCTAAGCCACGCCCTGTTGAAGTGAAAGTATTTGACAGGTACAAAGTCATGCCATAACAATATAAAAAGAAATAAAAGGAGATTGACTTACATGAGTTCCCTCCAATCAGTAAGATATCTCTGCACAGCCATGACCTGCTGCAGTCTGTGTTTGCACCGTCTGGCTTTCTCCAGGAGGCTATCCCATTTATCCTCCAGCTCCTGAATCCTCTCAGACAGACTTTCCCTCACCTGGGGACATCGTCTAACCAGAGCCCTGCCCTCTTCTTTTCTGCGCCGCATATCCTCTTCTATTACCAGTAAATCCCTCTAAAGAAGAGAAAGTGGATTATTTGCCAACATCACGATTTCACTGATATGGAACCTGGTACAGTTTATAGTTTTTCTTAGATAACACTACTAGTACCTCAAGGCCTTCATGCTGTCGAATAAGAGCTTGAACACTGATCAGGTCATTTTCCCTGTCCTCTGAGTCCAACATTATTTCCTTCTCACTTATCCAGCTCTTCAGCTCATCCAAGTCATGGTCAAACTGGTGAACCTCATGTGCTGATTGTAAACCCTGTGGTCAATAATACATTTTAAGAGGCAATCTTGTGCATAAAAAATATATATAATATATTATAATATATAATAATATTATATGATTAAAATCAGCTTAACATCAGATCTGGTCGGCCCAAATGGAAGATATCAG
>QMIH01000228.1:246726-266991 GCA_003987875.1 Clarias batrachus
ATAATAATATATATATATTCGAGATGGATTGGCATGTACCCCGCCTTGTGCCCTAACGCTCCTGGGATAGCCCTTATTTCAAGGCAAAGTTCTAGCCTTTCACAAATGAATGAAATGAATTACCTCTGCTCGTGTCTCCATAGCCTTTTGTAATTCTTCCCATAAATTTAGTAGCGCTTTCTCTTTCTGCTGGGCTTCTGGTGATTTCACTTGCTGTTTCAGCTTTTGAACTGCATTCAGTTTGTTCTGACCCAGATTGTTGACTTCACCAGTGAAATCTGCAAATTTTTTCTGCAGGGTCTGGTAAAAATAAACAAAGCATTTCAGAGAATCACTAGCAGGTAGGACTGAAGCCATTGTACTGAAATATACAAGTTTGTACAAGAGTGTATGTCATAAACTCAATTCCCCGGTGACCACTTATGTGACATTTTATAAATGAAAATTGTAAATCATATGCAGAGGTACCTCCACATCTTCAAGATCCTGGCCAAAATCATTTGACTCTGCGAGAGTCTTGTGAGAAATGAGCCAGCTTTTGAGGTCTCTCGTCTCTCTCTCAAACACATAGAAATTGTACTGCTCCTCCAATGCGTCACGATAGTCTGAAGAAAGCTGCAGCAGATTTGCATACTGCTTATCCATGTTTGTGACACTCTTGCTCACCAAATGGCTGCAATTAAACATATTTAGCATGTTAATATTTTTAATAAAAATACCTTCACCCTCGGCTTTCTCATCAGGCAAATTCGTATCATTTTGATTCTTACACGTTTTCTCACATTTCATACACATTTTCTTTTGATTCTGTAAAGCTGCTTTGTGACAATGACCATTGTAAAAAGCAGTATTCAATAGTGAAAAAAGTGAACTAACAATGAATTAAATCAGTTTAAATTGCTAAGGGAGATATACAGCAGAGGGGATCTGCTGTTGCAATATTAATATTTAATAGATGTATTGTTCATACATTTATCTTCTATACCGCTTATACTCTACAGGGTCAAATGGACCTAGAGACTTTATCCCGAGAGACTTTGGGCACAAGGCAGGTTATACCCTGGCCAGGGTTCCAATCCATCACTGGTCACTCACTATGAGCCATTTGGGCTTAATGGAGTAAAGTCTTTGGACTGTGGGAGGAAAACCGGAGCACCTGAAGGAAACCTTGCAAGCACAGCGAAATCCACTCACAGAGGCCCGAAGTGGGAGTCGAACCCTCGACCCAGGATATGCAAGGCCACAGTGTCCACTAACCGCTAAGTCACTGTGCTCCGAGATGTATTGTGTCAAACAATTTTAAAGGTAATATTGAAATCTTTCCTGTATGACTATTTTGCTACAACACCAAACTAAGTTACTGTATATGTTCTGTGCCATGGTGTTAGAAAAAATAGGAAAATAACATTAAAACCAGTTTAACCAGTCTAATTTAGGTAATGTCTGTACCTGTTGGGATGGCCACACTTCTCAATTTCAGCCCCAGTCTCCTGCAGGGACTTGACTTTCTCATGGTTGTTGACTAACTCCAGGTCCACTGCATCTAACTTTCTGAGGAGTGTCTCTGTGGCCTCCTCACTTTTCCCATAGTCTCTGGATTCTAGTATTGGTTTCAACTCCTTTATCCACAGCTCGATCTCTGAAACCTTTAGAAAAACACAGTGTCTAAGATAACCTTAAATAAATATCTAACTGGAGCACCAGAGGAAAGCCACCAAGCACGAACATGCAAACGCCATGTACAAAGACCGAAGGCTGGAATCAAACCCAGGCAAGGGAGGCACAAGGCGTCAGTGCTGACCACTAAGCCACTGTGCCACCAATGTTTATTTTCAATATTAATTTCCCAATTAAATTTTAATACTTGGAAATGTAAGGTGTCATTAGTAAAATAGCATTATTAATTATTATCTACAGTAGTACAGTATTATGGATTCAATTTTTACAAAAGAAACTGTATTTTTTTACTTCATGTTCCAAAATCTTATTGTAATAAGGTATTCTTTAAATGAATAGTAATATCTAAACAAATAATTTACGGATAATGAGACTTAATTAATTAAAACTGAATTAAACGTTTCTGTATTAACAACATAACCTGGAAAAACTGATTTCACACCTCTGACAAAAAGGTCTGGATTTTCAGTGCTTCTCTCAGCAGGTGGCCCTTATTCTCAGATTCCTTCCTCAAAGTGTCAAAGAGCTCCTTTAGTTCAGCCAATCTTGCACTGATCTCCTGGGAGGCAAAGTGCCTGCCCCTTACCAAGTTCTGTCCTGCTTCAAGTACTGCCTGCACCAGCGGGGTATGGCCTGCGATTTCCTGCATCATCACCTGGGGAATACAGCATTCCACACTCATAGATACCCCATGTGGGTGCTTTATATCACATTTCCTTTGTTCAAAAAATGAAAACCACAGATAGCCACAAGTACGGATACAGGTCTATACAGGATATGTTCAAAGCATCAAAACATTATGTGAGATTGTTGTCATTCAGTTTTCAGGCATGTCTAGTAGAAAGTTATCATTACTTTACTAAAAGGTCAATTTTGCCACTACCGGAATGTGGGATTGACTTTCCAAAAATATAGAACGCTCAAAATTAGCATATTATTTTTTATTTGTTTACATTTTTTTGTCATAGAGACAACTGAAATTTTGTAATTTTTAAAATTAAATAAAATTCAGTTCATCATATTGCCTGGGTTGTGCTGAAGAAAACGACATGCCACTATGTACTGCACAATCCCCAACCCTATATGTTTAAAAAAAAACTAGCATGGCTAAAATGAGTTTTAACTGCTAATTCTTGATTCTTGCAGTGAACACTGAGTTTTGTAAGCACATCACATTTGCTGAATACATATTTTTTTTAAAAATACCACAATTCTGTTAGCTTTAAAACAATTAAACACTGACCTGGTACTTCATGACCATTGCTTGTGTGCTTTCGAGTGAAGTACCATAATCCTTTGAAGCTGTTGCCTGTAGCTTGTCCTGAATCCATACCATTTCGTCTTCGATGTCCCGGTAGAACTGGAACAGTAGCTGCCATGATTCCAGAGTATCTCTACGAGCCTGGAGAGGTCCAGTCAGACCATTATACCTGAGGAACAAAGGTAAAAGCAAGTAATTTATATTTTTGTTTGGTTCTTTATTTTTTGATCTTAGAAATAAAGCTACAGGAAGGTACCTGTTGGCCATACGCCAAACTTGTTCCTGGATTTCCCTAGCCTGAAAATTGCCTTGGGAGCTGAGATTTTTGGCGGTGTCCACCAGATTCTGGACTTTTTCGAGATGTCCATCCACCACTTCCTCCACTCCTTGTAGAGCCTTTAGTAGTCTGTTGACTGAGGACAGGTCCTCACCACAATCTGTCTGACTCAGTTCAGCTTCAACTGAATTTAACCATTCCTCAACATCATCCAAAGACCGTAGAAATTGCAATGCCTGAAGGATAAGGGACTCGTTACAGAAGCAGGACCTGATAATAATATAACTGATAATAATATAGTAATATGCTATATGTTATTTCATCTACATGGTCAAAATCATTTTGAGACCTGGCCTTTAAATCATATGTAGACCTTCAGCAAAATACTGCCATATGGGTGGAAGTGGACAGTTATATAAGATGTCTCTAATATGTTACAAATTGAGGTCCATGAACCCACACTGAACAACTCAGAGATGAACTGGAAAGCTGCCACACATCTCATCTGTGTCTGAGCTCATTCACAGCCACGTTCCAAAATCTATTGTAATGAGGCACATCTGGCTGTGACCGTGTCCACAAACATTGATCCATTGCAGAATCACATTACATTTTTTAGACTAACAAGAAGCCCTGAAGCTTAAGACTCTCTTTATAATTAAACAAAGGACAGACTTTGTAGGCTTAAATGGTTTTTTGTTTTGGCACATGCAGTACTTGTACACCAAATGTTATGTTTTAAACAGGCCTGTTACGTGCATGTAAGTATTTACTCATTTGAGGATATAATATTGACTCATATCTGTGGTGTAGATCATTTCTTTTGAGTCGCGCATATCATTTTTCTCCTGGTAATGACACAAGCTGTCCTATATCTATTTTTGTACTGTACCTGATATGCTTCCTGTAAACGTGATTTCTTTTCCTTGCAGTTGATCAAGAGTTGCTCCCAGCCTTCACTGAGATCCATTAGTCTGGGTTTTATTTTGTCCTTGGCTGGATGACCAACAGCTAGCATCTTCTCTCCTTCCTGGCATTTAAACATAATCTCCATGATATTGATACTGAGGGCATTTTAGCATTCTGCAGTTTGCTTTACACTAGTTTAATTAAAAAAAAATAAAAAATCGGAATCACTTCTACCTTTGTTAGGGCTTCTATACGGTTGTGGTTAGCGAGGATCTCAGCCTCAAAGCTCTGGTGTTTCAGTATCTTGGCCTGCAAATTGATGGGATCTCTCCAGCTCTCATCCTGAGCTACTGATTTCTTCTCATTCAGCCATGAGCACACCTTAATAATAGAGAGGAAATTTAGGCTATGTTGACATTAACCAAAATAAGAACGACTTCAAAAGATTCAAAAGTGAAACATTTATCAGATAGTAATTCTACACTAATGCAGAAATACGGAAAAATTAAAATAATTATGATGGCTATAGGCAGAGAAAACACTTATACCTCATAACTATCCTCTAAAAACTTTTGTAGCTGAACAGATTCCTCCAAAGCCTTTTGCCGGGCTTTACTCATCTCCAACAATCGCTCCTTTCTGGAAGAAAAACACTTGAGGTCAAACTGAACCATTAATCGAGATGTTTTAAAGAGAGAGAGAGAGAGAGTGGGGTTTGCAACTCACCTCAGCTGAATCGCTTTGCTCCTCTTTGTGATATTGTTGGAGTCGTAATGTTTTCTCCGGGTCAGTTGTTGAGCATATCTTTCCACTTCTTCCACCTGGTGTAACTGAGCTTCTAGAGAGTTCTCAAACAAAGCATGCTTCCTCTGCAGAGCCTCCACTTCTGACAAAGAGCTCTAAAATTATGAATGTAGAAGAATGAATAGTACATCGTTTTCCTGAATCCTAGAAAGTAGTGTCTTTTATAGGTTATATTTTTACATTGGACTTGTTTGTAAATTCACTAATGTCACTTACCCCAACGTCTGCATTAGCCAGAAAAGCTTCTCTGTTGCTCAACAAGCTCTCACTTTCATCCAAATTATCAAGGAATACCTACAATCAATCAATTTTTTTTTTACTGGTAGACGCATATAGCAAAATTTCACAATTGTGAAATCTACATTACATTGTGTATAATACCTGAAGCTCCAGAGCTTGATCCAGTGTTGTCTTCCTTTCTTCCCATGCTTGAATGAGCCTGACTTTTGCATCTTCAAGTTTAGTCAGAGCTTTTTTTATCTCTATTCTCTCACTATGGCCAGAAGACACTAGGTTCTGTCCAAAACTCTTCACCGAATCAATGCGCTCACCACGTGCATCTATTTCCGCCTACAGCCATAAAAGCCATTTTTGTATTAATAAAAATCTGCTTATGGTTAGTAGGATTTCTACCTTAATAACACCAATTCATGTATTAAATCAGTGTTGCATTGAAAAAAACATATTTTTTGTTTCTCTGTTTGTTTGTTTTACTTAATACTGTATATTCCAAAGCATCCAGTACTGTATATAAATAAGTTTGGGGCCTTTACTTTCCAATCCCGGTGCTCCACTATAAGGCTTTCTGCTTCAGCTTTACTCTTTGGCAAGCTCTTCTTTCCCATTTCCGCAGTCTGCTTCAGTGTCCAGTCCAGCAACAGACGTTGGTTTGCTTTAAACAGCTGGAGCTGGTGTGACTCCTGCAAATGTTCTTTTCTATAATGACATTAAATTGAACCCAATTCAGTTTGTTGCAGTAAAGTCCAAATGTCCAAAATGCTGCAACATCTCAAATAAGCTCACCTTAGTTTCATTTCCTTGTCCAGCTTCATCAAAGTGTTGTTGATTTCTTGCTGCTTCTTATTCAGCTTATCGGAAAGGTCACGGTGAGTCCTCAATCGATTTTTGGTCTCTTTCTCCAGGACCTGATTAATTTGGAAAAACAAACAAACGAACAAACGAACAAAGTAAGAAAAATATTCTTGGTGAAATTAACTGTGGTGCAAGCAGTGTTGGGTGTAACATGTTACAAAGTAACATGTTAGAGTAGTTCTTTGATGTAACGAGTAATCTAACGGGTTAGGTCCGCTTTTTAAGTACTCATTTATTTAGTAACATTTTCAAAAATGTAATCCACTATTCAGACAATTTATGTAATCTGTGAGCCAGACAGCAATGATTCCGTTAGTGTGTGTGTGTGTGTGTGTGTGTGTGTGTGTGTGTGTGTGTGTGTGTGTGTGTGTGTGTGTGTGTGTGTGTGAAAGTCACCCCACAAGCTCCGTCCCCGATAACCCGCCCCCCTCTGTTATTCCGGCTGTTAGTAGTTAACAGATTATGAGCCAAACTTCACTGAGTGATGATGGTAGAATAATTATAAAGGTCTCGACTAAAACAGCATGCATGAAGAATCACAAAGGAGTTTTCATTTTCTGCAGTGGAAAATTACTCTAACTAGTTATTTTTATCAGAAGGCAATGCTGTAATGTAACATCTTCATGTCTTGTTAAAGAGAGCAACACTATTGATAAAACATTATTCATCTTGTGTGTAATAAAGTTCTTGGAATACTTACCGTGCTTCTCTCTTGGATAACTCTGACCTCTCGTTCCATCTCTTCATGTCTGCGTATAAGATTCTCTACACTCTCTACATCCTCTCCATAACCTTGGCCCTGTAGTAACAGAATCTGCAAACCCATGCAAAGGAACATGAATGCTACGTTTTCTACAGGACATTGGGATGGAGAGTCCTCTCAAGTTGCATACCCATGGAATTATGGAATTGATATGGAATATGATGAAGTATGGCAAATTAGAGTTGTTCAGGTCAGCCGTGGTACATTTTTAAAAAGGCAGACTTACACTCACTGCTACATTATTACAGAAACATCACTGACACTGGAATATGATTCACACAGAACTGACAAAATAATGATAATCATCTACATTATCTATATTATTATTATTTTTTTTTAATTATCGAATAAACAGTCTTACCTTTTCACTTGCCCTGTCCCTGACTTCTTCAAGATCATGGATCAGAGAGTGGACCTCCAGTGCATCTTTTAACTTCCTTTTATAAGTGCTTAGGTTTCCATGGAAATTATTCCATCTGTCAGCAGGAGCAATACGCACAGCACAAATGTAGGTATAATAATAAAAAAAAAGAATTCAGAAAGAGCTAGTTAATATTATGCAAATGCAAGTTAACTGACTTTTCATTCAGCTGCTGTTTGCGCTTCCTTACAGTGACCACTTCATCACAATTCTGTCTTTCAAGTTGAGCTGCCAGGTTGTTGATGGCCTTGATGTGAGCATCATCAACAGTCACGTCCTGGTGGCAAAAGATATTAAGGACATGCAAGCATAACTTTATAACTAAACATTTGTAAAACACAACAAACACATTTTTTAATGTAAATACCAAACGCCCATAGTGGCATTTCCAAATTACCAATTACAAAGGAGTGTTCTTAAATACACTCTTCCTCCTCCAGTTCTTCCTCTTCCTCCTTCTTTAACTACTGCTGGTACTACTTACACCCAGCAACTAGTTACCTATTTGATTCTAGCCCTGGTAATATTAGCATTGCAGTTGATTACTGTCCAATGGCCCTAACCACTGGGGTGATGAAGTGCACTTAAAGACTTAACAAATGGCCGAGTCCAGTTTGCTTACTGATCATAAGGATCCACAGACAATGTCATCATTGATGTCCTACTGAATACAATACTCGATCATATCTCAAAATGGGAATGGTGAACTATATGAGTGTGATATTCATTAATTATACATCATCCTTCAATACCAAAGTCCCCATTTGATTATTATTATGATAATGGTGATGATAATGATGACGATTATTATTATTATTATTATTATTATTATTATTATTATATAATAACACCAACAACAAAAACAACAATAATATAATAATAACAACAACAGCAGAAATAATAATAATAATATAAGTATATACATCCTTGGATAATAAACTGCATGTGTCTGGGTTACTCATCCCACTGTCTTAATAATAATACAGTACGATATGACACAATACCATCATATTGTTAAATTGTGATAATCACCATCCTGTGACTTACCCCAAGGCTGGAGCTTCTGAACTCACTTAGTTTCTTTAGGAGTTGCTGGCAATGTTCAAAATCCTCCCCAAGATCCCCAACATTAATCATGACCTCCTAGAGAGGAAGGAAAAGCATATTAGTTGATATTTTGTCTGTATTTTGTTACACATACTGTAAGTCTAAGGACTGTCTTTCTTACCTTCTGTCTGATCCAAACTTCTACCTGCTCCACTTTCTGAAGGAACTCGAGAAAGTCACGGTGGCCTTCTAGAACTTTCCCGCGTGCAGAGATAGCATCTTTCAAATCCTCCCAGTGAGAGATCAGAGCAGAGATGGTTTCTTTTACCTCACTGGACTTTGGATGACGAAGAAACACCAGCTCTTCTCCTGTCTTAATGGATTGATATGACCAAGCAAAAGAAAATAGTGTAAAAGCCAGGGATCGGTCATAAGCGCAATGTCATGCAATTGCATACCACCATGTACAGAACTCACCTGCTGGACAGAATCTATTATTTTTCCATGAGCCAGAATCTCTGCCTCAAACACCTGATGCTTCTGCAGTAGTTTCATTTTGGCTTGAAGGTTGCTCAGGTCCACTTTGGAATCCTCCTGCATCTTCTGCATGCGCTCTGACACCCATTCTTCAGCCTGAATTACAATTCATGATGAACGATTACAGAACATCACCCCTATATTGCTCTGGTAGTTAGTGGTGAAGTGGTGTGATACCTCAGAGGCATCCCGGGTGAAGATGCAATGAAGCCTAGAGAGCTCAAGTTCTTTTCTGCGTTTCATGGCCATATCTCTGATGCGCTGCCTCCGAGATTGGAGAGAGTTCAGTGTGTTTTTGTAATTGCTTTTTTCTCTTGTCACCCCTCCTTTGCTCAAACGGTCAGCCGATTCCTGAAGCGCAAGCATCTGCAAAATGGAAGATCATTAATAAATAATTATTCCTTAAAGTCTGTCTGCATAGTATTCAGCCATATAATGATTGGATGAGATGTAAGAAACTCCTTATTACACTTCTAGTTCTCTCAAGGTCAGTCGATAATCTAACTGGAAATATCCTAAGGTTCTCGTTATATTCAAACTTATTCCACTTTCGAATAGCAGCTCCGTTAATTTCTGGGTTCTGGAGTTAAATCCCAAATACCCTTAAATGGAGGGCTGTACAATCCCTTGTTTCACACACTAAGTAGTGCCCTTGATTAGGGGTTGGAGAGTGATTTGAGATTCAGAAGCAATTATTAAGGACATAAAGTGTTGTTTAAGATGACACAGTGTTATCAGATGTGTTTTCCTGCTGAAAGTGCTTCTGTGATTGGTTTTGATTGGAACTGCCAGAGAGTTAGTGTCGTCAACAGTTATTAGAACACCTGTGACATGGAGTCTGGATATAGTCTAGATATAAACTATTAATAGTAATAATAGTAGATATAGTTCTTCGTTCTTCAGGGTCTAAATACGAACTATGTGGTCCTCACCAACATTCGATAAACAGGTGGGGAAAAAATAAGTACACCCTCCCTATTTCACCTTAAGTGAGGAACTAGGTGTTGATGAAATAAAGTTGATTAGTTTATCATCAGGTTAGAATTCAATTATAGAAAAAAATACAATGAATAAAGCATGGTACGAACTTTGTCTTCCTGAGTGCTAAGAAGTTTTTCAAAGGCTTCATGGCGTTTTATCAGAGTCTCTGTCTCATCCACTGTTGACCCCAATTCACTGTTTTTCAGCTGGACCTGCGGATCAAATAATATTTTTTTTTAGGAAATTCTAGTCAAATACATGATACAACTGTGGAATAAAAAGCTATCATGTTTCAGCTGCATGTTTAAACCACCAAGTGTTCATTTCTTCACCACCAAAACCTCTGCCAAGTCCACTCATCATTCGAAAATGTTTATAGTGCCAAAAATACATTTAAAATAAGTCTTATGTCTAAACTTAAATTAATCCTATGTGTATTTGAGTTCGCACCTCTTGGGTGTTGGTGATCTTCTCCATGTGTGCAATGTCTCTGTAGAACACTTGTTCCTGATAGGTGTTCTCCAGCCATTTCTGCTTGGATTCCCAGTTAGCTGTCAGTCTCTCTCTTTCACTCTGCAAAGCTCTCAGTTTGTCTTGGACCTGGAAAACAAAAAAGCACATTTATAGATTTTAATAGGCTTGTGTAATATAAGTTTATTTTCCCCAATCACAAATGCTGTTGCTGACATCCAACATCCCAGCTTGTAGTATTTTTATTTTTTTTTTACAGCATGCTGTTTTGCTTTTTGTTCATCCAAGTTCATTTTAACATAACATGTCATTTAACACCAGTGATAACCCTGATATAAGAAATGACTAAAAGGATACTTACTTCCTGAGGATTGGGAATATCTTGCTCCTGTAAGTGTTGGCCCATAGCTACAGCCTGAGCGTATGTCTCCTCATGAGCCACAATCTCAGCCCACAGCTGCTGATGCTGGAGAAGCTGCAGGTCACATGTGGCCACATCGCGAATAGACTCCTCTGCCTTCATGCCACTCAGCACTTGAGCACACCACAGAGAGTAATCCTGCACCTAAGGACCAAAGTGGAAAGAAAAAAGGTTTGGGTATCTAGTTTTTTTTTTTAAACCAACAGGACTTGTGTTACAATAAAATAATCAGTGCACGGAGGGCAGTTGCCACCACAAAGTTGATAACTCTCAAAGTTGGAACTTTCACAAGACAAATCAGGTTCTATCATGTGCATTACAGCAGCTATGAAGGATAATTCCCTCACCAGCCGTTTTTTTTTATTTGTTACTGCGAAACTGGGAGGTGCAGAGAGTCCTCTGTCCTTGGAATTTACAAAGGGGAAACCTTTTCATAAATGGTCAATTAACTTTACATTTGCTATACAAATGAATAGATATTACACTTCCTGGAATATGAACACATTGTTTCATCCATTTGTTATTAGGTTTAAAATATGTTGAGCTTTTACCTTATCAAAAACATGCCTTTAAAATTACATTTAAAAGACCATTAGATTTTGTGATTGCTCCTTGGGTTTGGGACTGTGATTGTGAAGAACATTTTTCCACCCAAATCTCCATGAGCGAGCAGCTGGTAACCTTGGACTTCATGGTAATAAAAAAAAAAAACAATAGGTCTTTTGACTGCATAACAGCGATAATGGATTCGATTATGGTATCACTCATATAAGGACGGATGGACACTTTCAAGGGCTCTTCCTTATGTCATGTCAGGGAGTTTTTCTTTGCTACTGTTCCCTCTTGCTTTTAAATTGCCTAAAGCTATAAATCTACTCAATTCATACAGTATATTTTTTAATGTATTTAGAGTTTTTTTCTCTGTAAAGCTGCTTTGTGACAATTGTTAAAAGCACTTTGCAAATAACACTGAACTGAATTAAACCTAATATAATTATCAAATAATTATGAAATTAACAGCACTTTGTTTGAATTGTTTGATTCTAGTCAAATTCAGCCTCAGCCTACTTTACCTAAGTAAAGCAAATAGGTTTGAGCGACAGCGAGAGAATTACCGTCTTGAGGAAATAGTAGTGCTGTTTGGCAAGCTTCAGCTCTTGCTCCCTTTGCTCCATGCACATGCGGAGCTTCTCCCAACTTTCCACCAACCTCTGCTGTTGGTCCTGGATCCTTCCTTTTAATTCTGGGGAGCAATGGTCTAAAATGGAGTCTGCGATGTCCAGTAGCTCCTGCATCTATACAAATACCAAACAAACACACATGAATAAACTATAAATGATATTAAAATCACTGCCACTGTCGATGTGTTTCACTGAAATCTTGGAGATGTTTTCAGTACCTGCAGCTCGTTTCCTGCCAGCTCATTTACCAGTGCTTCATGCTTCCTTTGCTGCAACTCAACCCCTTTGAGGTCTTTGGCGATATCATCAGGCATGCACTTGTATTTGTCCTGTTGGATCGCAGGTGGAGTTAAAGGTTACCACACCAAAAAGACTATTGCGTTTAAAAGATCGTGGCATTATTGTTGGGTTTCAGTACCTCTATGTTTCCAAGGGCATCAGTCAAGTCTTTATAGACCTTGTAACATTCCTCAGATTTATGTAAATTCTCTTTACGACTTTTGGCCAAGTGCTGCAGCTCATCCCATGATTCCCTGACATAAAGCAATAAAAACACTCATTGTAAATTCCGTAATTCTTAAATTCTTGTAACGGTAGCTGGATAATATTTTACACACGACAGGTTGCAGTTTCACAGAGTGTCACATAACAACATATCAACTCACAGTTCATTCCTCCATTCCTTATCGACTACAAAAGCTAATAGGCTGCTTTAAGGGCTCACTGAAGTTTTCAAACGAATGATTTCTGTTCTGATGTGATTGTGTGCTGGTACCTCAGTAACTCCTGACTTTCTTGGATGAATTTACTCTCAGGGTGGTTGTTTTTTTTGAGTCTGTGGGCCAGCTCTTGACATGAACGCATCCTCTCCCTTCCCACATCTAGCTGCTTCAGGAAGACCTCGAACCTTCTCTGCAGATGCTGTCATAGATCAGGTGACACTCAGGTGTGTTGCTGAACATTTTTCATGTGCTTTAACCCAATTCGTTATCTCTCTTTTGAGGAGTCAAACTTCATAAATATTCACAAACCACGTTTCTGCTAAATTTTAAAACCATGAGATAGCGATTTTCTTTTGAATTTTCTCACAAGCTGCCTCACCAGGACGTGATCATAATCAGAGCCGTAGTCATCTGATGCGGCGATTAACCGCTCCTGCGAAATCCACTCCTCCAGTTCTGAAGACTCCCTCTTAAATTCATGCAAGTGGAGGACATCCTGGAGTTTTTGCTCTCTGTTCCATGAAGCAAATAACATACACGATTCACATGACATGTTGGTACACAGTTTAAAGCTGAAAACTGGGCAATTACCTTATTGCTGCTGAGTGCTGTAACTCAGTTAGCTGAGTTCTGATGCGGCTGTAAGGTCTCTTCAGTTCCTCTAAATCCCATGCATGTACAGCCTGGTCCACACTGGACTTTAGTTCATCCACCTGTGCAGAAAGTACCTCGATCTGCCCCTCCACAATCTGCACACATAAAATAATACCAGTTTAAACCCAGGTTACATACAAACTGGTTAACATGTAATAAACTTATTAACCCAGGTATAGCTTCTTGCTTACTTGATGCTGCTTCACAAGGCTCTGTGTTGCTGATTCATTTTTGCCATAGTCAGTTCCGAGCAAAGCTAATGTCTCAGCTAAGCAAACTTCTAATTCAGCACAGTCAAGCAAGATCTGCACATAATCATATATAATTACACAAAAGCATCACTTTACCATGAAGCACAAAGAGAACGCTATAGTCTGCAGAATAGGAGCTGGTACCTGTTCTCGCTTGACTGCTTTGTTAAGGTGGGAAGAGCGTTTATCACAAGCATCCTCTAGTTCTTCCCAAGCTGTAGACAAATGCTTGCACCTTTGGAGCACTTCCCGGTTGCCCATAGCCCTGCCTCTGTCCAGTACACGCTGAAGATACTGCCTGTGGGCATTAACTTCAGCTTGCAGCTCCTGTTTAGGGCAGAGAAAAGGCTTATGTGTGAAGAAGAAGCTCACTCATTCATCGTCTATACCAATTTATCCTGTATACAGGGTTATGGGGGCCTAGAGCCTATCCCAGCAGACTTAAGTCACAAGGGGGAGTGCTCCCTGGACAGGGTTTCAACAAAGAGACACATACACGCTCAATTTCAGGAATGCCAATTTACCTAATCTGCATGTCTTTGGACTGTGAGAGGAAACAAAAGCACCCAGAGGAAACCTCCTAAGCAAAAGGAGAACATACAAACTCCATGTCCACAGTCCCAGAGGTGGGAATCCAACGCTCAACCCTCAACCATCTTCAGCCGGTATTCTATAAATTTATCCTACCTGTGAATGTTCACTGCGCATGTTCAAACAAAAATATCCGCATCTTTCTCTAATTTTGCAGAACGCCCATAAATCCATGCTGCTAATAGTGGGTTCATGCAGTTAATGTACTTGCAATGAGTATAGAATGCTTTTTACATGTTCGTATGATTATTTGTTAACTTTAATTGTACATATAATTTTTAATTTATTATTATCTATGAATACACAGTATAAGTATATTTCAGTACAGAGTTAATCGTCAACACACATATTGTATGTTTTTATGCATCCCAAAAAATATGATGCATCTCTGGCATGTTTCGTGGTAAAAGAACAGTTTCATACTGCTGTGTCTTATCTATCTGCCAAAACAGACACACACTTATACAGCATATACAGTGGAACCTCGGATTGCGAGTAACGCGGTTTGCGAGTGTTCCGCAAAGACGAGCAAAGATTTTTAATAAATTTTGACTTGAAAAACGAGCAAGTCTTGGTTTACGAGTGCCGAGTATCGTGTATCACGCATGCGCTTCTTGTTTTGACACTGAGCGTCACGTGATCATAACTGAGCCAATGATTTTTCTCTCTCTTGCGCTGCGGAATTGTGGGTAATCGTCTCCCCTGCTGGGTCTTACTGGTAAAATCAACATCTCCCTCTCTGTTTCTCAACATCTCCCTCTCTGTTTCTCAACATCTCCCTCTCCTGCACTGATTCCAAAAATGACTACTGTGTGTTATACTCATGATAAAAGAAATGCTTTTAGTCAATTCTAGAATGAATCAACTTAAATAAAGTGGACAGTGTTGGTCTATTTAGAAGCTTCATGAATGTGTTTTTTATATACCACTGCTGTAGAATTCTACCTTGTGTTTCTGCAGGAGACTGATGGCCCCAGCCAAGGATTTGGTATAGCTACTGGTATCTGCTACAGGCTCATGTTCAGCGATCCAACTAAGTTCCAAATCCACGTCGTGGTAAAAGCTGTAGAGTGCCACATCTTCTTCTAACTGGTTTCTCCGTTGATCAAGAGGCTTTTCTAGAGACTTAAACCTATAAAATATAAGAAAGAAAAATTAAACAACACTTTTATACAGTATGTAGCTTAACTACAGTAATATACATATGGTACAATGGACACATTTGACCACTATACATTAATTGACAAGTGATTATGGTCAGATTCTTCAAAGCTCTGAGTACAGTTAATTATATTTGAAAACATTCCATAACAGCATTGAGTATAGAGTATGACATTTTAAGAGAGGTGCTCACAGTTTCAGATACTTGTCTGTCTCATGAAGGATTCTCTGAGAGTCAAAATGATTCGTAGCCAGGTGTTTGGCATGGGTGACAATGGAGTTAATTTTGTCAGCAAGTTCCTGAGCTTCCTGCTCAACCTGCTTGTGTTCCTTTAGGAGCATTCGACTGGAGCGAAGGTCATGGCCTTTAGGTGCATACTGGAGCATCCGCTGAATTTCCTCAATTTTAACTTTGGCATCCTGGAATGAGGTGCTTAGCTTATTTTTTTTTTTCACAACACAAAAAGTCAAATTTTATGCATGGAAATTGCATTACAATATTAAATTGCCTGATAATAGACCAGTTCAAGTTTTGATTGTTTTTGTAATAACACAGTTAGTTTAAAGGAGGTATATCTTCTTTACCAAACCAATATAACTAGTTATACTAAACAAATTATACTAGTTTCCAAATTATAACTAGTGATGCCAATATCAGCACATTAACGCATGTGATTAATCCAGAATTTTGAACACATTACTACTGTTTATCACAAATTAACCATATAAAACATAGGAAACATCACCAACTTCTACAAGTATTGCACTTACTGGAGACCACTGGACATAACAGTAAGTAACCGTAACTACCTTGGTGTAACAGCACAACTAATCAATGGCAACTGCACTCATTCACTCTGGGAGTGTTAAAAAACAGAAGAAAGACAATTTGTCTAAGCATGTGTTAGTCAATTGTGCTAGCCAATTTGAAAAAGTTCCCACTATAGGAAAGGACATGGGGGACAGTATGATTGTTGCTGAAAGGAGTCTACCATTCAAGAGATTTGAATTTAACATTTGTTAAGTGTTATTTTTTGAGATTTTATTAAACTGTATAATCTGTTTCATCTAACCAGTTAAAAAAAAAGTAAATCTGAGTATTTTAAAATTAGTCATTAAACTAGGTTTAATTGTTTGACAGCACTATTTATAACACTTAAGCAAGTAATAATAAACTCTGTATTACTAGTTTAAAATGACTAGTTTACCTGAAGTAGCTCCATGAGTTGTTCCTGTTGGCCAGCCTGTCTCAGCTTGTCCCCTCTCTCTGCCATTTTTCTTTGGAGCTCACTCCATCTGCTCTGCACTTGCCGAGCCTTTCTCCGGATGCTCTGACTGTTATAGTGGTCCTCAGCCAGCATCGCCTCTCCTGCCTTCTCAATCAAAACAAACCCAGCATCATCTTTAGAAATGCCTTAAAATTAATCAGAAACAATTATCACTATGAACATGAGGGAATGAGAGGGGTGGAAATGAGATCTTACTAATGATTGATTTTGGCACATCTATCTCTTTGTTCCCATGTATTGCCGACAGTTTCTTGTTGTGAAAGTAAAACTATGCCCTCATTTTTTCTCAAAAGAGGTGAGAGTAAGCAACATGTTTACTGCTGTGTACCTCAATCAGTCTGTCCAGGCGGACTTGATTGGCCTGCATCTCTTTCTCTGCTGCTTCATGCCTTTTAAGTTTGCGCAGAATGTTGGTTGGGTCTCTGTAAGATTCATCCTCAGCTATCTTAAATTTCTCATCCATCCAAATTAGCAGCTCTTCTGCATCTCTGTAAAATTCCTGCCATGGGGAAAACAATGAAGTATTATAATTGAACATTATTAACCTTTAGATCTAATTAGTGCTGGTTGTTATTGGACAGTTCTAGCCAGTTCAAGAAACAACTACATGGCTGTGTTTTGGCCAACAGTCCAAGTTTCCTCTATCATATGTGCATAGCAATACCTGGTATGATTTGGAGGCAAGTAATTCCAGATTTCTTTGTCTGCAGCTGTCTTTGAGCTTCTTGTATCTGTCTTCAATGGCCCAGGATCGCTGCTGAATCCTGAGAGAGGGCGGATTAAATTACAATAGAATACTTCATAAATATTCTCAAATTAAATAAAGAAAAACACAAATTATAAGTTTCTCCTCACTGTTTGGATGCAAAGTGGTGTTTGTCAATGAGCTCCTGACTCCTGTCTTGAAAAAGATTTATGTTTTGGTCAAGAGCAACAAGCAATCCCTCCAGCTCCTCTTGACGGCCTAGTAAACTGTGAACGCCGTCTACGGAGTCCTACACACACACACACACACACACACACACACACACACACACACACACACACATACAAATCTCATCACCAAGCTAACAAAAAAGCATTCTGAATCAGTACAGTTAAAATAACACATAAGTAAAACAATTGTTAACAGCACCGCTTCTTTTGTATTGTGCTATACTTTAAATGTTTCCCCCGAACAATGACAGAGTGTCTTACCCCTACGTCTTTGACCTTTAACCTGGCTTCATGACCAGCTATTGTAGCATCTATTCGATCTGCCTCTTTGTTCCACTTTTGGAGTTCAAGTGCTTGTTCCAACCGCCTGTTTCGACTGGACCAAAGTTTGTCCAATCTGCTCCATTCCTGGTTCAGCTGAGCCAGCATTAGTCGGGTATCCTTAGCAACTTTTCCTCCAGATGATGCCTCCAAAGACTCAGCCAGCTTCTCCATGCCTTTCAATCTGAAAACAAATGGGCCATTATAGCCTGTATTTAGCCTGCTTGCTTTTCAAATGTAATAATTTTAACACACTTTCTATATTTTGTAATAGAAAATGCAATGGAGTTTAGAAAATTTAGTTGTTCTAAAATTCCTTAATTATATGTTTATTTACACCAATCAGTTGCAACATTATGACCTCCTGCCCATTTTGCCACCAAATCAGTAATGCACTGTGTGTTCTGATGCCTTTCTTTTTCCTTCTTTTTCCTTCCTTGGATCACTTTTGCTATGCCCTGACCACTCAGCCTGGGAACGTCCCACAATACCTGCAATTTTGTAATTGCTCTTACCCAGTCCCCCAGCCATCGCCATATGGTCCTCGTCAAGGTCACTGAAATCATTACACTTGTCCATTCTTTCTGCTTTCAATACATTTACTTCAAGAAAAAAAGTTCTGCATCCTAATAAATCCCAGCTGCCACGGTAATAAGATATTGAAACTGTAGCTACTGTGAGAAGGTCCAAAATGTGATGGCTAGACAACTATATCAGAGCAAGTCAAAAACTGCAGCTCTTGTGGGATGTTTGCAGACTGCAGTGGTCAAGATGTACCAAAAGTGATACAAGGAAGGAAAACCGGTGAACTGTGTGGCCAAGACTTACTGATGCACATGGGAAGTGAAGGTTTGCCTGTGTAGTCCGATTCAATAGAAGAGCCACTGTAGTTAAATTTTTGGATAGGCTAATGCCAGTTTCAATAGAAAGGTGTCAGAATACACAGATCTTTATTGTTTTGGTGGCAAAAGAGAGACCTACTCAACATTAGGCAGGTAGTCATAAGGTCAGTTTGAAGACTTTATTGGAGCAGCCATGCATTACAAAACCTTTCTCTCTGCTGCTCAATCTCTAGCCTCAGTTCCTGGTTTTCATTCAACAAGGCTTGAGCAGAGGCAACATCAGAGCTGTTGTCTTCTTCAAGCAAGCGGTCCTCCGCTGCCTTAGACCACAGCAGCAAATCTCTGGACTCCTTCTGGAAGAGTTGCAGGCGTTGAGCCTCCTCTATAATTCTCTGCCTTTTTGAAGCCTGGCCCTTGACCTGCTGCAACAACTCTTCCAAAGCATAGACCTCCTCCATGATTGCAGCACTCTCTGCAGGGCTGCAGTCACGCTTCCTACAACGCAGGCAGGGCAAGCTCAATGAAAAGAAATGAAGAAAATGATAACTGTAGGACAATTGTGTAACATCGTGTGTCACAGAGACTCACATTTTGGCCACACTCTTTAGGTATTCTATCTTCCTCTCAAGGGCTTCAATCTCCCTTTCAGCCTGGGACTGACTCTGTTCTTCAGCCTTTAGGGCCGATGCTGAGCTGCCCACACCAGACGTATCCAGCTGGACCAGTTTCTCCAGGAGCTGGGATTTGGCATCTTCACAAGTGTGTAAGAAGGACTTGATATCAGCTGAGCTGAGCAGTTCCTGAGCCCTCTCATCCTTTAGGGCCTGTATACGCTCCCACCTGAGGACAAGTCTTTATTTTTAGTACGATATACCATTGACACCTTCGAATTTGTTTACATGGAATTTTGGATTTGCATCATATATTGTAAATATATTGATTCTGAAGTCATTATCAGGGTCTAAAGCCATTTCCTCCTACCTCTTGGTGACCTGAGCATATCTGTACTTAATCTCTCCCTTCTTGCTGTGTTGCTTTTTCAAAAGATCGTCGCCCAATTTAGTGATGCCATCGAGCTGCCCCTTCCCACTTGCCAGCTCCGTGAGAAAATTCTTTGTTCAGAAATAATAACATATTCAGGACAATTAAAATATGTGATGTATGAATGCAATTTAAATAAATAAATAAATAAAAAAACATTTGTTTTAGTACACACACCTCGTATTTGGCCTGCAGAACCTCAGTATTTTCAGAATTAGAGCTGAAAGTGTTGAGAATGTTCTCCTTGTCCTCCATCCAGGACTCAAACTCCTCACAGGCGTTATAAAACCCATGTAACTGAGCAGTCTCATCCAAGATTTTTGTCTTATACTACAGTAAAAAAATAAGTTTCTGTGATTATCTGATCCTTAACATGATGTCAGATCCTGACCATGTTGTCTGAAAAAGACTTTCTAGAGAAAATCAAAATATATTGTGCATCTACGATTTCCTAAATAACATTTGAAAAATTTGTCTTAAATAAATCTTTAAATTAATCAATTATTAGTTTGATATATGTTGTTTCGTAAAAACTTTGTTAGTATGACAGTTCCTCTTAGATAAAAAAAATAAAATAATAATAATAATAAAAAAAAATAATAATAATAATTAAAA
>QMIH01000228.1:267299-345269 GCA_003987875.1 Clarias batrachus
TATATCACAAATACAGATTTTATGGAACTTCTCCAGGAATTTAAAGGATTTCCAGGAAAAATTAATTGTTTTCAGAATTGTCAAATTCATTCAGCTAATTATCTAGTAATCTGCCATGCTCAAAACCAAGTCAGAACAAAAAGATACAAACTGCAAATGCATCTGAAATGTTAAATTCTACTAACAAAGCTAATTTCCTATTAAACATCTATTAGGTTAATTAACCTAAATGTTACCTAAATAGTTAGCCTGGGCATATACAGTGGAGAATTAGAGAACATTCAGAGCAGAAAAGAGCAGTCTTTTAAGCATATTTCATGAGTTACATACAGTATATAATGAAGCACAGAATAAAAAATTTCAATGAGATTTGAAAAAGAACAAAGAGATTTGAAAATTAGAGAACACTTTTAGATACCTCCCAGTTATTGGCGTTAAATTGCCACCTGATGTTAATTTTTTTGAAATTATCTGACAAACACTATTAAACTGGCAGCCTAACTTTCCATTCTTCACTGATTTTGCAAGAATGTTGAGCTGTGAGTGAAACCCTCAGGCGTCAGGTTGTTCAGATGAAGGCAAAGGGATGACTCTTTCAGCCATAGCAAGAGAAGTAGGTCATTCCAAATCTGTGATTTCTAGAATATTGCATCTTTGCAACATCACAAACTCATTCAAGTCCTTAAAAAGGCTGGTTGTCCACAAAAGACAAATGCAACAGAGGACAAGATAATGCGGAGAATAGGCCAACGGTTTAACTCTGCAGCTGGGATTGCTTGGCAGGTCAGCGATGAACAGAGTAAGGATCTGTCTTGTCAGTTTAATAGGATTTGGACTGAAAGTCCACTCTGCAGTGACCAAAGTTCTTTAGCAGAAAGAACCAAAAGGCGAGACTAACCCATGCTGAGGAGCGTGTTATGTGGACAGAGGAGAACTGGTCTAAAATTCACTTTAGTGTTGAAAGCAAGTTTAATTTATCTGGGTCGATGGTGAACATTATATTTATTGACAAACTGGAGAAATACTGGACCCAAACTGTATAAAGAGGTCAGTGAGAGATGGACGGGGAAGCCTCGTGGTTTTGGGGGGTTGTTTTCTGCAGCAGGAGTTGGGCTACTTATACAGCTACAGTTTATTACACCCCTGCAGTTCCTTCCGTGCATTCATCACCCAATCAGGCACCAATTTTCATGCACAACAATGCCACCTGTCACACAGCAAAACAAGTGAAGCAGTTCCTTGAAGCAGAAATAACGAAATAATGAAATAGCCAGCCCAGAATCCTGACCTAAACCCAATAGAAAATCTCTGAAAATTGAGTGGAAACAAAGTTATGGCCAGGAAACCCAGTCCTGAAGTTATTCAAAGCAAGGATCTGTACACTTCCGACTAAATGTTGATTTAGAAATTTTAATTGTAATGTTTCTCTGTGCTACAGTCATTGCTGTTCTCTAGTTTGTTCATTGCGTTTTCTACAAAAGAAAAGTTTTTTTATTGAAGTTCCTTGGTTATTTTGTAAAACACTGTTCTATTAGCATGGTGTAGCCAAAGCAAAAATGTCTTCAAATGCTAAGCAATGAAGATTACATTATTTCAGAAAAAATTAAGAGTTCATAAATTGTTCTCTAATTTTGATCTCCACTGTACACTAAGCACCAAATTTTTATGTATAAAAATGAGTTTCTTAATTAAATCATTAAAGAACACAATGGAATGGCATGTAGCACCTTGGTCCTGGAGGAACGTTGTTTCGTTTCACTGTGTACTAACTGTATATGGTTGAAGTCACAATAAAGCCTACTTGACTTGACTTTGTTTGGCCAGTGTGGAAGCATCTGTTTATCCTGGGCATACCTAGATTCCTAATTTTTTGGCTTGATTCACTCTGTATTTTTGAGGTTCTAACTACTGAGATTATTTTTTAACATTTGCTAATAAGGAAGGAAATTTTCCCATAAGCAAATTGTTTTTTTTTCCCCTCCAAAAAAGGAGCTTCCCAATTTCATAGTGGTTGAACAAAGTCTGAATGTATGCTTTTGGAGGTTTGAGAGTCTATTCGTGTATGTTTACCTGTAGTAGTTGACAGAGACTGTTAAAGTCTTTCTCTAAGCTGTTTTGAGTATTTTCTATGGTATCTTTCTGAAAATGGGGGTCTGGCATAGAAGTGATTGCGATTTCAGCAGTGCCCCGGCGCATGGAGCGGGTGCGGCGCGGCCGGCTCACTGTTCGAGTCTGGTTCTCTGGAGCTGTGTTTATAGGTGCAGGTGGGGCTTTCTGCATCTTCATAATTCAAAATGCATACAGAAATAATGAATTAAGACATTAGACATGCATGACGTGCATATATAAAACTACATAATGTTATATACAATGATATAATAGCTTTTTAGTGATTTATGGAGTCTCTTACAGATGAAGAAAGCTCTGTAATGTATGAAGAAGGCACCAGTTGTTCGTTTCCTTTACCATCCCGTGCAAGCATTTTATCGTCTTTTTCTTTGCCGAGGATTGTCAGCATTTCTCCACGATCCCAGGTTAGTTTTGTCCCTGAACAAAAATGTGCATGCAAAAAGATCATGTGGTGTTGTTGTTGTTGTTCCATATTGATAGTTAATATACTGTAAATATCAGATTAGCACTTTAATAATTCATGTGATTTGTACCTCTGTATTTAAACCTAATTTTGGCATTAAATTCCTGCATTTGCGGTTCTCTGTATTTTACTGAAATTCGTCCTTTTTCCTTTACTGTCTCTCTTTCGTCTCCTGATGAATCACTGTAGTTGACCATTTTGGTCTGCTGAGGTTCTGTCTGAATAGAACAGGAATGAAAAATGTATTAAAATTAAAATTCATATGATTAATAAAAAGAAGTACTGCATTTTGGATTTATAATAATAATAATAATAATAATAATAATAATAATATCATGTATGTTATCAGTTTTAATGGTTTTATTAAAGTATTATAAATAAACATTAAAACATCTCAATGATGGACTCCAAAAGCAAAAACAAGAAGCACAGACTCGAAGTTCTAACGCCAATCTCATCAGAGTGTCCTGTGGGACATGCCTGATACAGCTCGAGCCACCAGGGGGAGCCATGATAAGGTGCCCAAACAACATCTACTGTCTTTTTTCAGTTCAGAGGAGCAGAATGCTTTCCAGGATTGTAGTAATCCCAGTAACCCTTCAGAAGAACCTAAATTCCTCTGCACATTGATCTCCAGCAAATATAGAGCTTCTTCCTAAAACTGAGCTCCTGTGCCACCATCCTTGGTTATATCATCTGTTTAAAGAGTCATCATTTTTAATTGCTATTATTTTGATTATTGTGACTTACTGTCAGTGGAGCCAGCTGGACAGCACTCTGGGCTTGCTCACTCAGCCTCTTCATCTCTGAAGCATATGCCCCCATTTCCTTTTCCAGTCTCTGGTGGCGCTGGAGCAAGGCAATGGTGCTCATCTCATCCTTCCCATAATCCTCATCAGTTAGAAGGGGTTTGCGATCATTAAGCCATGAGTTTGCTTCTGCAGCGTCAGCAAAATACTGTAAGGAAAATAGTGATGAAGCGTTAAACAGACTCTTTTAATCGCTTTCTTAAAGTGCACATTCTAGTTGTTGGGGGTCTATCAGGTAGATGTAGAAGCAACAAACAGAACCTGTTTGATAACAATGGCTGCATGCAGTCTATTTTTGCGGTTTGTAACTTGGTCCCTAAGCTGCTGCCACTGTTTCTGCAAGGTCCGGATCCATTTTTGGATGTCTTTCTCATTGGGGTGTCTCCCTCTACACAGTTCCTGACCCCTGGACACAACCTTGGAGCACAGAGATTCTTGTGACTGCACTTCAGCGTCCAATGTCTGCGAATGATATTAGAACATTTGCATTCCTTAGAAACATCTGTTGCTTAAAAACAACATAATTCACATGCGAATAGTTAGGAGGCATTAATATTTCGTTGTGTTTTAATATTTAAAAAGTCAAACCTTATGGTTTTGAATGGCTTGTTCAATCTGACTGAGATCTCTGCCCAAAGATGCGGCTTGCACCAGGAGCCACTTTTCATAGATCCAAGCTTCCACTTCCTCACAGTCATGGAAGAACTCAAATAGTTTCAGTTGTCCTTCCAAGGCTCTCCTCCTTTAAGAAGATCTTTAACGTTTAATAACAAACTACAGAACACCCCGTTGCACGAAAGTTTAAGAGGCTCACAATGGATGATAAAGGCTTAAACAACTATTTCAAATTCAAAGACATCACCTGTTCTGACTGAGGGCCAGGAGGGATTTGTACTGGCTGTTAAGCTCTTGTACGGTTCTCTGAACCTGTGAAACAGCCCTGTGCTTCCCCCTTAAGGCACTACTGCTGATGGCACTCAGTGATTCTCCAAGAGAAATGATCTTGGTGTCCAACAGTTCTTGTTTCTGGAGTAGATCCACCACATCTGGTAAATGCTTTCCAAGGTCAGAGGACCCAGCCTGAACCTAAGAGTGAAGCAACAGAGAAGACTGAAGTAAGTGTGATTTCTGGAACTTTGAGTCCTCATACTGCATGTGTAATGTGTTGGATACCTAGTTTTTTTTTTTAAATAATAGAAAGAATAATTTGCTATGTGTAAGTCTACAAACTCCAGATGTAAAAATTAAATCAAGAGAAAACATACATACAGTTATACACACAGTAATACAAAACCATGTAGCAAAATGTGTTCTGATTTTAAGAGGTAAACCATTCTGAGCATTATTCCTAAATATATATATATTTGGCACAGAAAATAGACATCTTATCACCCAAAGAACACCATATATATATATGCAGGAGTCTTTGTCTTTATATAAAAGACAAAATATTATCTTACAATTTCATAGATCTCAAGCAATTTTGTAAGGAAGAGTGGAACAAAAATAAACCGGCAGAGAAAAGAAAAAAATTGCCTTCACAAGCTATTATCTATGATGGTTTTCTTTTTCCCTCTAAAATGCTTAATTTTTTTACTTTAATTTCCTTAGCCACAATTAAAGGTGGAATAAAATCTACATGATTAATTTTGGGGCGGCACGGTGGTGTAGTGGTTAGCACTGTCGCCTTGCACCGCCAGGGTCCGGGTTCGATCCTCGACCAGGCTTGATTCCCGTCTCTGTGTGCATGGAGTTTGCATGTTCTCCCCGTGCTTGGTGGGTTTCCTCCGGGTACTCCGGTTTCCTCCCAGTCCAAAGACATGTAGGTTAGGCTAATTGGCGTTCCCAAATTGCCCGTAGTGTGTGAATGTGTGAGTGTGTGTGTCTGTGCCCTGCGATGGATTGGCACCCTGTCCAGGGTGTACCCTGCCATGTGCCCTAAGTCTCCTGGGATAGGCTCCGCCCCCATGACCCTGAATACAGGATTAAACGATATAGATGATGAGTGAGTGATTAATTTTGGTTGCATTTTTGAATTGCGTGTAGAATTGTTATGTCAACTGTATCTCAGAAGTGCCTTATGTTTGATGAATTCATTCATCTTCTATAACGCTTATCCTGCGCAGGCTCGCAGGGGCCTGAAGCCTATTCCAGGAGACTTTGGGCACAAACTCTGGATAGGGTATCATGGCAGAGCACAAACACTATGGACAATTTTGGGAACTCCACGTTTTAGGACTGTGGGAGAAAACCCTCCAAGCACAGGGAGAACAAGCAAATGCTAAACACGCAGACCCCGAGGCCAGGAATCGAACCCTCAACCTCGAAGGTGTAAAGCCACAGTACTAACCGCTACTCTACTGTGTCTATGGAGTTAAATGAAAATAACAACCTGTAGCTCTTTAAGGTCCAGAGAGATTAGCTCTGTGTCCTTGAGAACGGCAAGCGTGTTCACCAACTCTCCGACAGAATCTTTTCTCTGCTGCAACTGCTGAAGTAAGGCTTGCCATTTTTTGGAGATATTCATTTGCCTGTTGTACACCATAAAGGACAGTGAAAAGTTGCTTCCCATTTGTTGGAACAGAGAGGTTCAAATGCATTTAAAGGATACTATTTAATAAAAGAAAAAAGAAACATACAAGATTAAAAGAAAAAAAAAAAGCAGACAATGTCTTGAAATAATTACTTTCTTCTTGAAATCTTGTATTTTTTTTTAAAAGTGGCCCTAAAACACCATAACAGAGGAAGTATAGTATAGTATAGTATGTCAGAAATGAAAAAGTCTGTCATACCTGCGGATAACCTGGTCCTTACTGTGGTAATTCTCCCTCTCAATTATCGTTGCCATCTCACTGAGAGCCTGAAAGCGAGGCTCACGAGCCAGCACATCCGTGCGTAAGGCTTCCAGTTTCTGCGCTGCAACCTGGGCTTCCTCCAGAGTCTCCAGTCCCTTCAAATCATCCTTCTGAACCAACTGCATTGTGTCCTCCAGATAGCTCTCCCTGAGTGCTGCTTTACGGCCAAACTTCTGCGCCAGTTGCTCAAGTTGTTCCAGCTTCAAGAGGGCGTTCTGCAGGTCGCGTTCCCGCTCATATTCTGCCCTCTCCAGCAGGGTCCACGTCCTCTCAATATCTCCAAGGGTCTTCCCTTCTGGAGGAACATAGGCACGCTGATTGTTGGCCATCAGCTTTGTACGCAGGTTAAAGAGGTGGGCTTCAATAGCACCTCTCTCCTGGTACTTAGGAGGCTTCTCCACAGTGCGGAAGGTCTTAAAGGCAGCCACCAGCTGCTTCATGCCTGGCAGGGAGTTCGGGAAAGAACGATCGTCTAACATCACTATTTTGGTCCTGATCCATTGTAGTAGGTCAGTGACCATATGCTCATATTGCCTTTTCATATCATCCAGCTCTTTCAGGAGGTCTACAATCTGGAAGCAGAGAAAATAATCTTCACAGGTTACAGAATGGGTACCTCTGATTTTTTTTTTTCTTTTTTTTAATCAATATACGTAGGGTAACGTCATGTTCCATATTGTCCACTGGAAGGCAGCAGCCTATTGCAGATGAACCTGACACAAACGCCACCGAAAGTATGTACAGTATACAAAGAAAGTATGATAATATATAAAGCAGCTCTATTAGTAAGGAAACTTCTAAACACTGAAAGGGCCACAGTTTCCATAATTATTGTAGTGTGCATTTTGTAATGATAAAAGATGTGAAAAATGATTAAAAAAAAAAATGTGTACGTTTCTACTTTTTAAATACATTATATGCGTAATAATGTTGGACTACTGAAACGTGTGCAGCACTCAATACTTGGTCAGCGCTCCCTTTGCATAAATTACTGACGAAAAGGACTGGAGTGTTGCTCAGTAGGTCAAAGTCCTCTTTTCAGATGAAAATTAATTTTGCATTTCATTTGGAAATTAAAAATCTAGAGAAAGAGAGGAGAGGCATAGAATCCAAGCTGATTGAGGTCCAGTGTAAAATTTGTAAAGTCAGTGGTGGGTTGGGGAGCCATGTCATCAGCAGGTGTTGGTCTTCTGTGTTTTATCAGGTCCAAGGTCTGCACAGCCATCTACCAGGATGTTTTACAGCACTTCATGTTTTCCTTTGCTGACCAGCCTTACAGAGCTTATGGACTTGGCACCTGTTCACACTGCCAAAGGTACTGATACCTGGTTTAAGGACTGTGGTATCTGTACTTTTGGCTTTTTGGCCTTTGGCAGTGTGAGCATGGTATCTCTGTGCTCTGTTATCTCTGCTATCCGAGCAACCAGGGCTTGACACAGACTACAGTATTTATATACAGTATACATCATGTATACTGTATGTGCATTTATATGTAAAAATACTGCTTTTTTTTGTATGTTTTTGTTTTGTTTTTTGCTAGCGGGGTAAAAAATAATAAAACCATCTGATTATAGCTGGTCTCAGTATCAGACAAATACACCCTCAGAAGAACTGTACATAACTTTTCTCACTGTGCCATTATTTTAGAAAAATTATGGGAAAAAAGGATGTGGTCAGTATTAAGTATCGCCTCGCTGCTTCCACAGAATTTAAGAGAGAAAGTGCAGCTACTGTAGGTGCCACTAATCATCAGCCCTTGCCCAACTAATCATCAGCAGGTGTGCAGACCTGCATAAAAGAATTCAGGTGTGTCTTCACATAATGCCAAGAGGGAAAGACATACAGTAAGCAATGGACTTAGAAATGCAATTGTTCCTACACATTACTCTGTTGTGTTATCAACCATTTCCAAACAAGTGGGCATTCAAAGTTTTACAGTGAGTGTTACACCCTTATCCAGAGTGACTTACATTTTATCTCATTATACATCTGAGCAGTTGAGGGTTAAGGGCCTTGCTCAAGGGCCCAACTTGGCAGTCGTGAAATTTAAACCTGGGACCTTCTGAACCATAGTCAAATGCCAATGTTCAATGTCCAATTCACCCAAGGTCAGACCGTGCAATGCTCAAAGAAATAGAAAAAACCTAAGAGCCAGATCTCAGACCCTACAGGCCTGACTGATCATGCTAAATGTCAATGTCTATAGCAGCACAATTAGAAGACGACTGAAGGAGCATGCTTGTTTGGAAGGCTTGCCTCTTCTGGCGAAAAAGAACACGAAAGCACAGTTGAGGTTTGCAAAACTGCATATGAACAAACCATATCACTTCTTTAAGACTTCATTAACAGTTGAGACCAAAGTAGAGCCACAGGACTTGTGCACCTTGCAGTCACTGAGTTGACCATGAACTCCTCTGTGTACGAGAATTTTCTAAAGGCAAACGTGAGGCCATCTGTCTGACAGCTAAACGCTTGGTCAAAATTAAGTCATGCAACAGACAATGATCTGAAGCACATCAGTAAATCTGAAAAATAAAAGAATCAAGGTTTTGAAATGGGATTCTCAAAGCCCAGAAATAAACCCAATTGAAATGCAATGGTGGGACCAAAGAGAGCTTTGCATGAGTGAATACCCAAAAAGTTGAAATGCTCAACAAAATGAAGCAATGACTACAGCAATACTATAGTCAAAAAATTCCTCCACAACGATGTGAGAGATCGATTAAGTCATACAAGAAATGATTACTTAAAGTTTTCTCTGCTAAAAGTTGATCTATGAGAATCATGGAGGTACTTTTATTAAATCAATGGCATGGTGTTGTTGCCCATCTGAGGTTGTATTTGGGTAATACTTAGACCCACTACAATACAATCAAACAGTATTATGCTTTACACAGAAAGATAAATAATTAAAAGAGTCGTTATTCATTTTTGAACATGACCCGATCAGATGGTCCATCTTCATAATGTCACCATTAGCAAAGTTAGCCTCCAAACTACAACTGTTACAAGTGTTAAGGTATTAGAGAAACCTTTAGTTACAACGACATCTAGCTACATATACACACCCTTTGCAGAGCTGACACACTCCTCTGTGGTTTAATAATGGACTCTCTCATAGTCTGCCATCTCAGCCACTGATTGCTGAAACTCCCAATGAGAGACATTGCCAGACAATGACCCGACTGGGCACACCTGGAAACAAACACACAACCTGCCTTTTCTCGTCACGTCTCAACACCAAATTGCCCCTAAATCTGACCCGATTTGGCACGGTTCCCGAATCGACATGCACGTCATTATTAAACACACCTCTATGACCGCTGGTGTACTGTTCTATTCACACATACGAATGTGGTGCTCAACAATCTTGTCATTGTTTTCCTGCACAGGACACTTCTCACCACTGCACCGCTTGATGAATCCTGACCCAGCACTAAAATAGAATCTTCCGCCCTGTGAACTCAAATCCGTTTGGTGGCCTCTAACTGTCTGTTCAGAGCTATTTTTCTGTCATGATGCTAGAAATATAGTCAATGCTATTTCAGTATCCTGCTAACTATGCTGTGGGAAGGAGACTTACTTCCTCACTTGTGTGTGTATTTTCCGGGGTTAAGCTTATGCTTATCTGATTAGAGACAGAGCTCCTCCCTATTGATCTAATAATCCGCAGTCTCCCTGAGTACAACCCTCCATGTAGAGTACACAAGGTGCCATATACTGTATGGTGCATTCATTCTTGATGTGCAATGTGCTTGCAGTTGGATTTTGATGGTTGGCAGTACACTTAAATGCAGTGTGATGTCAACCTAAACCGCAGAAAACATGATAGCTGCTAAAATGTATTCTCAGTACAAAAAAATAAATACTGTATATACGTTTAATTAGCAGCTACTTCAGGTAGCATGGTGGAAGAGCAGGTACAGTAACTTGAAACTCCAGGGTCTCCTCTTTAACCCTGGATTGGCTGCTTTACATACCATTAGGACCGAAAGTGTACAGTATATGTATTTATACAAATGTAATGTATTTGTGTACATGGGGTGTTGTGATGCAACATTAACCCATCAAGGGTGTATTCCTGCTTTATCCCCAGCATTCTGTATCAGTCTGTATAGGCTCTGTATCCACTATGACCCTGACCAGGATAAATAATCAGCAATTACTGAAGAAAAATTTAGTGCTTACATTTTGCACATATGGTGACATCTCGTGTTTTTTTTTTTTTCTTTTGGATTTTTCCCCGATTTTTCTCCCTAATTTAGTCGTGTCCAATTCCTCCCCGTCACTAGGGGGCTCCCACATTAAGGCTACTACTACCACTCAGCCGGGAGGGCCGAAGACTATCACGTGTTTCCTCCGAACCACGTGACGCCAGTTCTTTTCGAACTGCTCGCTCGCGCACCGTTGGGGGCGGAGTAACACACTCGGAGGACAGCGCTATCCGCTCCCTCCGTTGCGCGAGCTCACAGACGCCCCTGAATGGCTGTAGAGCCGTGATTAATGTGGGAGCACTATGTACCTCTCATCCCTCCCCTCTGAGAGAGCTCGGCCAATCAGCTCTCTCTAGACCTCCGGCTGCGAGAGGTTACAGCACCACTGTAACCTCGATGAGCAACAAAACCCCGCTAGTTCGAAGCACCACCCGGGATTCGAACTAGCGATCTCCGGATGATAGGGCGAGCGCTTTTACCACTGCGCCACTCGGAGACCCCATCTCGTGTTTTTTTTAAAACATGGATACTGAATCCAGTGATGATCCAGTGGGGAAAGCAAATTAAGGTCTACTTAATTTCTGACATTTATTGGTATAACTAACCTTGGCTATTCTCTTCTGGATGGTTTGCCCCTGCTTCATTTTAGAGAAGTAATGGTAGTAGAGAGAGACATAGGTCATGATGGACTTCTCATCAGGATGTGAAACCACTATGTCATCCACATCAAGTAGCTGCATGATGCCAAATTCACTCTCAGCTAGGGTGAAAGCGTGTCCCAAATTTTTCCTTGGTTCATCTGGATAAAGTCGACTGTAATTAAATAGATCTGGTCTGAAAAAGAAAAAGTCACCACAGACTAATTAGTTGGAGATATATTTTTAAATCAGTGTGTGGTTTTAAATATATAGTGATGGTCCATGTGATGGTCCATGTGATGTTTCCATTCACATTACCGGTGAGCATGGATGAGTGCATTGAAGGCCAGTCCATCCCTCCAGCTGCTGGAAAAGTCCTGAACATCCACATTGTTATAACCAGCGGTTTTCCTTTGGCACCATATCAGCAGAGCCTCTTTGGCTGAACGGCGTGCTAAGCTGGCATTACCACTGTCCTGGAAACAAAACAGTCAGGATGCAGTTATAGCAGATAAACACAGCAGACAATCCTGACAGAAACACTAAGTGCATGTATTTATTTTGTTGCTCACTAGTTCATCAAGATTAATTGCTCCAATCTGGAAACGGAGAATGATGATCCAGATGAGGCCCAGGATCAGGGTTCTGTCCCCATCCACAACGTTCTCCGGTCCAATTAAATCTACTCGGATCTAAAGAGAAAGGATTAATAAAGATATTCTCCAAGACCCACATGTTAGAAAATCTTTTAAACTGTTAATTGCTGTATTGTAGTTTGTTGACTGCTTCATGAGCGCTAATAATTCGATTCTGCCAGTGGCACCTTAGTTTTGAGGAAATTTATGGCAATGCTGTTGTTCTCCAAACAGTGCACTCTGAGGGTTCGCCGGCTGGGTGTGGGTAGCTTCTCCCTGGAGATGAGCTCCAAGAGACGCACCAAATACACACCGGTCTTGAGCTCTGTGTACACATCCTCCAGGACAATGTTTTCCTGAACAGAGAAATGAAACCTGTATTACTTCACCAGCACACGTCAGATGATTTAGGATTATTTAGAAAGGTCACACAGTTAGTTAAGCATACAACAGTTAACCTTTGTAGTGTTTTGGACAGGTCACTCGCAGAGAACAGGTTGAACTAGCTCCTGGTATTTTCCAGAAATGTTAGGGTCAGATGGGAAGTGTTGTGTTCTTTGCTCCAGGAGCAGCAGGCACGGTTTAAATATTGCATTTGGCTAGAGGCCACTATGCTGTATTCCAGCATGAATCACACACTCCTCCCTTTTTGCCGGTCCAACTCAGAGCTTGACAACCACTCCCTTATGCAAGGACTAAGGGACTTTAGTGTGTGAACAGATCCCTTCTGAACTAAATGGGAAAACTTGCAATATTCCTCAGACAAATCTGTTTCTGTGTGCATTTCCTGGTTAAGAACTATGGGGGAGAAAGCATCCTAGAATCTCTGCAGATGATCACATATAAACAGAAAGGAGTTTGGGGGATTTGAACAAAGACTCCTGATGCATTATTCTAACCAGGATAAAGAGTTTACTGAAGATGAATGAATGAAATCATAAAATCAGACAAATTAAATAAAAATAAATTTGTAACAAACAGTTGTGGTCAATTGGTCATACAATCATCATTAACAAGAAGCCATGGGAATATTGGGTTAGTGATGATTTAGGTGAACTGGGCTTTTTCTATTTAAACAAAATACAATTATAATCTTTAATAGAAGATAAAAAATCCCCCAAAGTTTGAAGTAAAATATAAAAAAAAATTTTTCTAAAATACCACAAGGTCAATATTATATAAACTGGGACAAAATATACATTTACACAAGTAGATTTCTAATTATGTGGTGCTGAAAGTCACCCAAAATCTTTACATTTGTCAAGCCCAATGCCTTTGAATATCCTATTAGTGAAACTGACTACAGCGTGTAGCTTCTGTAAATAATAATTGACCAATGATCGGTTTAAATAATTGTAAATAAAATAAAGTTTTGAGATGTAGCCAATGCTCCAGGGTTTGGAAGAAGGCCAAATTATTTGCATGTTCAGGATTAATACGGTTATCAGCATGGTACAAGTTTGCCATGAACTAGGATCTGCTGGTAAGCCAGTGTAACTATCTATAGTCAAACTATTTCTATCCTGCCATGTACGTAAGTGCAGCTGTCCGAGAAAGAAGCTCTTTCTCCAAAGATGACACTTTCATGTTTGACCAAAGTTTGTAGCTGGCCACAAGGATGATTACCAAGTGGTAAGTATGGTAGTGGGGACATCCTGCTCCAACAGGACAATGACCTTAAACACACAAAAACGCTGGTTGTGGACTGGATAAAGCATGCTAACATCGAGCTTTTGGAGTCTCAACTGCATGTGAATTTTTGAAAGTTTGGTTTTTGCCAGGAAGCCAATAGATTTAAATGAATTCCACCCATTCTGCCACGGAGAGTGGGCAAATATTCAGCGAGAATTCTGCCAGACGCTTGTTGATGGCTACCGAAAGTTTAAGATTAAGCTTTGATGGACAATCAATCAAATATTAGATTAGTATTAGATCAAATATCAGAAAACACCCTGTACTGTATATATGTCTATATGTCATACAACCATTAATCTCCAAAAAAGACCATGTCAAAGAAATAATTGCAACTCCCGTGTCACCATGGACTTATGCGTATGTAAGCTTCCGACCATTAATGTATAAAGTGTGTCAGTCACTTATAGCCCTAATATAACCCTTGACCCCCAACAAGCAGCACAATATAGTATTGGCTGATTTAGAGTACTACATGTTTTGTAGTTGTTATGACAGATATATGACAATATATCACATTTAGTGTTGAGACTCACTGCATGCTCCTCTTCCTTCCTGGCTTCAGCACTGCTGAAATGTTTATGCAAGACCTTGAGTTATGAGCTGTATCCTCTCCACCTTGTTTTATGCTCTTCCTCACTGAGATGCCACCGGGGGTTACATAATTGAACTTACAAAAGGGTTCAAAGGTTGTTCACCCCGATTATCCTCCAGTGTTGGAGGAATTAATGTCCTTTTAACACTTTATAATACAGAAAGGCATGCCATGATGATTCAAATTTCAATTAAGAGATGGAAGCATCAGTGAATAACCTAAACTAGCAAATTGTATTTACTTTTATTTAACTTAATGGAACTCTTATTTAACTTCTCTCTTTTAAAAATCTACTCAAAAGTAAAAAGTAGCTCATAAAAAAAAAATTACTCAGAGTAATGTTTTTTTTTAACACTGGGGTGGGATGAGGCATTCTAGCGTAGTTCAAAAAAGATGAGCAGATATAAATCTCAAACTAGTTGTTTTTAACTGACGGAACACCTTTGCCTAATAAAGCTGTTGTCTTTCTTGTTCTTGAAATTCAAAGTGGTCACTTAAATATGGCGTTACTTCCCAGTCTAGTGTCGGGCCGTACAGCAAAAGAATGGTTCAGGGTTCTATTTTAAACTGGATGGAAATGGTGGTACTGTATATGGCAGAAAGAACTAGATCCAGTCATTAACTGATGAACTAATGAGGTACACACACACACAAAAGGAGGAGGATTCGATTCAGGGTAGACCCAGGCCAAAATAATAAACTAAATGGTATTTATATTTAGTCGTTAGATTACCTGCAAAAAAAAAATAAAAACAACACAAACAAAAATACAGGTCCCTTCCCTGACTGCCTAAACCAAAAACAGTGAATAAATTCCCTTCCCAAAATAAATGGTAGCCACGCCCCTACTACTGGTGAGTGCGCAAACGTACAAATTATCTACAAATATATACAAAGACCAACCAAAGCAATAATCAAAGTCAATGGGAGGGAAAAAAGTCACAACCAAATAACAAAACGCCACAGTCACAATCTCTTTCCCGCGTCTCTCTCTCCGGTTTATATATGGTGGCGCTGGTTGATGACGTCACTCTCAGGGCGGAAGCGACCGTGTGGAAGGTCAGGTAGATGCCTGTGTGGGGGCAGTCAGAAAACCTGGAGTGGAGTCTGGAGCGGCGCGCGAACGCAACGAAGCATTTATACAAAGCATAATATTTTTTGCATTTTCATTCATTTGTTTTACTCAGTAGCGCATATGATTTAAAATGTAGCGAATTACAATACTTCAAAGAAAAAAAAACTTAGGTAAAAGTAAAATTGCAGATATTAAAAACTACTTTAAAAAGTAGAAGTACACAAAAGAACTACTCAATTACAGTAACGCGAGTAAATGTAATTCGTTACTTTCCACCTCTGGCCATACAAACATAACCCTGTCCTCAATCCATTCCTAAATATTTTATTTTGCAGATCCCAATGCAATTAGGGAATATAATTGCCATGAAGGAGTGTACTTGGTTTGCAGCAATGTTTAGGTAGGTAGGCCACATAAATGCCAGGTCAAAGGTTTCCCACATTGTAAACCCTAATGCTTAAAGTAATTAAACATATTGAGTACTGTTAACTTAATGGAGACCCACTGCCAGGAGCAGACGAAAGACCAATGACAATTTATTTAATTTGCAACAACTAAAAAACTATAGTATGAGTTAGGCTACTCAATAATGCAAGTAAATAACAATTAATATGAATGAGTAACTGATTACCTCAAATTTGTTGAGTTTTGCCAACTTATTCGGGTTTGCAGTGCAGCCGAACCCACTAGACCCTCGAGACTCTCTGACCCAGTTATCTAGCCTTCACACGTTGCATTATACAATTTATCATATACCTGTAATTACTTAGAGATTAGCTTAATTATTTAGCACCACATATGTTTCAAAACTCCCATTTGATAAAGAACTTTGGAAACTGCTAATTTACTTACAGTATCATATAAATGTTAACCAATATGAGTTATGACAACATAAAATAAAGTCAATATTCATGGAGGACTATAGCAGTAGAACACATGAAAACAGGTGGCACGAGACGAAGGTGATGTTTGCTAACATTATATCATTGTAGATAAACTACCATGTTATCATGACGAAAAAGATATGTGGCATAATTTCCATGTGTTAACTGACTAGTTTCTGTTAGATACAGAAGTAACAGAAGCTAGAAAAACATCACGAGCATTTCGTACCCCAGCCAATTACGTACATATTTTGTCATATGATATTTTGCTGCTTTGTAAAGTGAAAAAAGGAAATGCATGTTTTATGATGTTTCCTGTGCCACTGGCTGCTGCACATGTCCAAAGGATAATGCATTCACCCCATGCGCAACAGTTAGCAATGTCTCCTTCTCATCAAATTCTGCTCCTTTTTTCTCCTTATTGTGGCCAAAGAACTCAATTTTTAATCCATCGAACATTGCCTCATGCTTGTATGGATAATGAGACATAGGTATGTTTTCCATTTGCTTCTGATAATTCTAGATTACATTTGTGCAATCAAACTGCACAGTACAATGTTAGAGCCCCACATCTGTGCTTCTTCAGGTCCTTGGCTTCCTAATGGGGATTTTGCTGAAAGCTTACTGGTCCTTACTGATCTTACCTTGACTTCTACATCTCATAATGATATTTTTTTTCTCCTTTTGATTTCTTTGAGTTATAATATAATAAAATATAATATAATATAATAAAATATTATATAATAGCTTTATAAAATTTATATAATAGCTTAATTTGCCGATATTCAGTCAGCTGTATAAAGGAGCCTAAGGTTGTTTAAAGTTTTATTTCACCATGGATTTGTTACTTCTGACAATTTATGACCTTATTATAAAGTCTTAATAAATCTGCTATGGTGTAACAAATTTTCTGAGACATTACAACTGGCAGCTTGTCCACACTTTAGCCCCACCCCTGGCATGTAGACACTCAATGCTGCTGAGGATGACCCTGTGTGGTCTACTTAAAGACAGTTCCATTTAATATTCATGAAGATGGCTTTGGACTGCATTGCAACAAAGAGTTTTGTGACTGCATTTTTTTTTAGACCCAAGTTAGTGAACAGCTGGTAACCTCAACAAAATGTACTTTGTGTTAATTGAAAGGGATTTCCTGTTATACAATTGGCCTTTTTAGCACACAGTTATAGAAATAGTTTATTAATGGTTGTGCTATCTGCTATCACCCAAATGATGGATGGGTTTCCTTTGGAGTCTGGCTCCTTTCAAGGGTTTTTCCTCATGTCATTTCAGGGAGTTTTTCTCTACCGCTCTATCAGGAACAAGCTCATAAAGCTAATAAATTGTAAACTGTTATCCACAGTTTTGATTTGTGTAAAGTTGCTTTGTAAAAAAAAAATTATAATGCAATTGATTTCAATATTTTCCCTTAACAATAAAGTGTGTAACTTTTGCAAACAAATGTAATGAACTGTTATCTTATTGTTCATTAAATTCTGAATCTTTTTTTGGACTGTGTTAGACACTTTCCTTTAATGCTCTGCACAATGGTCATTTAAGATGTGGATTTTCTTGTGCATACCCCATTTTTAGAGAAGACACTGTTCATCCACTTAGTGTAGGTCTTCTTCTGGACGGCCATGCGCTGCTGCTGCAGCTCCCGAATGCGTCCATGTTCATACTCGTCCACATCGGCCACCTCAGACATCTGTGACATCACAGCAGAGTTCGCAGGAGTAAGTAAGTCATGGCTATGTAATTTGGTTCATTTAAAAACGTCAAATGGTATATTTTTTTATAAGATTATTTCAAATTTCAAGATTAGTATTGATGAACAGAATACTAGCATTAAAAAAAATAATTATATTATGATCGATCTACAACAAGTCATTCTTTAGTCAGATATTCCCTTATATGCTACAGAATCATGGTCCACACTGAATAGTGCCCTTAAATTAAGTCACAGGATCAGCTTAATTATTAAGCTTCACACCTCATTCTGCAGTTGAGGCCTTGCTGTTTTGAACTTTACAATAAAAAAAAGAATAAAAAAAATATATTACAGATAATTATACAAGAAACAAATCATATGTCTTCTAACATTTGTCTGTTATTTGCTGATGGGGTTGTGTATTATTCTGTATTCTGTTCTGTATGATTGTGTATAAATCGATCCAAAGGATAATAAAAATTCCTGGTATTTTATGTGACTCATTTACAGCCAGGCATGATATGAATAAAAAAAAAAGAAAGCTGGCAGCCATTAAATTATTATTAAAGTCAGAATGAACAAAAAGCAACAGAATTTATGTAAATTTATTTATGATGTAATGGACATAATGTACTAAATCTAGTCTTTATAGATATATTTAGATATTTATCATTTAGATCTAATAAGGTTACTCAACACTTAAGTGTATCATTGTCCAAAATGTTGCAAATGACATGTAAAATACATTGTATAAAAATAAAACTTAAATACCTAATCATAGCAATACTTTTAAATCAAATTTTTTAAAAAATCAATAGATCAAATGCACTGATTTTTTATTATTATCATTTTATTTTACAAACCCTTACAATGTCCTCTTCTGTGCTCTCAGTCTAAATACACGTTGGTCTAAGATGTGGAGACAGTCATGATTTTAACCGAGCTCCTTCTTGCAGGTTGATCAGTGAAGAATTGAGCTGAACTTTGAAGCCACAGAAAGCAGTAGACTGACAGGGAGGGCAACTATCTCTCACCTGACTCTGTAAATAGAGGGATAAAGGTTGCACATCATATAAAGCGCAGCACTCTCAATTCAGCAGTGGCACTTTTAAGGAAATACTTTAGCTGTAAAATGATAATGCACATAAAGTGAGCATGTGAGGACAGCTCCAAGACTATAAAGATCAATAAATCTTGAAATAATAAGGAAACGCAAAATTTATTGTTAAATATTATTTAATATTTACATTTTCCTTTATTTTACAAAGGAGTCTATTGATGCTATTTCTTTACAGTCATTTATATGCTAGACATTAATATGTGACAGCTTTTTAAAAGAAATGTAACATAAGGTACGAGGAGTATCAACAAAAAAAAGTTATTTAATTAAAAGAGACAACGCATAGGAAAGAATCCGAGTCATTTTGCTGTTGGTTCAAAATAATAACAATATTATTAATAAGATGCTTACACAAATTAATTTGAAATCAGGTTGCAGGTTTTCCTCATAGGCAACATTATTACACTGACACCACACATTTATTAAAAATTTTCTGATAATCACTAAACAACTACCCATTTAATGATAATATAAGGAGCCTTCGAGTCAAAGTGGGACATTTGCAGAGTAACAGAAGTTATGTGACTTTATTTCTCTATATAATCCGCTGCTACACTAATGCATTTATCACAGGGCTTCATTGGTGCTTGGATACCATCAATGTAGAAAGTTTTTTAGGTATGCCGGGGCCAAGATCGGACTGCCTGCTTCAAGTCTGAAACGCTGGCCTCCCAGGAACCCCTTTAATGGCCCAAACATGTGGAAATGACTTTGGTGAGAGGTCCGGACTGTATGAGGGATGTGACAATAACTCCCAAACATGTTCCTGTAATGTGCTAATGGTATTGGTGAATGATTTTGCAGTTCTCACGGACAGATGCATCTCATTCGCAAGTTGTCAACAAGTTATCTGTCGCTATCTGTAGTTCTGCTTGCTAAATGGTTACAGTGGGCTCCAAGCCACCTCAGCCAGGATCGTCATTCTCAGACGTACAGCCTTCTTTAAACTGTTTGCACGTTTCAAATGTTTTACTGTCCCTAAGAGTTTCATCACCATACTGTTCTTCTGTCTTTGGGAAATGTCATCATAAAGTCCGGGTTTGACTTGAACGCCCCTCTTATCCCCTGAATAAGTTATTTAGTACATGACACACTCTTTATGCAACAACATGAAGGCACTTTTCTCCTCACTATACATTAACCCTGTTTAATTAAAACTGAAAGTGTTCTACAGTAAGCAGACAGTAATATAAACAGGTGGAATATAAAAAGAGATATTTTCATGAACACATTCAGATTGCTGAGAAAGCAGGTTCCAAGAAAAAAAGTCAATCATTTAAAGTATACTGTAAAAATGTAATATTTAGTCAAAATGTAAAAATGTGAACTTCTGTAATGAGAGAAAACTCTGATTAATAATGTTTGGAAAGCTTTAACTAGGTCGGGTGTAACTCCATCCCAATGAGCATTTTGCATCTAGTGTTATGTAACGCTGGAGGGAATTATTACATAAAATAAAAAATAAAAAAGTGTAACAAATAAAGACTTGCTTTAAAAAAAAAAAAAAGATCCAGTTAGTATTTACTGTACATTTAATACAACAATTCAATTAAATCTGTTTTTTTTTTTTTGCAGTTTTGCTTTTCTGAAATACAGATTAAAGAAAACTATATTGTTTTAGCTTTAAATAAAGGAAATGAGATTAGATTTGTTTTGCAGTTATTAAATTAGTTTCCTGGAAAAGCAAGCATGAACTGAAGTCTCAGTGCACATGATCAGTAGCAACGTATTATAAACATTAAAACTATTAACTATTACTTGTTCTTACTGGTTTATCTATAAACATAAATAAAATGAAGATGTGAAGACCAACTCATTCAAATATACAACTGTACGTCTGATTCCTTAGAAAAGTAAAAGCGAGCTATTCCTGGTGGTGAGGGGGGATTTAGCCATACGACCCACATTAACTGCCAAGATTTGGGGATATAAAAAGCGCAATAATAATAGTAGGGATTTTCAGCCCCTTCTAGTGACCATGAAGCTTTGCCCAATTGCACAGACAGACGCTTGAATATCATCACACATTTTTGGAGAGTTCATTAAACACTAAAACAAGTCAGATGCAGTAAAATTGATTTTAGTGGCCTGTTCTTTTCATTAATCGATCCCTTCAAATGTTTAAATCTAACTGGAGTTAGTTTTGACCTGTTAAGAGTCTAAAGTTAAAAACTACACACAAGTGGGGTTCTGCCTGATTTTGCCATAATAATAATAATAATAATATACAAGACTAAACTATACATATTCAGCAACATAACTGTCTCAGTTAAAAGGTTTGCAAAAGACAAGCATCATGTGAAAATTGTCATGTTGAAAAAAACTCTGATAACAGTTGCAAAAGCATAAAGCATCACGTTTTATTTCCATTAGATGTAAATAATGGTAAACTAGGGTTTGATATGGACATGATGTAAATGAGATATTAGGAGATAGGAGCTGAAGCAATTAAGAGTGCAAAGAATTTATCAATCTGATGAATCAATCTGCACGGATTTCTCTGTAATTTTGTAGAATAAGGGACAGGGTCATCATCAGTGAACAAACTGCAAAATAATACTGGGAGTGGCTTGTCATTAGGATTCAAAAAATATTTCATGTATTATTACCTAGTCTGTGTACTACAGTGGATCTGCAGAAACTAATGTGGCTCTCCAACTTGCTAGCTATAAAGAAAATTCCTTTTATACTTGTATACCCGCACAATACTGATAATACCTGCTGAACAGTGGAAATACAAATAATGATTACTTCGATTTAAATACACTATATTAACAAACGTATGTGCTGGTCAAAAGCTCCCTTGGTGAAATGGTCAGATATCACTCATGTTAGAGATAACATTACCTTTTTTACAATTCTGTCCTAAGGCATCATTTTAGAGCAAATTAAAAGCAGAAATAATAACAGACAATTGTATATCATTTTCACATTAGAATTTGGTTGATTTTTCCTATCAAGGCTGGGGTACGAGGTGTAGACTAACATGTGTTTCTACTGTGGTCACAATCTGGATCTTAGTCGTCCTGATGGTTGTACAAGATGTCTGCAGTGGGGTTCTTCCTGTGACTAGGGGGCACCAGGTGGGGCGGTAACTCTGAGGGCAGCTCATAGCCCTCCAGTTTGACCTTTATGAGGTACTGAGCCAGGGCGAACTCCTCATCGTCCAGCATGCCATCCCTGTCACAGTCAGCCAGCTTCCAGATCTTTCCGAGCACAGTGTTGGGCAGGCGTGAGTTCATCATCTCCTTCTTGGCGTTGACGCCGGTCACCTTGCCGTTGATGGGCATTAGCGTGTAGAAGATCTCGTCGTACCGATGCTTGTCACGACTCACGATCCAGTCCTCTGCGTCTGCTCCAGCACTAATGCCCTCGCCATAGCCGTGGCCGAACGGTCCATCCTCAGAGCCGTCGAAAGCCCCGCCCGTCACCATCTGACTTGGCTGCTTTCCTTCCTCCTCCCGGATCATGTTCATCAGATGTGAAATCTTGGTACTCAGCATCTTGTCCACTGCTTCGATCAGCTTTATCTTCATGGATGGGAACTTGCTGAAGTTATAATGCACGAGTTGCTCCTGTGTAGACACAAATAGAACTGGGTGAAATTTTAGATTTTGATTTTACTGCATATATTTAATGTTATGTGGACTGTTCATGTGCTACTGAGTCAAAAATTAAAACATGTTTGAGAAACACAAATTCAATCTGGGGCTGTGCACATGCTACAGTATGTTGTTGGTCAGTGTTACATGTAAACTGACTCCAGTCTGTAGCTTGTAAGTGCTACCTGGAATCGGTCCAGGCTTAAAGGCCTCAGTTAGACATGTGTCTGCTCTGTTCACTAATCGGCAGCTGGGATAAATGGTACTAGCCAGCCTAGCCAGATAAAAGCTGGTATTAATCAAATAATACTGATGCATCCTTGACCCTATTCTTGTTCTCCACCATGCTTGCTGTTTATGTATATTGATTTTTTTTTTTCCTGGGTAAATGTCTTGATATTTTTATAATTGAATAAAGGATGGCACAATGACCTTCAGCTCCCCTAATTATGGCATCATTGCCGGAGGGTTCTGATATATACATTAAAAAAAATAATCTATAAACACTGATCGATTATAGAATGTACCTGCATCTTGCTGACATTAGGAAAATCTCCAGGTGAGATGTGATGCTCTTGCTGCAGCAGTTGATAGATTTCAGGTAAGTGTGTGATTAGCTCTTCCTTCTTTTTCTCTTTTCCAAACAGAGGCATCTCCTTTTTCAGATAGCTGATGATATAGGCATGCACCTGGAGGAATAAACATTCTTCATTATTATAAAGCAATTTAATATTATCCACTATATCGCTCAACAGACTAGCAGACAGTTGAAGTGTGTGGGAATCATGGTGTCTATCTGGGCATGAGGTGGGGTACACCCTGGCCAAGCCGTCCCAGGGCACACAAGCACTCACATACTATGGGCAATTTGGAAACGACAATTAACCTCCCTGTTACTCTGTCTTTGGACTGTGAGGAAATCCACCAAGCACAGGGCGAGCACGCAAACTTCATGCACACAGAACTGAGGCGGGACTCAAACCCTTGTCCCTGGAGGGTCGCGGACACAGTGCTAACCTCTGCGCCACCATGCCATCTTTCATACCAATCAACGTTATTATATTCTCGATAGCCTCTATAGCATGCAGAAAATTCGTTCTGAACAAGTCAGGTTCCATGAATAACAGGACTACAAAAATGACCTTGGAATACTCCACCACCACCAACACTGTAACATTATTTATTTTATCATCAGGAAGCTGTCAGACATGGTAAACTTTGCCTTCCACTTCTCCAGGTTGCTTGCAAAATATAAAATTATCAGCTACTCCACCTTGTCACTGCTGCTTGCCTGGGAAATGGTCAACAGTCACTATGTTTACACACCTCTTTCCTGAAGGAGGAGGAGGACTAAAATAAGACCACATTTGTTCTTTCAATATATGGCTAGTGGCCAGAAACCAGAGAGGTGGGAGTGGCATGAACAAGAAGAGTGGCAGTGCGGAAGAGGGTGAGAGGTGGTGAGGGAAAAAATAACAAGTGCTATGTATTTTCTATGGATGTATACAGTACATCATACATATTCCTCATACCAGGGAAACGGGTTACACTGGGCCCTTTCAGGAAATGGAATCATGCGCAGAACTATTTCACACATGGCTTTTTGCATTTTAGGAAAGAATGCAAAAGCAGAACCAGGATTCCTGTTTGTCGGGCAGTTTGGGGAAGCACTGCGGAAAAGATAAGCGGCACTCCCATAATTATGGCTGATCCATAAATGGATTGTTTAAAAGGGTACAGACTAAAGTGCTTGTTCTAGATTCTTTCGAGCAGCATGCTGAGAGCTCACGTGGGTAGGTTCGCATAATACAGACGGCCAAAAACAACAGCATCTGTGCTCAGGCCAGACGCGAGACAAAACAGCCAATGACATGGAGCAGCAAAGGTCGATATTATCTCTAATCATTCCAAACATTTCCACTGATATCATTTAAAAATGACTTTACGGTGAGGAAGGAAAGCGTAATGTCATTTAAAAATAGCGTTGCGGTTTCCTTCCTGAACCAAAAGGCAGCAAATCATACCGCCTACCAACGATCAGTACTTAGTATAGTGATTGTATAATGCGATATACTCTATAGATTTGTGATACTACAAGTCTGAGGGATACAGCAATGCACTTGAGGCTGATAAAATTAGCTGACCTTGGCAAGCCTGGCTCTTTTGATGAGATCATTGAGCTTGCGAAGGGCAGCGTTGCGCGGCAGGGCCTGGATGTCCCGGAAGAGATCCTGTGCTTCAGCCTCAAAGAGCCGGCGGTTGTCTGTGTTCTGCAGGGGCTTGGCCCAGAACGAGCCCAGGAACACCCTCGCCACCTCTGGGGTGTTGATAACTTTGCCCAACGACCACATCAGGGCCCCGTAAACGCGCATCAGCTGTTGTGTGTCCACTTGGTCCGCCTTATTTAGAACCACACGGATCTTGTCGTCCTGGCCACGGAAGGCCTTGATAGCCTCCGAGAACTCGTCAGAGATATCCAGCTTGTGGGCATCAAAGAGGAGGATGATGCGATCTACACGCTCACCAAACCATCGCAGAACTTCAGAGAAATCGTAGCCTATAGAGGAGAGATGCATCAATTAAAAAAATGTATGGCAGTATAATTACCATGATCTGAGGAATGACACAAATAATTAAGTCATCTGTACTTAGGGCTTCTGGAGTAAAGGAAATATTAGAGTTTTCTTTGTAAGGATTTACAATTTGCACTAATAATAAGTCAGAAGAAGGTAAGGAATATATTCAGCCATAAGGTGATCTAAGAATGGTCTAACAAGGCACACAGCTGGGAAAATTCCTAGTGACAGTTTGGAATTTTATAGAAACATCAACTGCATTGTATTTATATTTACTTCATTTTTATTATCTGCAAAAATATTTAGTGCAATACTACTAACCTCTACTGTATTTGTTTTTAATTAAGTACACATTTAGAAGTCCTACTCATTTGACCTCATTGTGCACATTTGAGAAATGCTGCTAAATACCCGGTTACGCATCTTTTTAGGAGGGGGACACGGTGTCACGTAGCTTTCAGGCGTTCCGAAATCACATCCTGGTTTTTAGCATCCATTGCGTACATTATGTGATGTTTAACCTTTAGCTATACACAAGAGAACTGAAGACTCCTAGCAAATTTAACTCGCAGGCAATCAGTACATCTGTGGATATACTCAGTTCACAATCTAATTATGATGTTATTAGGCTGTAAAAAAAAAAAAAAACAATAGAATGGATTACATATTGGCATAGAAATGTTAGGGAACACTGCCAAGGTTCTTTGAAGGGGGAGCAATGGAGTGTGGGAAATACTGGAGCTGTTCCTTGGATAAAATAATCAAAGGAAACTGGCTGTATATTTAATAAGAATAAGAATAAATCATGACCATGTATTAATAAAAACTCTTTTCAGTTAGGAAAGTAATGTAATTGAAAATAGCAAAAAACGTCTTTTTCATGGCCAATTTCTATTATTATTATTATTATTATTATTAATAATAATAATAATTTGCCTGAAAAGAGCTATACCAACCTGCTTCCAACTAGTACCAAATACATTTATTAGATTTTGTTGTTGAAACAAACTATATTGCTACTAAGCACTTAAATCATCGTGCATGGAGCATTGTGTCATCGGTAGAATAGAGAAGTTAGTGTGGATGGCATGCCATTTCAGCTGGACTCAAAACAGGAACAGATGTGGAACGCCCATGTTGTGTTATCCCTCAAGTCCAGAGCAGTGACGTATGACTTTAGCTTGGTGTAATCTGCAGCAGGTTCTACCACCTAACCAGTTACCACTGTGCGTCAACTGCCCTGTGGGTAGAAGATAAGGCCTGCACGTGTCTCAGAGAAGGCCTCATGACTTGTATATCAGGCTAGAGCTCAGACTTCGCAAATAATGGCGGTGAAAACTGGTAGGCTAATTAATAAGCAGTGTCCCCCCTTTTAGGTGGTTATGCAAGTCAAACAGAAACAGTTTTAAGTCAACGTAAAAACAGGACATGTCATTTTGAAGAGGCGCCACTCATATAGAACATCCTGGTGGTTTTTTATATTTGCCTGCATGTCCTCGTCCTAGCCGAAGCACATGGATGGGTATACTGAATAAGGCTAGTTTCAGAGATATCCACAGATGTGGGGGATTTCTATACTTTAAGCAGCAGTGATATAATGAAACTACACCAATTAGAAAGAAAAAGGAACCTAGATGATCCATTTTTGAAATGCTGCTCTGCTTTTATTAGAAATGTTATTTTAACAAATGCAAGCAGTAGGATCAAGAAGAAATGTTCAGTATTTCCGTTAATAGTTGACTGAACTCTACATGAAGAACTGCCCTGATTGTGTTTGGTTAATGAGTGCAGAATATTTCTGGTGCCACACACAACAACAACAAAAATATAAACAAATCACATGACATGCAAAGGTTCAAAGGTGAGGCTCTGTGTAATGTGGCCTTAGGATTAAGCTTGATTTTTATTTTTACTGTCCATATCATTAAACAGTGGTTTGACTATGAAGGTTAAATTGCTGAATGCGCCATGAATCTGGAGGCTGTGTTTTATGTACAGTATTTTACTTTATATACAGTATGTCACAAAAGTTAGTACACCCCTCACATCTCTGCAAATATTTAGTTATATCTGTTCATAGGACAACACTGCATGAATGACTCTTTGACACAATGAAAAGTAGTCAGTGTAAAGTTTGTATAGCAGTGTAAATGTATTGTCCCCTCAAAATAACTACAAATACAGCCAATAATAGCTGAACCCCTAGCAACAAAAGTGAGTACACCCCTAAGTGAAGATGTGAAATGTCAATATTTTGTGTGGCCACCATCATTTTCCAGCACGGCTTGAATTCTCTTGGCCATGGAGTTCACCAGAACTTCACAGGTTGCCACTGGAATCCTCTTCCGCTCCTCCATCACAACATCACGGAGGTGGTGGACATTTGACACCTTGTGCTCCTCCACCTTCCTTTTCAGGATGCCCCAGAGATGTTCTATGGGGTTTAGGTCTGGAGACATGGTTGGCCAGTCCATCACCTTTACCCTCAGTCTCTTTAGCAGGCCAGTGGTCATCTTGGAGGTGTGTTTGGGGTCATTATAATGCTGGAACGCTGCTCAGTTTCTGAAGGGAGGGGATCATGCTCTGCTTCAGTATGTCACAGTACATGTTAGAATTCATGTTTCCCTCAATGAACTGTAGCTCCCCAATGCCAGCAGCACTCATGCAGCCCCAGATCATGACACTCCCACCACCATGTTTGACGGTAGGCAAGACACACTTGTCTTTGTACTCCTCACCTGGTTGCTGCCACACACACTTGACACCAACTGAACCAAATGGGTTTATCTTGGTCTCATCAGACCACAGGACATGGTTCCAGTAATCCTGGTCCTTAGTTTGCATGTCTGCAGAAAATTGTTTGCGAGCTTTCTTGTGCATCATCTTTAGAAGAAGTTTCCTTCTAGGACGACAACCATGCAGAACAATTTGATGTGTGGCGTACGGTCTGAGCACTGACAGGCTGACCTCCCATCCCTTCAGTCTCTGCAGCAATGCTGGACGCTAAAACTCATCCGTCTGTTTTCCAAAGCCAATCTTTGGATATGACACTGAGAACGTGTACTCAGCTTCTTTGGCCGACCATGGCGAGGCCTGTTCTGAGAAGAACCTGTCCTCTTAAACCACTTTGCTGAAGCACAGTTGCAGAGTGTTGGCTATCTTCTTATAGCCTAGGCGATCTTTATGTAAAGCAACAATTCGTTTTTTCAGGTCTTCTAAGAGTTGTTTGCCATGAGGTGCCATGTTGAACTTTCAGTGGCCAGGTTGAGAGAGTGGAAGAGCTTTTATACCAGATTTAACTCACCTGCTATCTGGTGACACCTGAGACAGTCATGAGTCACATGACAACGTTGTGCTGTCCTATGAAAAGAAATAACTAAATATTTGCAGAGATGTGAGGGGTGTACTCACTTTGGTGACATACTGTATGCTCAATATGTACAGAGAAACACTCATCAGGTTTCCTCCTTTTTGATGAAACCAAGTCCTCTAGCTAAGAGCAAACTGTTGTACTCTAGATTAAACAGTATAAATCTCTTCTACGGTTCACACTCAGTCGGACCATAAAATCACAACGTGGGATGTGGAGAGCACAACATAGCCCATATACTGTAGGATTCGAATCTACTATTCAATGATGAATTTCAGATTCCTAAGGAATACAAAGTGTAGGATAGTACAGTACCTAGATCACTGGGCCAGAAATAGGGTTTTGCTATTTGTGAGGGCAAAAAGAACTACGAAATGAAACCTGCAACAATTTGTTCAACAACAAGTCACTCTGGTGCTTTCACAGTACATGTGTTGGTCTTATTATCCTGCACGATCAGATTCGTCTTCTTCATGCTTATTTAAATGCTGTTTAAAATGTATTATTTCCTTTCGAGGTTTCATCCTATTGCCATCTCAGGGAGCTTTTCCTCGTCACCATCGCCCTTGGCTTGGCTTTCTTTAGATTCTGTAAAGCTGCTTTGCGATAATGACCATTATTAGTATTTAAAACATTTTTCAAAAGGAATATTGAATTTGAAATTAAATATTGCATTTAAATGTACTGTTTATTTTATAGCCAAGCACACAGGACTCCCTGTATTTAAAAGGTTAGCTATAAATGGTCAATATGATGTGCGCCCTTTGGTCTGTTTTGAGAGTGTGATCTGTCATATGAGGAATAGAAAGCAAGAAGTGCTGACAGTAAATTGCTCAATTCAAGCTGCTGGCTTTGTGAATCCAGGCCCACAGGATGGAAGGCAGAGTCGGAAATGATGCCTCGTTACAAAGAGATGGCCTTGCATCCGCTGACTGAAATTAAAACTAATAGGCGAAGCGCCATGACCCAGTAATGAGAAACAGCTAGGAGTAATGTCAATTGGTGTAACCTTTAACAAAGGGATGGTGCAGAGATTCATCAGCAGTGCATCAGTGGAAAATCTGATAATGTAAATTCCGTGTCGAGAGATTCTGCCTTACAACAGCATATGACTGGATCACATGGCATTCACTGAATTACTCCATGATCTGCTCCACACATGCTGATGCTCTCTTTTAAAAAGCTACGGTTACGAGGTCCCTGGCTGGACCATTTGAAGAAGGCACATTTGTGGCAGCATTAAATTAAATCACCTCATCCATTTTATTATTTTATGCACAGTGTACTCTGTAGACTCTGCCTCGCAAACAGCATTTGTGGCGATCATCAGTCTCCAGCATTTAAACAGAGCCTATAAAATATCACATTGTAGCTACTAACCTCTGCTAATACGCTGTTTTTCTCCAGACAAGATACCCGGTGTGTCAATGATGCTGATACTCTGCAGGACTTGGTTGGGGACCTGAGAGCAGATGAACCTGGTGGTACAGGAAGAGAAAGTGTACTGAGTGTTACCAAAGCAAAACACAGGTGTTTCCACCACAACTGTCTGTTGATTTTATGCGGTCTGTCTGAAGCAGTCTGTAGTGAAACAGCTGATGCAAACCATCCACGCTCCTTTTTTCATACTTTTTCCTTTTTATATAAACATTTGGACTGGTTTTAGTAAATCTATAATAGCAGTATGGTCACATACGTACACAACTATGATCATCAGCTCTATTTCTAAAACATATCCAGAAAAAAATACAGATCCTAAAATAATAACAGTGTCCCCACCCCCCAAAACACACACAAATCATGCTTTTTATGAAAGAGGAAATTGCAAAATGTACCAGCTGCAGTCAGCAGAAAATGTAGCTGTGGGCCAGACAGTTCTGTTAAAAGTCCTGCTTATTCATTTCACTTGAACTGAAACCCAGCTCATAACCATTTGATCAACTGCCCCGTTTAAAAAGAAATGCCATACCATATTACTTGAAAACATGCAAAACCATGACGCACTGAGTAGCCCACAGGAAACGAAATGCATTGTTTAAGGTTCCTCTGGAAAAAGGAGATGTCCTCTGCCAAGTGTGTCTTTGACCTCTGTGGCAGTGATTGTCAAAGAAGCATACTTTACTTACTTCCCCTCTACAGAAATATCCAGCCTGCAGGGAAACATATCCCTTCCCTAACCGTTTACTTGCTAAAGTTAAACATTACGAAGCTGGCAGCAAGCAACATGCACTGGCACTCTAAAACAGGAGTGGCCATTTGCATTGCTTTTTTACAGGTTTATTTTACAGGTGTCGAAGTATCAAAACTACTCATAGTGTGTGCGTGTTTTTTTTTAATTATTTTTTTTAGATGCTGTGTAACTTGTGTTGTTGCTTGGTTAAATGTCATATGTGAAACAATATGGTAATCATTTTCCTGCCGAGCCTCTGCTCCACTCTCCAATTCAGCAGGTATTACACAATGAACTTAAAAGATGAAGAAGTGAAGAAGTGATACTCTTGCAAAATGTACTTTCTGTAAATGCAAAGTTTTTTTTTTTAAATATACTTTTTATATTATATTTTGTCAATTGAAACCATTTGACATTTCTAACCAATTTATTAACAAAAACTGATACATTGATTATATTAACCAACAAGAGATTAATTAACTGCTTAACAAAACAAAACAAAAAATCATTATTAATGATAACCATTACAATGCATCATCAGGATAGCTACAGTATTTAAATGTGTAGTCTTAAAAGCAGTACGAGATGCTTCTTTATTTAAACTGCAAACTATACTATAGGTGAATGAATGGGTATGCAGTTTAATACGTGGAAATGTGTGGAAATGACTTTGTTTTGGCAACGGCTCCGGTAGATGTTGAACCTGTTGCACGAGCTGGCAGCTGTGGCTGAATAAGCATTCTTTCTGGTGTTTTGAATCAGACTTATGGGAATTCACACTGGAATTCTCCCCTATCCATTGAGGCAAATATCAATAATTCTGAAAATAGTTCTTATTTACTTCTGCACCCACAGACGACCATAAACAGATGAAGTATATTCATACTTTATCCGGGTATTCTGGTTTAAAATGGAAAAATCTGTGGAAAAATCCACCTCCTTAGTGTTCCTTTATACCTCTATTTTTTCCAATTTATTAAATAAAATGTCAATACTCATAGATAAATAGATGGGGCATCCCTGGCCGGGATTTGAAAAGGCAACCTTTCAACCCAGAGGTAATGCTCATCCGCATCAAGCACAGGATCTCAGGTATTTACATAAGATGAAACTGGTTTGAAGTTTTGGTTAAAGCTGTGAATTCATCAAATTTAGAGCATTTACAAGTTTACCTAAATAGTGTGAAACGATTCGATTCAAAAAACGACCAACAAAAAATGTATTCAATTTCAAATGAATGAAATCGCACAGCTCTACAGGGCTTGTAGTTGTAGGACAATAAATACTGAGAACGCGGTGTGAAAAGTAATAGAAAATTTTATAGAAAATGAATCAACACCTTCTGACCAATCAGATTCAAGAATTCAGCAGCGCCGTATTAAAATTAGTAATTATGTTATAGTTTTTAATGGTTGTACAAAAATTCAGGGGCAATACAGTACTTTTACCTCTGAGAATTATGCTTATCACTCATGTCTGAGGTATGCAAGGACACACTACTTTGAGCTTTTTCAGCTTTGAAAAATCTGTTAAAGGTTTATAACTTCACAATGAAAAAAGATAATTTGGTTTTTAAATAATAATAATAATAATAATAATAATAATAATAGACTGTACAACACTTTATCCATCCAGCAATTCCAGAACCAATTTGGAACCAATTTGGTCATAATTCTGTTCCCATATTTTGTTTGTGTTCTCATCATTTGCTATTTCAAACTGGCGTATCTTTACACCCAGCTTGCGTTAAACCTACACAATTGTATTGGCACCAATCCAGCAAGCAGAGCATGGGGAAACCAGTCATTATCTTACCTGTTCAGAAAGGCGTTTCCAAAGGCATTGAGTTTCCGGAAAGGTCTCTTGGGATCCACCACCAGTGCATTTCCAGGTACAACTCCTTCGCTCTCGCCATACATCACAGCAATGAAGCCATCTGTTGTCGGCTCAGGGCCAATCCGCATCCCGGGAAAATCCTGTTCCAGCAAATACCTGCGGCCAAAAGTGAAAGTGAGCACCCGTATTAAGGGTGTTACTTCACACGCTATCTTTTTAAATTAAAATGGTGGTCTGACTGCAAACTACTTAAAAACATTGCAGCAATGTTTCGCTGTATTATACTGGATGTGGGATAGCATTCAACTGATTCTGGACCTGAAGCAAGGAAACAGGGGTGTGGTAGTGACTGATGTGAAATTTTCTCTTATGTGTAATGATGTCCTTCTGAATAGAAAGGGAGGATGAAAAGTTTCATGATAATTTGCACTGAATTTTTTAATTTTTTTTTTCATAAGTAATCGCATCCTGAGTAAATATGATCAGCTGCTTTCCAGCCTTGCCAGCAGAAAAGATGAATTAAACATTAACTTTTCTCTGCAAAGATGGAGTTACATTAGCGTCTGACGTCCTCCAATTGTTAAACAAAAGCAAAAGATAAGTCACATGATTTCTCGATTAACTATATAATGGCCAAATAAACTCAAAGTATAGGTAAATATTAACAGTGTTGTAACAATGTTTTTTTTTGCTAAAGGAACACAATAGATTTGCAAGAATACACTATTTCCTGAATTCAAGTCTGAAAACCGATCACCCCTACACAATCCATTAATCCCAACATTACACCAACCTGAACGCTAACAAAAACACATACAGTTAATTCACAGTTAGAACAATGTATTTGGTTTATAGGCGTGATCAAGATAGTGTATCCCATAGTTTGTGGACATCTGACTATCATACTATGACTATCACGACGGGCCTTCCAAAACTGGTGTCACAGATTTGAAAGCACAGCATTATCTAGAATGACCTTGTATGCTGTAATTTCCCTTCACTGGAACTAAGAGAACTAAAAATATTCCAGCATAGTCATGCCCCTGTGCACAAAGTGCAGTCAACATGCGGACATGATTTGTCAAGCATGCTGTAGAAGAAATCTAGTTTGGTGATGAACTGAAAGTCCAACTGCAACCCAGACATCAGTGCCAGTCATCACAAATGCTCTTGTGGCTTAATGAGTATAAATCCCCAAAGCTTTGCTAAAAAGCATTCAAAGAGGACCGAAGGAAATTATAACAGCAAAGAAAGATCTTTCATGTAAGTAATTATGGATGTGATGGTCAGAAGTCCATAAACATTTGCATATGTAGTGTATAATTGTGTTAAGAAAGAAGCTATCAGACTCCTCTTCAATTAGAAAAGCACGGAGGTTAAGGAAGTATCCCATGTGTATCAGTAAGATCTGGTTTCTAATAAATATGAGAAATAAGGAAATCTGGAACCTAATTATTGCCTCAGCTTATCAAATATGCACTGTCGCCTTGGACCTCCATGTAAATGTTCTCCCCATGTGTGGTGGGTTTCCTCCCACAGTCCAATGCAGATTAGGCTAATTGGTCTTGCCAAATTTCCCATAGTGTGTGAGTGTGTGTATGTGTGTATGCGCCCTGCGATGGATTTGCACCCTGTCCAGGGTGTACCCCACCTTTCCCAAAGTCTACTGGGATAGGATCCAGGCCCCCACGGCCCTGAATGCAGTATAAATGGGTATAGACAATGAGTGAGTGAATGAAAATCACCCATCTCCTCTTTTGCAAACACCATATTACAGGACCACAATTTAGGAGCTAAGATGCACCTTAGTCATTTTTCGAAAGAAAATTAAGTGGTAATATTACCAAACTTAGAGATGTATGACATGAGAAAAATGTGTGAGGGTAAGCTGTTGTGATCTCTGATTGGAATTCTCAACCTTGTCAGAAACTTAAGTGAATGGAATATAAAAATGTGAGATGAAAATTTGTGAGAATGCATGTTTGTCGACATAAAACGCTCCAAATAACGATAAACATTTCTTTGTTTTGTGGTTGTATTTGCAACATTATGTTTGGGTCATTCATTCAATATCATTATAACTATATTGCGTCAGTCATTCAATGTTAGGGTTCTTGCTAGGAAGATTAGGATGATGTACTCGTATGATGCATCTTCTGCACAATTTATAATGCTAATATTATCATTCATCATTACAAATAGTAAGACAACATACTGTAAACTAGAGAGGTACATTTCCTGAAGAAATAAGTCGCACGATTTGATACCTCATTCATGGGGCTACGACAAACGTTCGTACGGAAGAAGAAAAAAAAGAAAATGAAATAGAACGAGCCTGTGAGATAACAATAGTAGTGCTTCGCTTCGCAAGCACCACTAATAAAGCAAAACTGGGAGTGAAATTAAAGGAAAAAAATAATCAAAGACAGGGTAGTACAGTGGCTGAGTGCAAAGCTGATTATTATGTCATATTATATTATGTCATAAGGAGCATTATTAAAACCTAATAGAATAATTTACTGTTTATTAATTCTATACCACAACATATTCTCATGCCACCTGTTCATTCTAAACCACCATCGTTTAAATGGATGAAAGAAACTTGGCTTTCATAAATGAATTTTTAAAATGGATTTAGATGATCCATTTTATTATTAGTCATACATTATGTGGAGAAAATGCCGCCAGTCCCTGTAAATCAGCAGATACTATATAAATGGCAACAGAATTGGTACATTAATAAAATGCAAAGATTTGTATTACAGCCAGGACAAATGTCAGAGAAGCTGTTATAGAAAAATCCTTAACACCTTGACGATTCTGAAGCGAGAATTCATCAGTGCTTTTATATACACCGATCCGCCATAACATCAACTCCCCATAACATTAACACCTTAACATTGATTATCAATTATACGCCATAAAGTGATGACAGGATCATGATCACCCAGGGCTCCACCCATGTCTGCGGAAACCAAAAGCCAGCATGTATACAGTACTTACTATACTAGAAAAATACTTACTTTACTAGAAAAGGCAATGCAGCACAAATAGGCAGGAAAAGCTACTCTGGTGACGATAGAAACGCACCAGAAGACCTGGTGCACCAACAGGGTAAAGTGAAGGTAAAGAAGCAAATCCACCCGTTTTCCCAATTAAAATTCTACATTTGAAAATATGAATATCATGGACACAGAAGTAAAGGTTACAAAGAAATCTAGGTGCTTTCTATCCTTTTGAAGCACAAAGCAATCTTTTAAAGTGACTTAAGAACATAAACTTTTATAGAATGTATTTTATGTACAAATGTGTAACTGGTACCGTGTATGATGTGGAAATTTCGGTTTCAATAAAAGTAAAATAGACGAACTTCTATCTCTTTTTTTGCACTTTTAATACTACACTGTACTAGATAGAATTTTTAACTAGACTTTTTACTGGCATGCGCATGAGAGTTTCCTGGAAAGTAGGCGAACATCCTGTGAGCTACGGGAGGCTACATTATGGTAACGTTAATACTGTTTATTGAGGTAATATTGTATTATGACATCATAAGAGTGGTAAAGATGATAACAAGTATTCATGCAGTTCTTCTAATCAATGGAATAATATTTGTCACTTAGGATAGGCTGTGTGCCCTTAATCATGTGCTTTCAGTATTATCCGTGACTCTGTGTGGCAGTGTGGGGTGGTTTTTCCTGGACAAACACTGCAGACTGTACACGAGTACACATCCAGGCTTACTTGTTCATTCACTTTACACCCTTCAATTAACACTACTCTACTCATTCTATCTCACATTTACACTTACTTATACAGGAATCCCTCATCATTTACCTGATGAAAGTGGTCTTTCCTGTGGAGTACTGTCCCACCAGGAGGACCATTGGCTTGCTCTGAAAATCCGCTTCTTCCAGGGCCGGTGAGTGAAATTCATGGAAGAGGTAGGCTTGTTCTAAAGGTAGTAATTTTTTCGTATAGAGATCCAGAAGTCCCTCAGTCACCGTTTGGAACATGTCTCCCTCCTGGTTCCGTCCCCCCTGATCCTTGTTTACCCAGCTGAACATAACGCTGATCGGTTTTTATTCCTCCTAAGCAGTATTGTGCAACTGTACTTCGCTTTTCCGTGGCAGAGAGATGACCGTTTCTCTCTCTCTCTCTCTCTCTCTCTCTGACTGACTGCACCGTTAGCAGCTCGGCCTGACTCTGACGCGCGCGCGTCCACCTGAAAGCCGCAGGCCCCGCCCCCTCCTGCCTGTTTACGTACGTCGTTTTATGAAGCGAAAATATAGGGGCGTGTCTGTAGGCGCGAGACCGGTTTACAGAAGAGTCCTACACCAAATTCTAATAAGACATTTATTATTAATAATTGTGTTATTTAATTATGTTATGTTTAATAAATATTATAATTAATTATGATAATTATGATTATTATTGGTGGTGTTGTATTATTATTATTATTATATAAAGTGAAATAACTATAATAATAATACTTATTAGAATTTAGTGTAGGATGATAATAACAATAAGACATTTATTATTAACAATTGTGTTATTTAATTATGTTATGTTTAATAAATAGTATAATTAATTATGATAATTATGATTATTATCGGTGGTGTTGTATTATTATTATTATTATTATATAAAGTGAAATAACTATAATAATAATACTTATTGTTATTATCATCCTACACTAAATTCTAATAAGACATTTATTATTAACAATTGTGTTATTTAATTATGTTATGTTTAATAAATAGTATAATTAATTATGATAATTATGATTATTATTGGTGTTGTTGTATTATTATTATTATTATTATTATATAAAGTGAAATAAAGTCAGGGGTAGCTTAGTGGTTAAGGCATTGGACTACGATTCGGAAGGTCCCAGGTTCAAATCCCACCTCCACCAAGTTGTCCCTGTTGGGCCCTTGAGCAAGGCCCTTAACCTCAACTGCTCAGATGAGCAAGACCCTTAACCTCAACTGCTCAGATGTATAATGAGATAAAAAATGTAAGTCGCTCTGGATAAGAGTGTCTGCCAAATGCCTAAATGTAAATAACTATAATAATAATACTTATTGTTATTATCATCATTCATAATAACAATTCAGTCTTTATTCACCACAGCAGTTTTTCAGTGGATGGGAAAAATTTCACATACACTTTGGTTAGTTCTATTGTCTTTTACTTGCATTAACAGAAATAAAATGCCACAAATTTCTCACAGTGTTTTCCTCACTGACATTTTTGCCCCTTCCTCCTGACAGTCAACAGGCAATTCAGGCAACTGCCTGTGGTTCCCGAGGACTGAAACTTGTTTATTTCTCTATATACAAAACAGAAATTCTGTTTGGCCTGACGTCACTGTTGGTTTGGCTGGTGTAACAGACGTTCTTCACCATGTAACCATAGCCAGAGAAGCATCATCAACTTTTATGGCATGCTGTTGTTGTGTCACAGGTGTTCCTGTGACCCGTGGGAAGCGCATACGACAGGCAGGATGAAACATGTTTGGAGTGTGCAGCTTGACCGCCCACTCCATTCGCAGGTAATAGTAACACGCAGGAGTGAGGATCTGCACCTAGGTGGAGCCGCAGGTAAACCTTTAGTTGCTTATGAGACAATGGTTATTTGAAATTTTTTGGGCCTAGTGCCCAACAGACTCTGGAATCACCTCTGCTGACAGAACCAGTGGAATTCAGGAGCTTTGTAAGCTTCCGACATCCTTTTCAATTCCGCCGACAAATTTCAGTGCTTTGTGATGACCCCACTACAACTTCGCATTGTTGTCTTTAAGGCATTTTGATGTCTTTAATGCATGTATGTTATCATTAACCTGCAGAAAAACCCAGTTATAATCTTTTTTTTACCCCACTTTCTATCCATTGTCTTGAGGTGTCGGTTCAATACTCCTAGTGGATAATACCATCTATTTCCATCTATTTTTTTTTTTTAAAGTGCACCAGTCCCTTTTCAGCAAAACTCTGCTACAGCATGATACCAACAACTGCTACCTCAACACTGACCTGCCAAAAGGAGATGCATGTAGCTGTGGGGAAAAATGCATACTGAACTGTGTGCAAACATTATCCCTCAACTAAAAATAGTAGAACAGCTCACTGTAGAGGTGGTGTACTACATGTAGGGTATAAAATTCATTAGGCATTACTCATCCAGTACGGAAAGCACTGGAAATCTACAGTACACTAAGAGGTTGTGGGGCCCTGCCACCGTGTGGCCAAAAAGGGAATTGTCGGAAAATAACCGATACCCATTTATGCACATTCTACAGTGCATAAAACACCTTCTTTTTTAAAAACATCTCATTTTTTCCCTAATTGATCCTATGATTCTTAAGGCGATTGCTTGAGAGTTTGAGCCAGGTTTACTCTTTTTTTCATGAGTTTAACACAAATATTTTCATGCATGCCATACACATTTATGGACAGTTCATTGTACAGTATTTCATTTAAAAGCAAAAAAAGAGAAAAAAAATCCCAAATCAAAACATGGCAAAATCATGGAGACTCTGCTTAAATTGAACATTAGCTGACATTACCAAAATGTAACAATTGCCTTGGAAATGACTCATGAACATACAGAAGAGCTACTGTACCATGAAACAGTTGTATAAGATGAAAGAAGATGGCCTGGTCTGTTAATTCACGGTTTTTTTTACATTATGTGGATGACTGGGTGCATATGCATCGCTTACCTGTGGAGGGAGTGGCACCAGTATACGCTATAGGAAACAGACAAGCGAACAAAGGTATTGTGATGCTCTGTGCAATGTTCTGCTGGCCTAAGATTTCCAGCAGAACATTGCACAGAGCATCACATTGACTTGGGCTCCGAATTCTACAGTTCTAAATCAACTTGAGCTTCTGTGCGATGTGCTAGAAAAAGTCCAAGAAGGCTCCACCTTGCAACTTTAAGGAGTCCTTGCCTTGAAGAATCAAAGCTGTTTTGATGACACAAGCAATGCGAACACAATACTCAGCAGGTGGTTTTAATATTATAACTAATAGATACACACACAGACAGACACACAGAGACAGACACACCAATCAGCCATAACATTAAAACCACAAGATCAAAGACACCCAAGACTCACTCTTTCCCATGGAAACCAAAGTCCAGTCTGTCTGGTCCAATCCTACAGATGAGCCAATGCAGGACAAACCAAAAACAACAGTGACCATGATAGAAAGGAATCGGAACACCCTAGAACCCACCTGTGTCCTGGTGCCAGATACCACAACACAACAGATACCACAACAGATACCACAACACAACACCAGAAGTCTTGTAGATACATGCCCTGAGGGTCTGAGCTGCCCCAGTGGCACAAAGGGAAATTACACAGTGCTGGTTATTATTGTTTTACATTCTAATGACAGACAGAGATTCCACACAAAACAGTTCTTGGTGGCGGCCCTTGCTTCTCTTCCCAAGAGAAAAAACACCTCAACACCCCATGGTATTTCAGGAAACACTTAGAAGTTGCTTTACCAACAGTGTCATAAGATATGGCGGTTATTAAGTGTGCACAAGAAAAAACAAGATACATCTGTGTCCTGTGTCAAGTTGCCCTCCTGTCCAGACTGCTTTAGGGGATTTCACAACCTTTTGATTAAGCCAAAACAGAGTTATTTTTCTATTCATTATTTTTTCCTAAAGGTGTTGCTGCTTTCTTTTATTAAAAATGAAATTACTTGAAAAAGAAGAAACATAACATTTTAAGAACACTATAACCATAACATTTCTAGGTTTTATTTATTTTTTGTATATGTAGATTCTTCATTTGTTTTAAACACAAAAGGATGTAATTTTTGTGTTGCCATAAACTGTGAATAAACTTAGGCAAATTACCATAACTTTTATTCACAAATAACAACAAAAGAATATGGTAAAATGTTTGTTTTTTATATTCATATACATATACAATTGCATTACACATAAAAAAAAAATCATACTTGTGCAAATATTCTTCTTGAAAAGTGATCCGTAAAGATTAACTGTAAATGTTTCGGTCAGCATAGCTGTACACGTAGAGGCTAGTATTACAAACGGTGTTAAAAAAAAGAACATTATATTCTGATGCACAGCATCATCAATATTAAACATTACATAAAATAATGTGTCGAATATAAACACATATGGGAGATTAAACTGATTTATATTTTGTTGATTTTACATGCACTTTCTTTCACCCCATTGTGTTTCATGGATTTCTTTCATAGTCCATTACCAGTACACCAAAAAAAAAATAAAAATCTACCACCATGCGCACACAACACATTCTATACCCACTGTTCTTTTCCATGATGAATGCCTTGGCACGCGACAGAAAGCTGTTTATTTATTTATTTTTAATGAAACCACCAAACATGACTAGATAAAGTGAAATACATAGTATCTGTATTTGACTGACTATAAAAGCCAAATCGACAGCCTGGAGCCATACAGACATTGGGCCTCATTTATCAAGCTGAATACGAATACTTATCGAAAAAATTGCTCACAGGAACATTTACATAAATGGGCTATCCGTGGAAGTCTGCTTGATTTGAAAAAAATATTTGCATCCTACAAAAGGTCCTGAGATTGTTTACACTTGTACATATGTACTTACTAAAGTGAGCCTCATGGATTATATGATTTGGAGCCAATCGTTTGATGATTTACTGAGATTTTATACACAGATTTAATGAAAATGAGAAACTCACTTGAAAGAAAGCAATCCAAAAAAATCTGGAATTCAAGACAACGATACTATCCATTTAATTCAACCAACCAAAACAGGACCCTGTAAAGGGAGGAAGAGTTCGTGTTGCAACGGCAGAGCTGCATTACTGGAAGCTTTAGAACGCTTCATGCTTAAGAGGTACTTTTCATTATTTAGTCATTTTCGGCCCTCTACGAGTTTTACCTTGGGGTTTGTGGGCATCGCTATATGCAAAACATCAGACTGGTATTTATCAGCAAGATCACTGAAGTATGAAGGGGGGAAAAAAAACTTACACAAAATGATTGTTTTGGTTTCCAAGCAAAAAAAAAAAAAATACTAAAAGATTGATAAATGAGGCCCACATATTGATTTTCTCAAATTGAAATACTTCTTACCTTTTCTATGAAATATTATTACAGAGTAATATGTCAGTTACAGCAAACAAATCCCCTTGTATATTTTTCCACTAAAAGCCAGATCTTGATGTTGGCATCATTACCTTACATTTTGTCTTTCTCTTAGCCCCTTTACCAGCACTGATGAAGACGTACTTTTTAAAAAATTTTATTAGAGATGAAAACCCTTTGCTCTTTCTGCTCCATCTTGAACACTGCAGCTATCCGAGACCACCACTACACCCTGGTCATGATCCAAAAGGACAGCACAATCTGTTCCCTCAACCAACACTGTCTCAGGAGCACCAGCCTGAGACTCTCAGCACACTCTTGTGTTTGGTTGGTTCTTCTCATCGGTTCCTGTTCTGTTTTTCCCCAATCCTGTGACTTCGTAACATCCGTGATGAGCACCGGGCCCTCTGGCATGATAGAAAAGTCTGTTATAAAAATGGACTCTAAAAACTACACTGCATAAAACCTTCCAAATGAATGACTGCACTTTTACTGTTAGGTTAAGAGTACACTGCTATTTGTTAATTTTCATGGAATAATGCTAAAAAAAAAATAATAATAATAATAATGAAAGAAATTAAAATATAAAATTGAAATGAGTTTTCACTTTTAACTAATAAAAAGTAGTATTTCCTGGAATTCTTGATTTTACAAAGAACAAACTTGATCGAATTAGAAAAGGCCTAAAATATGATATCTCAAGGCTGAATTACAGCTTCATATGCACTGGCCTTTCATAAAGCATTATTTAGGAAAGAATGTGTATTTTAAATACTGAAGGTTGCATTTGCAGAATCATCAGGTCCCAGTGAGGTGTTATAACAGCTCCGATTCCTGATAATAATGATGGTATATAGAAAAAGTACGTCATGATGTTATGTCACAGTTCTGATATCGTCTATATCACCTTACCAAGCCCTTATCATGTTGTATGTAAAAATATGCAGTGTGATTCAAAAAAATATTAGCACTTACTGGCAACGTTTTTTCAGTTGACTTTTCTTTAGAGTACTGTTGCTCTAGTAGATTTTGGTGTAGAAGTGGAGACGATGTAATGGAATTTTTTTTTTCCAGTCTGTAATATATAACCTAACCTCGCTGTGTAACAGTGTTACAACGTTGTAGTGTCGTCTAGGTGTTAACATTTTCCTGAATCACCCTGTATTTTCGTTACTGTTATTTTTAGTGCTAGACACTCAGGACGGTTCAAACCTGACTTTGGACCTAAGGTTGACAAGTCTAAGGCGTGTGGTACAGACCAATGAAATATTTATTTAAAATATTTAGCACTTTTCAGTGACATGAAAATGACAGTGGTACTGACCAATGGGTTAACTGTCCAGGTGTCATGGGTCAGGTAGGTCTGAGGTGTCCACTGTGACCTTGATGAAGATGGTGTCATCTTTGATGTAAGTCCCATTCTCCAGCACAGTCTGAGCGACAAAGAGCGGACAGCCCGAGGCAATGTTCATTTCCCCTGTGGGCCGCCGGAAGCTGCTGCTGTTTGGATCAGGCTTGAAGGCGTCACCCAGGTGCTTCCGTGCAGGACCCTGATCCATCAGCATGAGCGTCACCTTTTGGCGGAAAGGCCATGGCAGCAGCGCGTCATACTCACCGCGCATCACCACAAAGAAGAGTGACAGGTGTGTGCCCTTTCCCATGCCATCACCGTTCAGGTAAACACGAGCGCACATTTTGTAGCCAAAATAGCCCGTGTAGAAAGGCTGGCTGTAAAGCGACAATGTTTTTGAAGCCACTGCCTCCTGTTTGCGTCGTTTGTAATCACGTATCTTCCAAATAAGAGTCCCGTTGAAGCTGGCCGTCTCCAGCACCTGCAGCTTAAGGTCCATGTCGGCCAAACGGATGTCGTGCACACTGAGCAGCTCATCATGCCGAGAAAGCTGGGTCTCTAATGAGGCTGAAATTGATACAGAACAACATAATATTAAATTAAATCACACAAAAAAATTAGTAAAAAAAATATATATATAGTTTTTATTATAATCACATTCCTAGAGAGCTACCATGTGTGTTATTTGCAGTGTACTGTTAAGTTTGTATTTGCACAAAACATAATTTAGAAACTTAATTCAACACGCTGTGGACACTATCTGGGCATTCCTGAAGATTAAGATAAGTAAACTTTGGCAGTATGACAGTTTTCTTGAATAACAAAAGGAAATATGCAGCGTCTATCCATGACTTGTGACTCAAAGGCACTTGCTTGTGTCTGTATCATTAAATCATTACTGTTAAGTTAGTTTGGCGCCTGTATGGGTACAAGTGAGTCATGAAGCAGAGGTGACACTCACTCAGTGTGAGGGTACTGGGACCCGTGCGGACGGAGTCGAACGATGCTACCACAGAGCGCATACTCTCCACAGTGCCCCTCAGAGCTTCCACTTCCTCACGCATTGCCCTCAATGGCCGCAGTTCCCTCATTTCCATCTCCACCTCCAGCAGCTTCTCCGAGTGTGCACTCATTAGCTTCTACATGCACAGCACAATTTTTGTCATGTTGAAAGCACAAATGTCTACTAGCAAAAACTAGTTATTTCGGCATCTACCAATAACAAACAACTTTTCTGAATAAGATCATTTTAATTCATATACAATTTTCAACGAATTATTCTTCAACATATAAAATGGTTGTGCTGTAATTTTCTAAATGCAGTAGTAAATGAACAGGACCCCATTAACTGCACTGATTAGACCATAATAAAAAGTATTCCTTAAAGAGAGGAATTAAATCTACCAGAAAAAGGCAACATTATAAACTCACACTAGTCATTTATTTCAGAAGAATTGCCCTCTGGGTTCATGGCGCTATGTGGGAAAGCCCCATTCAAAGTCTGAAATGTAAACAGTATCAGGTGACAGAAGAGAGATGTTTCTCACCTGCATGCTGGATAGTTTCTGCTCCACCTGCCGGTATTTCTCCCTCATATCTTTATACTGTTCCTCCACTTCTGTAAGGCGACTGCTCAGACTCGGGAGAACCTTGTAGCGTTCTAGTAGCTCGTTCTTGACATCCTCCACCTTCACAAACAAATATTTGTGAAAGCGATTACAAATGAACAAAATAACCTTAAAAAAAAAAGAATCTTCACGTCTTGGTATTATTATTTATTTTATTTTTTTTGCACTGCCACGTATACCTGAGCCAATGTAATTTTGCAGGAGCAATTATTCACAGTTTTGGACCAGAGATCATATGCAAGTCTTATTCATGTACTATAGTTTATTATGCTCCTACTGTTATTACACATAAATCCAGCCCCTTCCACCTTTAATATGTCTATAAATTTCAACATAAATATCAAAGCTTCCCTACCTTGGCCTCTAGCGTGTTGCTTCTGGCTACCATCAGTCGCAAGTGTTCTGAGGCAAAGCTTGACTCGTGCTCTCTAATTTCCTTGTTCAGACCCTGCAATTAAAAAAAGTATATTTTTATTCTTAATACTTTCCAATATTAATAAGGATGGAATAATGGCTAACTAACTGAACCTCCTAATTATATAACCAATACAGGAGACAGTTACCAGCAAGTTAAAAAAAAACTTTTCTTTCTTTTTTTTTTTTGTCTCAGCACAACTCGTTACCTTGTAGGTGCAGCCAAAACGAAAAAAGGAACAAGAGATTTGAGCTTTTGGACAGTCTTGCTGGTGAATGGAGAGCTGAAATGAAGAAAAATAAAGAATGAACATTGAAGTCGATGGTGCTTTAACGTCCTGCTGCTGCTATATATATATATATATCTAGACCTTTACAAAAATCTCTAGCCATTTAAACCGTTTGAGCAAATAATTAAAATTCAGCAATTCATACTCACCTCACTGCGTAAAATTGATGGAAATGAACAATGATTAGGGCATGATACTGGAAATGCAGGACAAACAGTTTCTTTGTGTTTCTAGATGAGAGAGAGATAAACAGTAATAAAGAAAGACAGAATGAGCAATCACTACAATCATAAGATAAGACCAAAAATACATCATCTAGACTTCCTAGGACTTCCCACAGCACAATTATGTACAGTATCTACTTCCACAATTTTGTCAAAAGCACGAGGACCAGCATTCTCAAAATGTCTAGCATGAGATTCCCCTAAAGTTCCCAGGACTAATATGAAACCAAAACGTCATGGGACATTTTTGGCACAAAGAAAGGGAAATGTTGAACACAGAAGTAATACTAACAAAGCAATGAAATGCAGTTTCGAATTAATTTACCCCCCCAAAAATAATCAGAAATATACCTGTAGCTCTGTTAAGGCCATTTTGAGTTTGCAGAATTCACAGGTGGCCTCACGGTATTTGCATTTGCGGCTCAAGTGTTCAGGCATGTCCTTCCTCATAAGCTTCTCTTTACACAACGGACACGGCACCTCAAAGTACTCACACATGTTCAAATGATCCTGATGGTCCAAACAGGTAAATAGTATTAATTAGCATGATTAGTAATCTTTTTTATGAATCTGTCTCAACCTCTAATAAAATGCGACTAAAAACAGTGCACTTCAAAAACAACTCACCATAACTTGCTGTAAAGTCATTTGTTCCTTACATCCGTTTTTCGCACTTCGGCAGAAGACTTTTAACGTCATAATCTCTCTATGGCAGCAAACATCGCGAAATATCTGAAAGAGAAACAAACAAACAAACAAACAAACAAACATTGTTACACTACACTCGGCCTACAAACCCAGCCTATTTGCATTCAGTTAGGTTTTTCCTTTCAGGAGGCTTACTTTATCTTGAGATAATGGCTCCATATCAGCTGGGCACACTGGATTCTGTTTACTGAAAGAATTGTAAAAAAAAATTTTTTTTTAAGTGTTTGATATATCAGGCATAAACAATGGAGTCCTGAAGGAACACATGCTCTTATACAAAGTAGGTATTCAACACACTTTGCTATACACGTTTATCTATTAGATGTTGCATGTTAAACACTTCTTCAGCGGTCACTTTAATGTTTCTGCAAATAAATTGTTGATGGAAGCTTTCAACTTTCGACTGACTGCAACTGCTGTAAAATTGGTACAGGCAATTTTGGTCAGTGTCTCAGATCGGGTACTGAAAGACTCTCCTTTATCTCCGTTTTAGGATTCCCGCTGCCTCCCATTTCAGCCTTTATGTGTGGATAACTAATAAGCAGATATTAGGTTTATTTACTGTATAGGGATTTATTTTATTTATAAATAACTGATACTACTAGTTAAAGAAATATGTAAATGTTTACTGATATAATTATTGTGAATAACTAGCCCTCCAAGTTGCATGTATTTCTTAAGACATTTTTGGCAATCAATAGTCATTTTAAGACCTTGTGTTTGCTTAAATGCCTTGGTTAGACAGCAAAACACCAGCATGTTTTGTGGTTCATACCATATAACATTAGTCAGAATTTTCACCTGATTTATTTGCTGCCAATTCCCTCCCCAGTAGTTTCAGGTTCCTTTACCACACAACAGCTACCTATCTATGAATGAAAGGATCACACTTCTTCTGAAACAAGAGGCTTCTGCATCTTGGCTTGCATCACAGCACAGTTAAATGTGCTTGGAGGACAGCACCAATTGCCCTTACGTGTTCACATAACATACAAACCCTCTTGACTGGTCAGGGCAAATTATGAAAGCAGAATTTTTTTTTTTTAAAAGCTAGATTTAATATTTAAAGCATATATTTAATAATATGTTTTGATATGTCAGCTTCAAATGCATCCTTAATTATCCTGACACCAGATGCTAATCAAGACGGATTAGGATCATCAGCCTCAGAAACGTTTCGGTTCATGATAATAATCACATGTTATAGTGATAAGGCATGTAGTATTGTTTGTAAAGTTTGATGGTTCCCCAACCTAAGCAGCTGGTTAATGCAGCTTTCGCAGAAGCGGTGTCCACACTCAGTCTGGCGAGGATTACATAGCACCATGCGACAGAGCTCGCAGCAGTACTTGGGCTCGGGAGGCATGACGAAGTCTTCCTGAAAACCACCACGCTGCGGGAGGAAGGACTGCTGCTGCAGAGCAATCTGCTGCTCCCGCGCGTCCACACGGCGCAAGGACATGACCTGCAAAAAGGGGGAAAAAAAAGTTACCCGTGAGGTTATTGTACATCTAGATATTAGTTGCTGATTATACATGAAAAACATAAGGTATTAAAATGTGCATCGTTTCACTTAAACAGGTGTTGTGAATGTAGTGAACGACATGCATTAAGACATGAGTGTTTTTTTATTTTTTTATTTTTTATTTAGCCACAGGGATGATGAGGATGGGGAAACTTGCCAAAGAAAAAAAAAAAAAAAAAAAAAATGAAATGAGTGTTTTTTTATTTTTTTATTTTTTATTTAGCCACAGGGATGATGAGGATGGGGAAACTTGCCAAAGAAAAAAAAAAAAAAAAAAACTCATGCTTGAATTCTGTTAAATCAGTTTCGGGGTGCTCCCTGAAAATGGTGAAAAAGGTAATCAAGCATATTAGTCTGTACAGAGTCTGAATCAGCTGTTTGCCTGGGTTTGTTTTCTTAAGGCACAGAATTAAACAAAACAAATAGCAAAAAACTATGGCTGACAGCTGCGTAGGGCTAAAAACTTGTACACTAAACATAAAACAATGTGTTGGAGAAAAGTAAATGCATGCTTTGCCAAGCGCTTAAAGAAAGCATAAAGTCACCAAAGCACAGAGAACACAGAGCTGCCCTCAGTAGAATAGGAGATAATTATAGAAATAACTGGATTGAGACATTTTGTGTACTGGATCCACTTTTTCGCATCAGTTTTTTTTTTTTTTCATCAGTCCAAATCACCAGAACATCACATTGTCACAGGCTTTACTCATGTCCTTGGGCTTTCGCACCTCGTGGCTTATTTTCGCATGTAACACAATGCAATTCACAGCCTAATGTGAAAACAATATGCAAAGTATAACAACTTTCAGAAGATTACAATCCCTCTAGCTAGCGCCACCCAGGACAGGTCAGGTTTCTTCTTTGTCTCATATCTGGGAGTTTCCCCTTGACACAGTCTTGCTCATTAGGGAGCCATGTCTACATTTAAATTTCTATAAAGCTGCTTTGTGACAATGTCTACTGTAAAAAAAAATAATAATAATAATTAAAGTGCTATGGAAAATTTAAAAAGTGATAATAGAAAAATAGAACAAAAATTAAACAGTGATTAAAAAAAAGGAAATAGAAGGAGGAAAAAGGCATGGAATTAAATGAAAATTTAATGACAGCAAAAAGAAAGTGAACAAACTATCAACTTCTTGCAATTCTGGATCTTTTGGTTTCAGCACTGTTCCCATTTACAGGATGTCAGTAAATAACAGCTGAGGCTTTTATTCTCAGGAAAGCTTTTGACATGCGTTGCAAGATATTCATATAAAAACTTTTTTTTTAAATCCCAGAGAGAAAGATGGTGTACATGGAACTACACAATCAACCTTCTTCTCATAAGGACACATCACTACAAGGACTAAAGGAATGCACTTGTGAAGGGGTGCTTTTCCCTGTATGTAAATAAATAATTTTTTATGTACAAGGACCTGTAAAAATAATCCCAGGTAACGTACATCCTATGTGGTAATAATTTCATCACATCCTGTGGGAGGAGAGATTTTTCTTCAATATGGAGACACTCAGAGAAGCACTCTTTTCCATCATCTGCAGCCAAAGCCAAATTCGTAGCAAGTAGATGTGTTCCAGTGATGTACACGGGTACGCACCATCAGCTCGGATTAGATCTTACACCACTAAAACGGGGTTACTTTTTCTGTAAAGTTGGACAAATAATAGCAAGCTTCTTAAATTGGAGCATAAATGAAGTCTCGTTAGCCCTTTCTGCTGCTTTTTTCCATCGCTTTTATTTTGGTACCCGTCAGTTGGACTCCTGCAAATATTAATGCAAATATGATTTCCTCTTATTTGCATTGTTGTCTGCAAATGTAATTTAATGTAAAAGTGTTAAAAAGTTACTATTTGTACATTTACTTATTTATCAAGACATTTTTTTGTGTATGTGTATGAGAATCAGAGTGTTTTCACCTCAGTATATAATAATATATTACATATAAATAATCAAGCTTCCACTTTGGCAAAGTTTTTAATCTAACCTCCAACGTAGCCAAGGTGAAATTTGTGTCACTCTTAGAATTCGTCTCATGCAAGAGTAAAAACTTGGGATGTATCCAGAAGCTTAATGATACATTTGCCATTTTGTTTTAAGCTCCTATAAAGACCAGGGAAAGTTACACATGGCTCCTGGTTAAAAGGAAAGATGGATGAAAATGTAAGATGTGTAGTTATAAATAATGATTTAAAATCAAATCGAATCTACATATTACATTTTTGCGGTTTGGGAATGCACTCAGAGTACAAGAGGATTATTTCAAGAGCAGCACAATTTATGTGCTCAATCTGAAACTGATTTTAACGCATCAGTTCATTTGAATAGTTCTTCAGTTCTGGCAGGTACATGTCCCGTAAATTTACACACCCTGAGCACAGGTTTGCCTGCTTCTTTATAAGCAATTACAAAACAATCATTACATAAATAAATAAATAAATAAATAAATAAAATGAGATTTTTATCCGACACAGCCAAATCCGAGATAAGATACCAACTAAGAACTTGATGTTCATGGCATTTCTGGGATTTGATCTCACAACTGTCTGATCAATAACGACTCAGATAAAAACCTATGCAAATTAACTTGCTTGTTATTTCAGATTAAGGCATCTGTGTTTCTCGCTCACACACACTGAGAATCTACTCCAGCACTGTTTATAGCTCAGCAGACAAATAAGTTACCGTCATCTCCTGCTCCATTTTCAAACGCTTAAGCTCTGGCCTTGCATTGCCACATCAAGAGCTCCTGACCAGCAGCTCTCAGCCTGGGAAACCCCTTCATAACAGACATAACTCTTTGGCACTAATAATATCTCACTGGAGCCAAGTCCCTCGCTAAACCAAGCACAGAGGAAGGTCCCAGCACTGCCACACCGCCCAACATTGAAATACCTTCATCAGGCTCTGCCACAGTTATGCTCCTGGAGTAACACTACAGGCCTTTTTCAATTCAATTTCACCACAAGTCAGGCCAAAGCACAATTCTGCAACAAAAAAATGGGAGGGTTGAAAAAAGAAGGAAAACAGCGATCATGTAGATCATGTGCTGAGGCGCTTGGTATTGGTATTTTGGTCTTTTGCAAATTCAAATCATGCTTGAACACCAAGAAGTGTGAATAATGCTGAATGAGCTTTTTGTACAAGAGTAATTTGATTGATCACATTCTAGTGTACGGCGAGATCAAGAGTTCATTCATTTATCTTCATTAAACGCTTTACCCTGGTCAGGGTGGTGCCGGATCCAGAAAACTGGGCATGACGCAGAAATATGCCAGTTCATCACAGAGCACCATGCGCAGACAATCAGCACATTTGCAAGTTTTTTAGGAGTGGAGAGGGAATCTGAGAATCCTAAGGAAATCCATGTGGACACTGGGAGAACATGCAAAACTCCACACACACGGTAACATGAACTCAGGATCAAACCAAGGACCCTGGGGTTGTGGTTTCTCTACTAATGTACACACACACACATATACACATACATATATATATATATATATATATATATACACAAGGAGGAGTAATACAAAAATTATAACTATTTTACTCTATAGCACTTCATGGCCACCAAGAAGACACTTCTTAGTCAGCAGTAAGAAATCCTTTTCAATCATTCTGATAAGAACACAACACTTTAAAAACCAAAATGGTATGCTGACGAAACAATTTCGGTAACAGTAGATGAAGAATGACTAAACACCTTAACGCAAGTGTCTCCCTAAATGACAAAAGATTTTCATCAGGGCAGATTATGGTGAAAGTCTTGTACAGAATTTCTCTCACACATTAGAATATTTTTTTAACCTAGATAAGCGCACATATATTTCACAACGCCAGTGTCAAAAAGAAAAATTATCATTTTAAATTAATATGTGGATGATTCAAAATAATTAAAAAGTAAGTATAGTGCATGCAACAGTTCACAACCACACAGCTGTGGTGTGACCCAAGCATTCAGGTCTGTCTGCTGTGTCATAAGAAGATGCTTAATCATCTGTTGAGAGAGAGAGCGTAGGAACTTACAGAGAAGCATGAGCTAAACGAAATGATGCGCCTCATGGAATCACTTTTAAATTCTACATATGCGTGTAAATGCTACGTTTTATTATTACACTATCACATCCTCCGTACTTTCATATATTCAAGTATCCAGGTTACTGAGAAACTCAGGTTTGATTTCGCTTCTGTTTGACATATTTGCATCTCTCTTTCAGTCACACCGGGCTTTTTTCTTTCGTTTTTTCAAATCCAAACTTGGGTATCGAGGCTGTGAGTGCTGCCCCTGAAAAGAGGACACTTAAGCCTTAAGCCTCATCATCACATGAAAGAAAAATGAAATAACAGTCAAAACCATCCTGGGGAAGGCAGTGTATTATTAGCTGACCAAAACGTGTAGTTCTCTGGGAGCTTCCGGGAATATTTAAGGGGTTTTTCATTTTGCTGCCTCATTCCCTGCAGTCATAGCTAACAACACACAGACACACACAGAAAACGCAGTTCTTAAGAGATTCGTGCTAGACACGGGAACATCTCACAGCCTGACACCATTAAAAGTGAAACAACCAGTTAATTATTTGACTATTCAACACAAAACCTACCATATTTATGATTCTCGCTCAAAAAAATTATCTGCCTGAACTCCATCAACAATCTTTTTTCTTCTTCTTCTACAGATCAACAAAGATTAAAGCTTTAACGTTACCTCAGTGTTTTTTTTTTAGATAATTCATAATTAATTGGCCAAATCTGTAACACAAGAGCTTTGAATAGACCTGAACAAGGATGAAAAAGAACACACAACACTAAGGAACTTGCCTCAGAAACACAGACAGCAAAAACTCTGATGCAGTCAGACCATTCGTGCAGTCTCACCCCGAGCTCCACATCCGAGTCTGACAGAATTTAACACCAGAAAGAGCTGATGGTGAAGTGTGTAACCCAATCCATCAAGAGTGTAAGTTCAGGGCTGAATGGCGTCCAGGTAAAGGAGGTTTTCTTTGAACATGCCTGCACTGCCTGAGAAATCATAGCAAAAATGAAACAAAAGTCTAAAGGGGAATATCAGCCTATTCTCGTCTGACCTTTCAACAGGAGGAAGAGATCAACCAGTTCTGACACACACAGTTAACGGGAAGGCGCAGTTATACTTTAATGTTCGCAAACGATTATGCTTTGTAAATAAATGTCCTAAAACGTGTGTGTTGAAATTAATTGCGTGACAAATTGCGAATGCACATGTATTCTGTTCTTTCGCTGACACTAGGTCCCAGAAGTGTGTATGCGTGTGTACGAGTGTGTGTGCGCGTGTGTGTGTGTGTGTGTGTGTGTGTGTGTGTGTGTGGTGGAGCATGTCAGGGGACCTTACCGTGTTTATTCTGAGAGTTCAACAGATGTCAGATTCAAATGGCTCAGGGTGTGAAGTGAGAGAGAGCACCCAGCAATCAAAAGTAACCCCAACATCCTGCCCAAAGACTGACAATGTCTCAGCACAAACTCTGAATCCAATAGAGAGTTAAACTCAGCTGTGTGTCATCATGGTTTTTCCATCAGTAGTTCAGAGGCCTGAACCAGACTTTCCTAGGTTAAAAAGAAAAAGACAACAGACAACAGCATGATGATGATGATGATGAGGTTTTCCATCCATGCCTGGTTAAAAAAAAAATCTTCAATGGATGGAAGATGAACTTGTCCTCCATGTCCACAGTGCAGATAGTGTCCTGATGTGAGGAGCTGCGCTGACTGGAGACAGGTTTTAGGTTTTAAGGCTAGCTGTTTGCCTTTCTTTGTTTGTCCCGTTGTAACCCCGTTAAATGATTTTTGAGCTAGGAAGGCCAGGCTAAAAGACGTGCTAGCCACATAGCTTTGTGGTTAAATGAGCCCGGAGCTCCTCAGGGCTTGTCTTGACACAGGTTGCTAACTAAACCAAAAGCTAGCACCACACACAAACACACACACACACACACACACACACAGAGCACTTACATGAATCAGTTATGGACGTCGTCCGGTATCGCAGCACTGGGTTTCGCCTCAGAACAATGTAGTAACAGCCGGAGCCTCGGCGGCTTGTCCACTTCATGAACGCTCCGCCAGCGACTACAATTCACACACAAACGCGTCCTCGCTGGATCCGCACACACGCCGCGGCCACCGACGCACACACACACCACACCGTACACCGAACCTTCTCATGGTCGGGTGTCCAGTCTGGAAGAAAAAAAGTGCGCAATTTGGCCCGTAGAGAAGCTAAAAATCCACAGCGTTAAAAAGCCTTGTGCGCTGTTGATGTCAAATCGAGTAACTGGAAAGCCCCCTCGCTCCGACTTCCTCAGGAAATCCCCGTCAAAAAAAAAAAAAGTCCGTAGTAGAGAAAGAGACGCCGTTGAAGTCAGGCCGCGAGAGGGCGCTCTGCGCACGCGCAAAAGCCTCGGCGGAGTTTTTAAGCGCTGTACGGAGAACAGGCTCGCCGGCGCTGATTGGATCAAACTGCACCCCGTTCACACATACACGCGCGCGCACGCGCACGCACGCACACAGCCCTACCGTGGCTCACACCAGCGGCGCGAGTGTGGAAAACAGAAAATAATAAGCTGATGAGATGTTATTCAAAATGGATTTAAAATTTTTCACTTAATCTTTTGCTTGTTTTTCATAATTTGTCGTCGGTCTGACAGTGCAGTGTGAAGGTGTAAACGTCGAATAATAATATTTTTTTTTTTTTTTTTAAACTACTTAATCATTTACGGTTAAATACTGTACCATCCTCCACCCGAGCTATCATGTCAGGAAAAAGAGAAAAAAGAGAGAGGCTTGATACAATGTATTATACATGACTCTTTTTTTCCCGCCGAATTAATAAGACAAGACACAAAAATGTAGAGTGTAAATGTACAAATAAAAAAAATACGACACAGAAACAATGTATATTTCTCTTTCGAATTTTTTCTTTCTTTCTTTTGAAGGGCATGACGCAGCGTTGCACGAAACCGGAAGTTCTGCTGAAGCGCAATTTAGACAAATTTATGCAAAGAGTTAAAATCACGTGATCACAATTTCGTTTCAAACTGCTATCCTATGTGAACTGTACTTTTATTTAAAATGTTTGGTGCCACTTTATGTCACTTCTCTTGCACACTTGTACTGATTTCTTGCATCTCTTACTTTTCAACTGTGCTTTTTGTTTAAACCCAAAATTTTATAATGATTACAAATCACATGGCTAAGCAGAAAGTACATTGTAAAACTTTTGAAAATGTTCTTGAACCATTTGTTTCTAAATAATAATAATAATAATAATAATAAATAAATAAAGACTTTGTTTTGGTATTTTAGCACTCTGTCATGCATGCTGTTTGATAGGGGCAACGCGGTGGCTCCAGTTTCTGGGTTCGATTCTCGATTCTCTTTGGTCTCCCCATTCTTGGTGGTTTTCTCCAACAGTCCAAAGACACACAGGTTAGGCTAACTGGCGTTCCCAAATTGCTGGAGTGTGTGTGTGTATGTGCCCTGCGATGGATTGGCTTCCCGTCCTACCTTGTGCTCTAAGTTTCCTCGGATAGACTCCAGGCTCCCCGTTACCCTGTATACAGGTCCAAGGCTCTTCATAGACCAAGTTACTCAGGTCAGCTGGATGGCCAGATCCAAGATGACTGATGGTTGTTCCAAATCTCTTCCATTTGAGAATGCTACAGGCCACTGTACTCTTAGGCACTTGGCAGCACATCAGTATTTCCTCGTATTCTTCCTCAGACCTATGTCTTGACACCATCCTGTCTACAGATAATTCCTCTCAACTTCATGGCTTTGTTTTCACTCTGACATACGCCATCTACTGCAAGCCCTTATACAGACAGTGTTTGACTTTTCTAATTATGTCCAATGAATTAATTTAGACAAAGCTGGGCTCCGATGATAATTGATATAAATAATATGCACCAGAGCGCGATTACCCAGAGCTCAAAGTGTCATAACAACGGGTCTGAATAGGTATGTAAATGGGATATTTCCGTCTTAATTTTTTTCTATAAATTAAAAATAATTGCTCCTAACACCTGTTTTTACTTTGAGTCTTGTGTGTGGAATGATGAGAAATACATGATTTAAATCTTTTTTAAGATGAATTTGAAACGTAACAAAATGTGGAAAACTTTTAACAATAATCATTTATACCTGTGAGGAGAAAAAGCCACCATGTCCGTTCCGATCCCATAGAAAAGCCGAGGCAGCTCAACCCGCTGAAAAAAGTAAATGATCCAACTATATAAAGACACCACAACACCAGTGCACCTCAGCCCACTGCACACGCGGCCCAGCAGCCAAAGAGCCCAAGACCGCCAACCTGGCCTCCAAGAGACCCCAGATCCCAATCCAATCGTGTTCCCATGGGATGGACTGGATCAAACTAGTCCAATCCACACCGAGACTCTGACTTGCAACTCACAGAACCCAAAAGATCTATTGTGTCAGACACCACAGCACACCTTCAGGGATCATGTTGAGTCATGCAGTGAGGGGTCAGAGCCACCCTGGTGACACAATATTGGGTTTAATGGTTAATATTGGGTTTAATGGTTAATATTGGGTTTAATGGTTTTCATTGTAATGTTATGTATTATGGATATTAATATATCAATAAATAAAAATAAGTTGCTCAGGGTGGATTTTGCCAGTCACAGGTTTAGAAACACCTAGTCATTCAAGGGTTTTTCTTTATTTTTTTCTATTTCCCACAGTGTAGAACAATACTGAAGACATACAATATGAAATCATGTGGTAAACAAAAAAAAAAAAGTGTTTAAAAAAAGATGCTTCATATTTTCGATTTTTTAAAGGTAGCCATAGTTTACGTTGTTGGCAGTCAACAAGTGCTGAACATGCAAACTCCTGCAAGACTGTTGGAAAATCATTCCAGATGACTACCTCATTAAGGTATTTGAAAAATTGCCAAGAGTATGCAAAGATGTCATCAAAGCAAAAGGTGTCTCCTTTAACCTATCCTAAATCCTTTGGCTTTAGTCACTTTTTTAGTGATTTCTTGTTTTATTTCATAGCGTGACATGAAGAAAAATCTTTTAATGAGTATGTGTGTGAAAGGTTTTGACTGGCATTGTGTCTTCACTGGTCCTACATCTAATGTAAACAAGTACAGTACACAGTTACAATACTTATTTACATCACAATGAGCTAGATGTGGCAGTGGACACACCCTGGATATGGGGAAAACCAAGTTGCGTGATTCGACAAGATCAAACTGCTTTTCACTGTCTGGTCTCTTCGACATGGCTCTAAGTGAAGTTACTTCATTTTAAAAATGCATTTTAGAAACCACAATGGACATTATATTCTCCAAAAATTAAGGTGTACTCTATATTAGCTTAAATACCTTTCCGGTTTTATTGAACTTTCAACCTCATACCACTGAGATACTAGGGAGTGATTTATGTTCTAATGAGTGATACTATCTAATGTCACCCAAATGAGGTTGGTTTATCTGTTGGGTCTAGTTCCTTTCAAGGTTTGTTCCTATTGCCATCTCACAGATGTTTTCCCTGCCACCGTCACCCTCGGCTTGCTCATCAGGGAAAAAATAGGTTATAGTCTATACTTTTTCCGTACATGTTCTAAATTACTCGCATGTATTTTTTTTTTTTTATTCACTAAAAATGTTTTGTAGCAATTGTTATGAATGGGTTCTGGGACATTTTACAAAAAAAGATTACACAATGCTGCAGATTTACAACTAAATGGAACTGCTTTCACTTTCTATTTCATTGAAAACCAATAAACATTTACTTTAGTATTCTCTTCTATTTTGTTCCTCTCAGAACAGTCTAGACAGCCAAATGGTACATGCAAAAATCTGATGTTCTAATGAGTGATGTTCAAAAATCTGATGTTCTCGCGAGCTCTACTTAGGAAGAAGCAGTGAAAGCAACTGCTGGAGAATTTAGTGTTTTCATCCAGGTTTTAATTTTTTTTTACAAAATCTAGTTAAAAAAAAAAAATTTGTGCCAAGAAACTGTCGAATTAAACTTGAAAATGTAACTTGTGGCTGATCCTTAAAATAACCATTGAAATATTGTCACACTTCCGCACTCTCCGGTAAATCGATCTAATATTATTTAATCTAATATGTGTCATTGTTTGTTTTTGTTTGTTTTTGTACAGTACTGCACCTTTTTAAATAAACAAAAAAACCTGTTGACTCATGCACCATCTACAATCGTCTCATAACTGCAACTCAGTACGGTGTGAAACTTGTTACAAAAACGAAATCCAGGTCATTAGTTCTGACAATGTGGTGTTCAAGAATAATAAAACACACACACCATTATTTGCTTAAATCCCATTGGTTTATTCTGTGGCTAATGTGACAAACCGGTTATATGTGGGAAAAGTCTGCATAGTCAAAGAAAAAAAAAATTACACTGAAGCATGTACGCGCACACACACACACAAAAAAAAAACAACAACCATAAATCAGTCTTGCCATTTGTGGTTCTGGCACGGAAAAAAAAAAAAGTTACACGTCTGGAGAAAAAAAAAATGAACCTCAGAACAGACTTGACAATTTTTTTCCAAAAATCAGTAGCCTGCATCTATTACTGTAATATGTAGTGCTTTAATCATTGAAAACAACTTGCATCCACACATCCTCTCATATTTCACTGGAGAACAAACCTTCAAACTTGGACCAGGTTTATCAAATAACTGCCCATACATGCAACACCGACCTCAGCACACGTTATTAAAAACCCAGAAGAAACAAATATACCAAAAAATAATATTTAAAATAGATATATAATAAAAATCCAGCGTATTATTACAGACAGCCTGTATTTAGTTAAGTAACATCCCTAGTTAAAGTCATTTATTTTGCAATTTTCACACACAACCCTGAACAATTAAACAGTCCATTATTAAACCTCATTCTTAATGAATTACTTAAGCAACTTATTCAAATGCTAATTAAATGAGAACCTGATAGCCTGAATCACTATATTTAAAATAAAATCTTGCTGGGGAAATTCACCATTTTATTTCAACACCTACACTGGCTTATTTCATACTTATTCATAGATAATTTCTGGTAATCTATATGGCTTTAACCATCCAAATGTTCAGAATTAAAATTTTCATGTGGATGGATTTAAAACAAAGCTGGAAACAAACTTTACATTCCAGCTGAAACGAGGCAAAGGCATTACGAGTTCCACTGAAATGTGTATATTCTGTAGCGCATCACTGAGGCAGAGCCAGTTTTAGGGAGATAAAAGTGGCAGTAAATAGTTTCACATCTCTGCACCCGTTTGTCTCATTCGAAGAAAAAAAAAAAAAAAAAAAAGCTTAACTATATATTAAACATGGTTGAATAAATAAACATACTGATACTAACTTTGCTAAACGACTTCACTGTCACAACCTTAAAGGCAGCTAATTATCTCGATTTCATGCAGCACCAATGCTGACAGTGGTACCAATTAAACAGAATCACAGGATGGATTTTCAGGCTGTTCATATGATTCACATCGAGAACACTTCAATACAGGTTCTTTCATAATTTCTAAAAACTACTATTCCTCTGAAACACCTTATTAAGCAAATAAATAGATGAACAGCTTAAGTCGAGATGGTAATAATGACAAATCTCCTAAAATAAAAAAATTATATAAAAAAAAAAACTGAATGTGATCACTGTACAAACTAATAAGGAACAAAACTTATGCAAGAACCGGATCCTACACTAAAGTAACTAGCAAGTTATGAGGGAGGGCCGAAACAATGTTTATTAAACCTTCAACAGAAGTCAAGTCTTCCTCTGACGCTGATCACAAAATCCAGCCAGCGTCACTTCTCGGTGTTTCTGAAGGTTCACTGAATACAGCGCTTGGAGCACCAGGCACAACATTGACCTGACAGAGAGACTATTTCCTGCTGGCAGTGACACTACAAAAGTAAATACTATCTTTATTCCTGGGTTGGGCCAGTTTAGATTCCACTTTGCAGGACATGTAAGAATCATTGATTTCAGCTGAGTCAAAGGAGGAGCAGCAGCAGCAGCAAGGAGACTGATGGGAATGGTGGGTACTTGTCGGTGCCTCTTTAGCACATCATGCCTTTAACAGGACTGCAGATTGCATTTGGATCAGAAGCAAAAGATCTCTCAGATGTGGCCACTCAAGAGGCAGAGGGGGTCTGTGCTTCTGTAGGCATAGCCTCCTGGACAAAAAACAAGCTGTTATTTGAAGAATGTTCCTAAGAATACCTACTTTATTCTATGATTTGCGCAAGTGTAAGAAACCTAAACTTTGGTGTATCTCTCTGTAAAAATCTACAGACACCAGCTTTTCAAAATGTTAAATAAGCAAAGAATGAGTATTTCAGTTTCCAATTTGGTTTTATATTTTTATTACATACAGCACTGCTTCTTCCCTCCTTCCCCTGCCTGCACATCTAAGAGTATTATCTGAGGCTATCGACAAAATGTTTCAATTGTTTTTTTATTTTATTTTTTAAAAAAGCTGGAGTATTTTTTTATACATTGTTAAGGAATATGTCGTCTTGATTCAAGACCTTCAGACCTCCTTCTGGTCCTCCGGTGGTACGGGGGTGACGGTTCCTTCCTCAGACGACACCTCCATTTTTTCTTCCTCTGAGCTCTTGGAGGCTTCCACACCGTGCTCGGCCTCCCACTCCTGCAGCACCTCGTCCAAATTGAAGCGTCGACGGTAGTTTACGAAGAAGTTCTTCACCTGCACTACAGACTTGTTGCCAATGACATCGGAAATAGCCTGGAAATCCCTTCCATATTTTCTAATAGCTGAAAGACATGTGAGAAAAAAATGATTAAAAAAAATAGGTGCACACAGTAAGTTTTCATTCGATCGCAGTTTAATATTCATTTAAACTATATTAACTGTTGATATTTTGCTTTATGATTTGTTTCATTGTAGACAGTCAGCAAGTGGGGTGAAAAAATCTTTAGGAAAGTCCAGCTTGACAAAATTCAGGGTAAAATTACACAGAAGAGCTCGAGGAGTACAGAAGGAAGAGGGGGGGGGGGTTAGGTTTGGAGATGTTACAGCTGGTGTAATTGGCAAAAACCACCCTACAGTATTAGATTAATCATTTCTCTCTCCATCTATCCCCATCTCCTTTTTTTAACAGTGTTGATTTTTTTAGGCTGTTGCGGCAATTAGATTTTTTTTTTTACTTGTTTTGGAAATTAAATGTATTAAATGGTAAGTAAAATAACATTCACAAATACTTCAGACTTCATTGCTAATCCCTGAAAAAAGCATTAAATTAAATTTAACACTTGAAATTTTTAAAGCTTTTGTGAGAATCACCTGACTAACAGAAGAAACATCACACTGCGTCCAGAGGCTTGTACAGTGGGCACTATGCACTGCTTCACGTGCTCAATGCTCTTACTATTAAACATACAGTCGATCTGAGCAGATTTGTTTACAATACAAATTCACCAGATGTTCATTCATGCTTTTCCCATCCATCCATTTATTAGACAAAGCTGACAGTTGTCTATGATGTCTATCCCTCTAGATTGTAATAATGTGTCGGACAGTTCTTAACCCGAATCATGCAACTTAAAATCTCCTTAGTTGATTTTTTTTTTTTTGCCTGATTCAGGCCAATAATTTGACCCTTCTGAAATAGCAACTTTTTTGGCCTTGGCAGGGTACATCCTCACGATCTGTGTATCTTTCTATTACAATCAAATTCTTTTTACTATGCTTCTCAGACATTCAAGAACTGTATTTATACCAGCACCACCAAGTTGCCACTGTGAAGCCCTTGAGCATGGCACCCTCACGCCTACGACGGCTCAACTCATGTGATTTGCTTAAATATGTGCGTGTGAGTGAGTAATACCCTGCAAGCCTACCTTGTACTGCAAGAAGCTGCTCTTCAGTAGTCCAGCGTGTGTTGAATTTCTGATTCACCTTTGAAAACAGTATACTTAAATTAGATAAAGAAACATAGAAATAGTGTAACACTGAATCCTGACCCAGCTGTGCCTCACTTTACACGTTTTTAAATTCTTAAGTGATGATAAAACTTGTTGTAATATAACATATAGTTCTATGATTACCTCAGAAGGCCGAAACTCCTCTACCCCTGTATCGAGTGCTTCTCTTAGGGCGCTGTTGTTCTGTTTGATGCTCTGGATCTGCACAAAGGTTCAACAGTCACATGTTTAAATGTTCACCATGATATTCTGCCTGCGTTCTTTATTCGAGGTCTGGATGGAACAAACCTGTCGTTTAATGGCGATGAGCTCCATATCCAGCTGCCTGAGAACGCTGGCTGCGGCTGGGCCGCTGCTCGACATGGCGGTCACATCGCTCTGGTTTAGGTGCATGCCCTTGGGAGGCTTTCTCTTGGCCCGGTGATGGTTCCTTGGACCTTGAGCTTCCTTTTTAACATGAGCTGGCTTTTCTGTCAGAGGTGCTGGCTAAAAATGGGTTCAAAATGGGACTTATAATTATATAAACAAAAGGTAAAAGAAGCCAAAACCGCTCCTTAATACTAGCACTATCATATGCATTTGCTATTAGGCAATATATACCCACTGTAGTCTTGATTTAATGAAAAATAAATAAAATCATCAAAATAGAAATTAACATGATGCTGAAAACTTACGATATAACTGCTACTTATGCAGATTTAAAAGCCTAGACCATATAAAGTGCATTGAAATCATGTGCTGTTACCTTCTGGACAACTGCAGGTTTTGTATCCTGTTTTTCAAGTGCAGATGAACCCTAAAGAAAAAAAGAAATTGAGTTTAGAAATACTGTAGGAATACACTTTAAAAGGAAAGGTTTAAAACAGATCAAAGGTAAAGGCTTTGAACGAGTGTGTGCAGGAATGCAAATTCACTTTGCAGAAAAAAAGAGAACACAAAAGATTATTTCATACACAAACTTTTTACAGAAAGGGAAAAAATGGTCTCCACCTCTTTTTTTTCCTCCTTGTTTGCATCAAGTTCTGTGTCACCTGGAGAGGTACAGCCTGTCTCCTCAGCCTCATCATCACTTAATAAACAAAATATTTTAACAAATCATTAGAAAAAAAAAACAATAGAAATAAAATTACAACTTTCAAAATCTACCTGCTTAATTATTAATACCGACAGAACGGAACGCTGAAACTGACCGTGTTATTTAATGATGCAACGAGTCTTGATGATATCAAAAATAAAAAAAAATTGGAAAAGATAAGACTCTGGCTTTAATCATTGGGTTTTCACTCACTATCACTTATCCTTTATACCAATTTTACAGTATAGGGTCGTAGGAAGCCTTGAGTCTAAACCAGGGGACTCTGTGCATGAGGCAGGGGACACTCTGGACTGGGTGCCAATCCATCGCAAGGCACACAAGCGCGCACACACACACACACACACACACACACACACACTAAGAGGCAATTTGAAAATGCCAATTAGCCCAATCTGTAGAGGAAGGAAATCAGAATAACTGGAGATGTAACTACATCATGTCGTGGGATTTAAAAAAAAATTTAAAAAGGAGAAAAAGATGCTAGTCTGCAGTTAGTCATATCTCAGCGCAGACCTTCCACACCATACACTTAAGACACACCAGCCTCTTTAATGGGAACACTCTTCCTCATTTATGCAATGATCCAAATCAGTCATACAACCGCATGGCAGCAGTGCAACACGTAAATCACTGACACAAAAAAAAAAAATGTTATTATTGTAGATTTTAAAAATAATTTAGTCTGTGAAACACTCATAGCAGCCCCTCTGGCAGGAAAAACAACAGTGTAGACAAGAAGCTTCAAAAACAGATGAAGAGGAAGGTGTACGTCAGGGGTCTCAAACTCAGTTCCTGGAGGGCCGCAGCCCTACAGAGTTTTGTTCCAACCATAATTAAAAACACCTGATCCAACTAAACAAGTCATTAAGGCTTATTTGAAAACTACATGGTATGTATGTTGGAGCAGGGTTGGAACAAAACTCTGTAGGGCTGCGGCCCTCCAGGAACTGAGTTTGAGACCCCTGGTGTACGTAAAAGTCAGCAATCAAAAGAAGTATTCACCAAAATAAACACACTGCAACTTGCTAAACGCCACATACTGTAAACTGCTATAAGCCTCAAAAACAGCAAGGACTAGATTCAGTCAAAAAGAGGCCGAAATGAGAAAGGCAAAACAAATGTAATGTTCCACACTGGCCACGTCAATCACCTGACAGAGCATGCACTGCGCTCGCTGAAGGCAAAACATCCCAAAAACAAGCAGGAACTGAAGACAGGTGCAGTAACGCCCTAACACATCACCCCCAGGGTAGAAACACAGTGTCTGGTGATGTGTGTGGGTTTCAGGCAGTTATTAGCGGTGTTTCCATGGTCATTGGTTTTTTTTTTTTTTTTTAAACCCAATTGAAAGCATTCTATGTAGAAAATCCAACTTAAATGTATACATAGACAACGCTGAAATAAAATGTTTTTTACATGCTCGAAATATAATAATGTAAAGCTCTTAATCTTAAGAATATATCTTTTTGGAGGTGCGGAAAGCGGGTTTCACCAAATGTGATGCCTTTAATCTGCCAGGAATATGCAATAATATTTATAAATATGTAAAGTAGTAACTTTAAGTTTTTAGCAAATCTTGCCTCATGCCTTTTGATTGCCTATAGCAATTCATTCTTTATTATGATTAGTTAGACCATTCACTTTTTGAGCCAATCAGTGCCCGTTCTTTCTGCCAAAGCCCAAGAGCCAGAGGATGACAGTCTGATGTAAAGACTGGTTAGTTTACTAAGCATGAAAGATAAATTTCCTCCTAAATTTCGAAACCAGTGACATTAGTTCATCTTACCACTCACATAGGGCAATCATGCACAAATGAAACATTCAATTTAAGTATTTAACTTGATAATTGATTAAATAGGACATTATTAGCAAAGGACGACGCCACCCTTTCATTCCAAACAGGACGGATAGGGTGAGACTGTTCCAACTGAGGTGGCTACATGATGCATTTTTATTTTGATTGGACTATTACTCCAGTTATTAGTGAAATATTAGCATCCATTTAAACGCACCTATTGATTCCACAAGATTTGCGGTAAATTTTAATGCTACACATTTTTGCCCAATTACTTCTTATAAAAGGTGGGGAAGAAGAAATATAAAATGTGCCCTTATTCAGACATTATTCAGTCAATCTGAATGTAAATCTATAGTAAATAAAAAGTCAACACTGAGATTACATTTCAACAATATGATTTGATAAGTAGAGAAATATGTCCAAATATATATGGACCTGACTTTATGGATATGTATGGCTGACCTATCCTCCCGATCTCTCTTCTGTTTGCGTGCATGGCGATCCATGACACTGGTTTTGCTGCGTGTTTTCTTCCAGGAATAATAGAATCGCACAAGGCTTGCAATAGATTTGTCTGGAAGCTGTGCAAAAAAAAAGAAGAAAGAAAGAAAGAAACATGTTTACACTGAGATTAAAAAACTACTGAATTATAGTTCATAGTGTTAAATTAATTAAACTGGATAATACCAAATCAAAGTACACCAAGTCACCATTAATCCACTAGATTAATAAGTGCAGTGTTAATTGCTTGTGGTGGCTCACCATTTGCTGAATGCGATGGAAAGTCTTGCCGTGAAAGCTGAAACCCTGTTCAAACAACACTTTGTCCTCAACAGTCCATTCGTCAGGGAAAGGGGTGAAGTTGGGCAGGTCCGCTAAAGACTTCTCGATGTTGTGTTTGTGCCAGAAAAGCATTCCCAATGCCTGTCAGAAAGAAAACCATCATAATATATAGGTTACATATTTTTCTCTCATCAACTAATGATCATATTACTTGATACAAGTCTTGTACATATTCTGAATAGGATTGAGAAACACACAAATCTTTAATGCATTGAAATATCAAATGTAAAAAAGAAGAAGAAGAAATTTTTACCTGCTCCATGTTGTACCCATGTTTCTCTTTGGCTATTGCAATATATTCATCCACTGCGTAAAAAAAAATGGGGAAAGCAGAGTCAAGTCATTCATCATAATACAGAGGTGGAGATTGTTTGGTATCTTGTCATTTAGGCCAAAAGTCCACTTTTGTTTTTCGATCAATCTTAAATGTATGCCCCAGAAGGAAAAGCACAACCAGATTTGTGCAAAGTTCAGTAAAGATTAGACTACAGCACATTGGGATTCTTGACTCTACTTGGTCAGAAGTTGCGCATCATCATATAATTACAAGAACAGGAACGTTACTGTTTCTGTACATACCCTATAAACATAATCTAAAACTAGTATTAAATGTAATGTAAAATGTGTTGCTTAACAAATTTATAATTTGTTAATTTATAATTTTATACCATATAATTGTATGGTAAAGTAAAATGTATAATTATTCATTTAGTTATGTTAGCAGACTTTTTTGTAGAACAAGGCTGGGAATGTACTTTGTAACAGTCGCAATGTATATAGGAAATGAATGCTTTCTTAGAAATTTTACAATAATAAATCAATAAATCCATCTATGGACCACTAAAATGGTGTTAGATTAAAAATCAACCCATTGCAAAAAAAAATGTCTCAGAACTGTATGAACAATTCCTTATAGAACCTAAATGTGAGAATTTCCTGTTGTTTTTTTTTCCCTATTAACTTAAACTGTTTAAGAAAACAATTTGTATTATTTTGTCTAAGTAATCTGTTGTTTATCCTCTTGATTAGATTTATTAAACAAGAACATCAGAATCATGTGTATTAAAAAAAGTTTTGTCTGCTGCAGAACCTAATTCAACTCCCTTTTTTGTGTATTTATCTTTTAACTGTTCAAAAACGCCTGGAGAAAAAGCTGTCATGTTTATGTTTTAAAAGTAGTACAGTACTTGTTACGTGCACACTTTTGCTCTGTAATGTATTGATTATATAAAATGTGAGATTACAGCTAATAAATAAGATGCTAAAAATAACTCACATTTCGTCTCAGAGAGAGTCTGGTTAGGGATCCACACCAACATCCCCAGATTCTCCCTCTCCTGGCTCGCCTTGGCCACTTCTGACAAGACAAAAAAAAACATACACAAAAAAAAAAAAAACTTATAATAAAGCAGAATAAAAGAATCAGTCATTAACACTGATTATCAATGATGTACGAGTAATCTAGTGACATTATCCCATGCACCAGAGGGTCACTTATGCTTGGGGGAGCAATCTGATTGAGTCAGATCTGATGTAGATTGAAAGAAAAAAGTTTTCTATGATACAAAGATATCATAACACTCTGTGCATCATAGCTTGCTGTGTATGGGGTTTAAACAGTTCAAGGTTGTTCAAATGGCCTCCAAATTTTCCAGATCTCTCAGATCTTAATCCAATCGAGGGATGTCCTTGACAAACAAGTCTAATTTGTGGAGGACCCTCCTTGCAACTTGCAGCACTTATCTGTTAGTTTCTGCTGCGAACATACCAGACGCCTTCTGAGGTCGTGTGGAGTCATGCCTCGAGGGGTCAGAGCTGTTTTGGTGGAAGAAGGGGACCTACATAATATTGAGCTTAATGTTTTAAGGTTGTAATGTTATGGCTGATCAATGTACAATAAAGATCTTGTTAGGATGAAAGAAAATTAGTTGCAACAAATAAATACTTTTCAAAGTAATACTGGAAATAATACGATTAATATTTTTCTGTTCGTTAGTACGGTTTCATCTAGTAACTCCTGTGACATCTTCCTGGTTGCTTTTAAACTAGTACTGTGGTAGTCACATTCTGAAATTTTAATGTGCAACTTTTCTGACACTGCCTTTGGTGAAAATGGCACTAAATCAGCTACAGCTGAACATGTCACATTATATGCTGTGTCATCATAGATTCAGTTTTTGTTTATTTATTTATAAATAAAGAGTTAAAGATTGTGTGGATGTGTGTGTATACACATCAAAATGTTTCCAGACTAATTTTGTAAGGCTACATGTGCACAGTCACAGGGAGCACCAACCTTCATAAGTCAGTGTGCCAAAATACATCATCCTATACCTTTTACAACTAGTGATGTTCTGACCAGGTTTGTTACCATGTCTGCTATTTCTTAATGGACAGCAAGTTAGAAAGAAAAGCAAACATGAAATTCTGCCAGAATTTCTGCATGAACCCAGGAGGTTACATATCTGTTCATTAATTTTAGGGCAAATTTGGCGGAGACGTTCGGGCACAATTTGGCAAGTTTAAGGCGATGCTACAATGGGTAGTTCAAGGTGTTTTGAGTGGCATGCGCGCTTCAAGAGCAGAAGAACATCACTGCAAGACAACAAGGGATAAAGAAGAACTTCAACGAGCTCAACCCCTGAAAATGTTGAAACTTGTGCATGATGAGAATCAAAGAACAATACAAAAATTGCTGCCATTGTCAGTGTCATACGGCACAGTCCAGGCAATCCTCATGTGTGTCCTGAGCTTGCTGTCAAGTCCGTCCACAGGCTGCTGACCCAGGAGCAAAAGGAACATAGCGTTGAAGTCTGCCAAAAACTCCATCAGCATGGTATGGATGAACTGTTCTTCATGTCAAAGGTCATTACTTTGGTGTATGGCAACGACCATGAGACTAAGCAACAGTCTTCACAGTGGAAGAGGCCATTATCTCCACGGCTGAAAAAGACGAGGCAAGTCTGCAGACTCGACCAACTGAATTCCCATCGTCTTTTTCGACATTCACGCCATTGTGCATAGAGATTCCCTACCCAAGGTTCAGACCGTCAAGTGCCAATTATTCTGAATTCTATTTTCAGGTTTGTTACACCAGGAGTCTACTTTTTTTTTTCTTCTTCTCTTTCCCATCTGATAACTGGTCTGTCATGTAATATGTTGCTCTCTTTACAGACATGCAAATATTCTTCTGTAATGTTATGTATTCATTCATTTTAGTGCATCTTTGTAGGGAATGGTCTTGTACATAATAATTAGACATAATAAACCTGTATAACAAAATTTGTACTACAGATAACCTAAGACTTTTGCCCAGTAGTGTATATTATTCACCTTATTGATAACATTATCATAGTGTCATATATCAATATATAATGTAAAGCAATAAATGCTACTAAAATTATAGTGCATGTATACAATAGTAGTAAAATATAATGCTATATTTCTTTTCCTGAAATGTGACACTCAAGCTTGAAAAAAAAAGGGGGGGGGGAGGAGATGAGTTAATGTTGACTTCCTGCCACAACGATGCCATGCCACGATTGAAGTCAGAAAGATCACACTTTTCCTTGCCCTGTATCTGCTCTGAGCTCCTGCTACACGATTAGAAAAATGCAATAATATACAGGTGTTCCTAATAAAGTGGACAGTGAGTGTTAATTGTGTGCCTCCAACTTTTGGGGAGAGTGATGATGGGGTAGCCAGACACTTTGAGACATTTTGTTCTAGTGTTAAGGGGACACACAATGATAATGATATAACTCAAATAATGAATACTAAGCAAGAGACTGCACTGTCTCTCGTGAAGCGAAATGAATATTCTTGAGACATGGTAAAAATGCAGATATCTTATTTAAAACAGTGAGTAATGATGGTGCAGTGTGATGCAGATCTGATGCAACTGGACACTAGTGAAACAACGGGTTGTGTTCGAGGCTAGCCCGCGCTGTAACCTGCTCCCTCACTACTGAGGAGAAAACTCCAGCATACGTTACCGGGGTCGTAGTCCGGGACTACAGCCTGAAACTGTGGGCCGACTCGCATCCCTCCCGCACCTTTAGAGAAAAAAAAACAAGCCGACGAATCAGACACGAAACAGGCTGATAAAGTGTCAGAACTTGTGCTGAGTGCTCGAGGCTACCACCCGTGACTTACCGTGCTCGTCATCACTAGACGAAGGCGAACTTCCTTCTTCCCAGGAATTATTACTGTTCCCGTTCGAAGGGAAACTTTTCGGCGGGTTGTTCACCGAATTTCTGCCTCTTCTTTTCCCCGAAATCTCCGTCGTACCCTTTTCCAACATCGCGGGCATCTCAAGACACGGCGCCGAACTTTAGCTCTCTCTCTCTCCCTCACACTCTCTCCCTCCCTCTCCCTCACGACTAGCTAGCTATCTAGCTAGCTAACAGGCTAAGCTAACTGAATGGTGAGATGATGGCTAATTCGCGGCCTCGGTATCAAAAAAAAAAATAAACAAGTGCGAATAATAACTTTTTTTAAAAAACTAATCCAGTCAGACACGTTAACATCAACTACCGACTCGTTAAATTGATAAACAGCTAGCTCTGTAAAATTAGCAATACCAAGCAGGCTAACTTCCCCCGAACAATATTAAGTCTCCTGGATTAGCTAGCAGGCTAACTATTAGCATTCCAGGCAGAGAGAGAGCACTGATAGCGAGCTAGCAAAAAAAATGCTAGTTTAATTGGTCATTAATACGAAACATTTCAAAAGCACTTTCATATAAGAGATTACTTTCCTTCAGGACATGCGTGAAGGTCCACTGTGGAGAAAAAATGTCGCTTTGCTATAAAAACGCAACTGTGCTGAATAAAGTATGAGCCTCTTCCTAGGCAACTTCTGTTGTGCACTTCCACACTACTTCCACACCGAAGAGCCCTTACTGAGGTCTGAATGGGCGAAACACACTCGGTGCAAAGTGCTGACGGGGTGAAAAAGCCAGGGGGAGGGAGATTGAAAACGACACAGAGATAAAACAGTTCATCTGGAACTTAATAACTTTAAAAAGGTATTAAACAGAGCATTTCCTGCTCACACAGCTGCATCAGAGTGCAAAAACACACAAGAATCATAAATAACTTGCTGCTCTGGTGTGTGTGTGTGTGTGTGTGTGTTGACTGACTCATAAAGCAGTCATTCACTTATTTTATGCCCCCAAAGTGTTCCTGAAATTTAAATAGCTCATTTTAATAACCTTAGTTCATATTCTCTATTGGTATTACACTATCTGGCATGCCTTGAAAAACAAAAAACAAAACAAACAAAAGTATTCAAGTCAAACCAGGACTTTTGATTGTGCAGCATAACAGAATATAGTTATGAGAGTGATAGGGGAAAGGGGATAGGGATCCGTCCACATGCCATCCGGCACATCAAGAGACATATACACCCCACCCTGAAAACATATCAGTCATTTCTGTTCCTTACAGGGTCAGGATGCTCGAATCGGCGATCTCCTGATATGAAAGTAAAAATTTTTTACTAATGTTTTACTAGCGCTGGGATACCATCAGGGTAGAAAATTTTCTCAGGCAGTGCTATCAGTTCATGATAGGACTGCCTGATTCAGGTTTGAAAAGTTTGCCTCCCAGGAACTCCTCTAGTGGCCCATATGGAAATGCCTTTGGAGCAAAGTCAGGACTGTATGGGGGATATAGCAATAAGACCCAAACAAAGTTTCTGTAATGTGCAAGTGGTGTTTGTGAATGACTGTGTATACAGTTCACACTGACAGATGTCTGTCTCTCTTTCGTAATTTATTGTATTTGTCTATTTTTAAGAATCAGGCTTTCCACTCGCTGAATGTTTACAGGAACGACTGCGGTGGGCTCCGAGCCACGTAGCCGGGCCTCTCTTCTGATGGTTGCATGATAGCATCAACAATGGTGTGACTACAGACATCTACACAGGAAACATAATACAAAACATTGCGGCCAAAATTCTATTTAGTTTTTAAAAAAGTATAGATAACAGTTTTTGAAGCAAGTACACATTTTTTACGTTTGCCGTTGTTATGTATCATGGGTCACTGCATTGACCCACTAGATTGGCTCAAATGTACAGCATTATTTAAAAACACACAGGATCTCCTGCATTGTGATATCATTCTTCTTTTTTCACAGAATAATTTATCAGAGAGTTTCAAGACAACACCACAGGTTGTTTTTTTTTTTTTTTTTTTTTAAATTGACTTTTCATATAACCACATAACAAACAACACTTCAACTGGAATACAAACACACAGCACTCCTTACAAACATGCTCAATTTATAATTGACGCTTTAGTTATGAGAAAAGAGAAAAAAAAGAAAAAACAAACAAAAGAAATTGTAATAAGAAGATATATAATAAACAAAGTAATTAATTAGTTATAAATAAATAAATAAATTAGTCAGAGACAGTATTTATAATGTCCAAGTAGAAGTCGGTACAATGTCCAGTAAAGTCTGTATTCACCTTTACATAATATTCATGTATGGTTCCCAAAGCCGTTCAAAGTTTTTCTGCTTGCCCTTTGCAATATATGTTAGTCTCTCCAGTCCGATACAGTTCAATATCTCTTTTTTCCACATTTTCAAGGATGGCACTTCCATGCTTTTCCATCTCAAGGCAATAACTCTCCTAGCCTGAAGGAGGCCAAAATCTATGAGCTTAGTCTGCTTCAAAATAGACTCCAGTGGGTATATACCAAGTATACAAAGTTTAACATTCAGAGGAATATTCTCATCGAGCATGTTCGACATACATTCAATAACATTTTTCCAAAAGTATTGTATTTTTTGACATCTCCAAAGTCAATGATATAATGTGCCTTTCTCATCCCGACATTTAGAGTACACATCTGGGATGTTAGCAGACATACGATGAAGTTTAACAGGAGTTATGTAGGTTCTCATTAACCATTTATATTGAAGTAATTTAAACCTTTTATTTATTGTTTGCATTTGTGCTTTTAGACATGCCTCATTTCAATCTGCGTCATCAATATCTTCCTGCATATCCAATTTCCAGGCATTCAATTTATCTAATGCTGATTCAGGGCTGTATTTAACCAAAAAATTGTAATACATAAATATATGCCCCCTTCCTTCTAAGTTTTTAAGAGTTATCTCCTCTAATTTTGATAAAGATGGTATATAGCTTATCAGTTCCTTTTTTGATGACATGTAACGTTTAACTGTAAATATAAAAAAAAAAATGTTTTGGGGGGATTGAGTATTTCTGGCATAAGTGATCAAATGAAAGTAAAACTCCATATAAATCCATAATTTTCTGAATGCCTCTTGTATTCCAAAACTTAAAGCCTCCGTCTTTATTGCCTGGTATAAATTGTGCATTACCCCAAACAGGAGTGAATTGGGACAGTTCTGGCATATCACCAATATATTTATGAGCAGCATGCCAAATTGAGATTGTATTTTTAAGAAAGGGATTTCTTGTCTTCCGTTTTATGGACTTCACATCTGAATAGTATAAATACATCTTTAATGGCAGATCTGGAGTGCATGATTGCTCAATGTCTACCCAAGCCGGAGGTGGTGCTGTGTGAAAATAATTTAATGCTGAAGTCATCTGGGCGGCCATATAATACCATCTAAAATTGGGAAGCTGAAGCCCTCCCCTGTCATAGGGCAAATGTAATAATTTAAGGCGAAGTCTAGCTTTTCTGTCATTCCAAATAAATTGGGCAAGTACTTTGTTAAGTTTATCATAAAACACATTTGGTAATGGCAATGGGAGTGTTTGAAAATAGTATAGAAATTTGGGTAGAATATTCATTTTTATTATGTTAATTCGTCCAATCACGGATATTGGTAAATTTGACCATTTTTTCAATAACTCACTATTTCTGTCCATCAGGGGATCATAATTTATTGGGATTATTTTGCTAAAGTTGGGAGTGATTTTAACACCTAAATAACTAAAGCCCTCTGTAGTTGCCATGAAAGGGGTGTTTATTATAGGTTTATATCTTTCTTCCTTGTTAAGAAACAGCAATACTGACTTAGAATTATTAACTTTTTATCTAGAAAATTCGTCAAAGTTTTCAATTAATCTCATCATATTAGGAATAATGCTTTTCAAATTTGTCAGAAAAAATATAATATCATCCGCAAAAAGAGAAATACGATGATCCCTCCCCCCCAATTATAATACCTGATATTCCTGTACGGACTCTTACTGCCATAGCTAAGGGTTCGATTGCCAAAACAAACAACAGTGGGGACAGAGGGCACCCTTGACGAGTGGATCGCTGAAGATTAAAAGGTTTTGAGATTATGTTATTAGTTTAAATCTCAACAGCTGGATTAGTATATAGTAGTCGAATCCACTTAAGAAATGTTTTGCCTAAACCAAACCTTGGAAGCAGATCGAACAGATAGTCCCATGCTTGGCATGCATCCACAGATAACATTGCCATGTCTTTTTCATTGTATCGCTCATATAGTATATTCAAGACCCTTCTGATATTATGATATCCTTGTCTTTTTTGTATAAAACCTTGTTGGTCATCATGGATTAATTGGGGAAGTTATTTATCCAATCTTCTAGCAAGTGCTTTACAAAGTATATTTGATATCGCAAGATATCATTCTTGTTAAAGTACATCAGGAATAGGCAAATAAACATGTTCATTTCTGTTTAGGTAAGTATGTTTAGATTCCCAGGGGTGTGGTACATCTTAAAAACTATTACACTTCATCATACCATCAGTTTGACTTCCTGGTTCTAAGGGAAATATGTGCACATACAGGATCAAATTACAGCAATCAATGCATTTTATTAAGACGTTTACCCTTTCATAAATTGTCTACATATAGTGAAATCATTTTTTTAATTGGCCACATATTGTGTTAAATATACGTACATGTTGTCAGAAACCTATCAATTATATAGCTCAGATATTTACAAGCCACTGGGATTTAGTTTAGTGTTCTGAGTAATCTGGGTGTTGGGATTTAAAGTACAAAAATTTAAAGTACCACTGCAGGATGGAGACCACTGTGCACAAAATGGGACACAGCGCAGGGTATGGTGCACGTGCGCACACACACACACACACGCACGCACGCACGCACGCATGCACGCACACACACACACACACACACACACACACACACACACACAGATTTACACATTCTATCCAGGAAACCAGAGAAGCCCAAGATAACCCACACTGAAACAGGAAAACAGGAAAATGTGAAATCTCAGGCCTGAATCTGGGAAACCAAAGTTGAAACATCTTTTCACCACCGACTGTGTATATATATTTCACCAGCCAGTATATACAGTATATGTACACGGTAAAATGGAATTAAACATTGCTGGCAGAGAATAACCGCTAGACCCTTGAACAGTCATTAAAACTTAAATGATGAATCCCTGAATGCTCAAGGCACCTTTTATAATGAGGAAATTAGAATAATCTGAACAATCTAGACTGCAAACCTTGAAGTACATTCTCAGGATTCTCCTTTTTTTTTCACTGACACATTTTTACTACCATTCTGATGAAACGTACACTAGATCCAACATCAGCAACTATTGACCAGTATCACTGCTCTCTTTTCTTTCTAACACCCTTAAATATTTTGTATATGATCTGTTATGAACTGTTGCTTTATCACATCTCAACCTCCAAGATTCTAAGCAGTCTTTAAGGTGACACATTTCTCAGCAACTGTTTCTTGGCTGTTGCTGAGAAGCTCATCTGTTCTCATCCTCCTCAACGTTTCAACATTATCATTCAAACACAGTCAGCCACAAGTCTTTCTTGTACATCCTCATGAGTATTGGAATCATGGCAATAGTTTGCCTCCTAGTTGGACGAACAAACATATGAGGCGAAATGGAGGGAATCCACATTTATTCCATACAGGCTTTCCAATGCTGTCTCACAAGGCTCCGTTCTGTTGTCCTTCCATTTGGTTTCTGTTCTCTTTACACTCGATTTCTCATTGAAGTCATTGCTCACATGGGTTTTCATATCTTTGCTATGTGGATAACAGTCTACGCATCCTCCCCTTCCCTCCCTCAGATGCTTCTGTTTTTGCCCCAAAATCTTGGCATGTCAGGCAGACATCTCATCTCAGATGGCAGCTCATCAGCTTAAACGGATTCTCAGCAAAACTAAACTTCTGTTTATCCCACATCACTGCATGCAGCCTTGGAGTAATCGTGGACAATGAACTCCTTTTCTATGCTCACACTGCTAACCCGACATGCTTATATCAATTTCTCCTTTACAACATCAGAAGGATTTGTTCATTTTTGGCAGGTCTTTTTCTGTGCAGCCTCTGCAACTGATCCAGAATGCAGCTGCATGACTTGTTTTCAATATTCCTAAATTCTCCCACACCACTCTATTACTTCACTCCCTCCACTGGCTTCCTGTAACTGCCCGTATCAGGTTTAAAACTCTAACGCTTGTCTGTAAAGCCAAAAAAACGGGCCAGCACCCAACTACCTCAAAGCACATATCACACCCTGCGAGTTCCTTCTGATCCTCTAGCACTGCTTGTCTGGTAAGACCAGCTCTCAGGGTAAAGGAAGGCATGCATCAAAACTCTCTCTCTTATGGCACCTAGTTGGTGGAACAAACGTCTTCTAGATGCCAGAACAGCTGAGTCACTGGCAATCTTCAAACAACATCTGAAGACCTACCTTTTCCTTAAGTGCTTGGATTAACAACAAAAAAACCTGATGGTACTGATGGTCAGTAACCTACTGAGTCTTTAAAAGGATGTAGTTATTGAAAGATTTCAAAGCACTTATATAAGTCGTGCTAGATAAAGCTTCTTTGCATCTGCAAAATATAAATGTAACTGTAACTGAGGTGCCAAGTGGATAAATGTTGATGTAGAATTTTGAAAACAAATCATTTTGACCAGTAGCCAATAATAACTGACAATTGTTACACAGATTCAATACAAGTAAGTATTTCATTTAAAATTTGGTCTCATTTTACACTGGTTGTAATATTATCTCCTTTATTATCAAAGCTTGTGTCAGGATGTGCCTATTACAAATATTCACAGCTAAAGCTCAGCAGGGTCGAGGAATTGTAACCAATTCCACAGGTTGTCTGTTTATCATAGCAGTACAGTAGTCTGGATTACAGCTCATCTAATTTAAAAAGAAATAATAAAATAATAATAATAATAATAAGGAGCAAAAAAGCATCCACATTCCTGACCTTCCCCCTCAGGGGAATGAATGGATGATCTGATGCATATTACAATACCACTTACATATTTTATTATGGTAGGTACTGACAATGTTTACACTTACTCGTTCATGCAATAATATTTTAGTTACAGAAAAAATACTTGTAAATTTGTAGCTGCGCTTGGACTTGAATCGAGCAAATTGAGTCCACATGTTTTTCATAATATTTTGCAGGAATTTTCTTTTGGGTTGTTGATCCTGATAGAACTCACTTATTATCTCTACTGCTTTATCCTATAAACAGGGTAACAGGGGGTCTGAAGACTAGGCAAGTAGATTTAGGGCATGAGGCAGGGTACACCCTGGACAATGGTGCCAATTCATTGCAGACATGGCACGCACGCAGACACACACTCATTCACACACTATTTGGAAACACCAGTTAGCCTAATCTGCATGTCTTCAGATGGTGGCAGGAAACCGGAGTACCCAGAGCTAACCCACCAAGCACGGGGAGAACATGCAAACTCCATGTACACAGACCTGAGGCGGGAATCAAACCCAGATCCTGGAGGTGCAAGGTGTAACATAATTAAGTTTGTTAGCCTTCTTGCTCAGTTATGCTTTTTTAGTTAATTTTACAATTTCTTAAAGGCTTCAGAGTAGACTTTGTGATAGCCACGTCAAAACTTTTACTTTGTTGTGTTTAAGCCATTTTGTAAGAAATTTAGGATTATTGTTGTACACTGGTACATTTTTCCAGCAAAACACCCCCACAGCACGTTGGGAGTAGGGGATTCTACCTTAAATGATGTTGCTTCAGGGCATGGTAATTTAGGATTCTTTTAAAGATAAATAAAAGTGCATATTTGGTATCTGATGTTTCCACCTCTTTCACCACCTTGCTGTTGTCTTGGGGTTTAATTGACCTGTTTGTGTGGGCCCATGAGTTTTATATGTGTTCAATTGCTCCTAAGGAGAATCCTGAGTTACGGTGGTATTGGCTAAGTTGCTAGGATTTTCCCATGGCATCGACCCCAAAAAGGCTCTTGAAATCAATTTTATGGCCAAATGTCTACTATAATTAATAAATTTTTATGCCAAAATATTTTTGATTAGATAAAATTTTGAAATAACCTAACTAGAAACTTTTTATTTTCCCACTTACATGGTCAGAGCTGCTACTGTACATAAAGAAGGCCAAAATAATTTTTGCACCTGATCAAGTGTTAAGTGACCAAACTTCTGCTCATTAGATTCATGATTTCATGCATTACGCTGCTGTTAAATGATTGGCTTTCTGGGTAATTTCACAGTATTACTACAATACTAAAATATCTACATAATCAATAAAATATATTAGAATTATATGTAAACATAAAGATAT
>QMIH01000228.1:346742-373286 GCA_003987875.1 Clarias batrachus
TATATATATATATTTTTATGTTAAACATATAATGCAGAAAATGTGTGGGCTTCTGAAGTTTGTTGAAAGTTGAAATCTTGCTTCCCTAAAAATTTAAAGTTGCTAACATCAGTTGCTGTGGAGAGATGACTTTGAACAGTACGTGACCCCAAAATCGACATTTTTCAGCATTATACTGTCTTGCTACAAACAATGCAAACAATTAGTATTTCTTTATTAGTATTGATACTAAAATTAAGCGTCTTAGAAGCATATGACCTGTAAAAATGGTTGCTTAAATTTGGCAATTTTGGCAAAATATCTGTAGTGTCCGTAACCATGTCAAATTCATGATGCAATATCTTAAACTTTTCAGGTTTATGTCTTGTTATGTGAAATCATTTAAATTTCATAAATTTTCATTTTATCATGTGTTTCATTTGACCTGATAAAAATATAAAGGTGTATTCATATTCAGAAAAAAAAGAGTATGTATTTGGAGATAAGAATCATTACGTATCATGAAAAATTGTTATATAATCCTATCTGAAAATTCTCTTTTTCACCTCGGTGAAACACGTTTTAGCACCAATGCCATTTTTTCACCATTTGGATAAAAAAAAAAAGTTAAATACGTAAATGGTTATGTATAGCTTCTAAAAAGAAAAAGGCTGCGTCATACACATACCACTGCATAACTAACTGACCAGACATAACCTGCCCAAAATAGATGAATTAGTAGATTTATACAGTGTAGAATTAATGAGAGAAAGTTTTGCAAGACTTCTATAAAACCCTTAAACACCCTTGTCTGTTACTGAACCCAGTGCTAAAGCCTGGTATTCACACTGACGGATGTTATACAAGGTTATCTCAGGGGGCTGAATGTTCTGAATGTTCTGTATGCACTGGTCACCTGATAGCATGGACAATATTATGCAACAAGATCAGCTGGATGGGATCATGTGACATCACACTACCATATGTCTATCTACATATCACTATCATCTACAAAATATCACTAGAAGGTCATTAGATATATGTGAGCTCAAGCGTTAAGGACAATTTAAGGAGATGAAAGTAATATAGTGCAGATATGGAAATGTTAAGACTGGAAATGACGTCAGTCTAATTTGTCTGGATGTTATTTCTCAAGGAAAGATATTGTTATGAGTAAATGTCATACTATATACTAGGACTTTTCTTATGTAATCTTGCTGATTTTTCATATGGCTACTATGAAATACACCAAGTAGCCATAACTGAACAACATTGATCACCAATTATATATCAGTAAACTGGTGACAGAATAATGGGCACCAAAGGCTCTCCAATGCCTATGGGGATGAAAGGCCAGGCCGTCTGGTCTGAACCCATAGAACAGCAAATGCAGCAGAAACCAAAATATCAATACTGGCTGCGATAGAAAGGAACCAGAACACCCAGGGCACTACAGCCCAGCGACACATGGGGACAGCAGGCAAAGAGCTCAAACTGGACGACCTGGCCTCCAAACTCCCCAGATTCCAATGCGATCGAGCACCCATGGGACGTCCCAGACAAACAACATATGGCACCACGATCCAAAGGGCCAAAGCTGCCGCAGTGGCACAAGAAGAACCCAATCCTAGGGGGTTTAAGAAATATGATTGTTTTTAATGTTATGTCTGATCTGTGTGATTGAGAGTACACACACGCTTTCCTTTTATAAGGTTAAATACATGGCCACATTTAGACTACTAATTCCCCACTACTGCAATGTTATCTTTAGCCTACATGTTTGCTGAATGATAACTCAGTAACTCAAAAAGGAGTAATGTACAGATCGTTTCAGCTGGTTATGTTGGTGAAACGTTTATAACTAACCCCGTGACGTCAATAAATAAGCAAAACTTTTTAAATCATGACTCTAATATTTGAATAACTGCCCTGGTGCGTTGGAATTGAAATGAGTCCTTGGCTGCCAAGTTGGAGATCCTGTGTAGTGGCTTAATAAAACAAAGAGAATGTGATTTATAAAATCCTAAAACTGTCCAAGTGAAAGTGATTTATAAAATAAAAAAAACTGTCCTACCCGAGCATGCATTTAGAGGTCTTCTTAATACAATACAGCAATTTCACGCTCTTTTATCTACTTTACAAGTACTTTGTATTATTGTAACCATATCAGAGTATTTAGATATTATAAATTATGTTGTCAGAAAATGCCAGCAGCATTAACTTATATAAAGAAACGTGTACATATTAGAAGCGTAAAGTAATGACACACTGAGCACTGCTCTCAATGTTCTACGTAAATCCATATGTACTGTAAAGTATAAAATCCACAAAATCTTTATTTATTCAGGATCTAAAAATGTGCATAATGGTAAAGGTAAAAATGACGCCAGCACCCGTGCATATTGTGATCGAACCCACCAATACACACATTTAGATTAAAAAAATTTTGTTGCTGATATCATCTTCAATCTTCAATCGTCTGGTAAGACCTTCCACTAGATTTTGGTGTGTGACTGTGCTGATTTATGTTCCTTCAGCTCAAAGAGGCTTGGGGTACTCTCCGTTCCGAATAGTATGTACACAAAAGACAGGGACCAGCACTAATAAATGGTGTATCTACCCTTTGAACACAAAAAAATGTACAACGATTAGCATAATGATCACCCGCTTAATAGTGTGACTTTAATAGTTTAATTGATCGAGTGACCTTGACGAGGGGTCAATTGTAACGGCAAGATGACTGGGTCAGAGCAGCTCCAAAACTGCAGCTCTTGTGGGATGTTAATGGTTTAAAGTCTTGGGTCATGTGTGTCCAAGATTTACTGATGCACATGAGGAGTGAAGGCTGGCTTGTGTAGTCTGATCCAGTAGAAAAGCTACTGTAGCTCAAATTGCTAAAAAAGGTTCAGTCAGGTTACCATAGGAATGTGTAGAGAATTACTGGTTTGGTGGAGGCGGACCTACTTAATATTAGGCAGGTGGTCATAATGTTATGGCTGATCAGTGTATCCCTACCATATCATAATTCAGGACAGTTATGAGACAAAGACAAGACTTAATTTTCATATTAAATTATTGATTGGCTGATTGATAAATAATTAATTGATCCAGGCACTGGTGGCAGTATACCTGTGTTTTTGTTAGGATAACAAGTGTTGTACCTTTAACCTTATGTCAAACCAAGTTGAAGCCGTAACCCTAACCCTATGCAGAAAGATATGTGGCAAACCCAGCCTCTGCAGGTAAAACAAGTTACCACTAAAACCATAAATGTTTTAAGAAACCTATAAGATGAAACCTGATAATATACAACATTATCTGATAAATGACTTTAAGACTACAGAAGTCTTCAGGTACATTATGATGATGAGACACTTAGCCGCAGTAAAAACCTTTTAAATCGTGCAAATGTTTTATGGCAGGACATATATCTGTAAATCATGTCCATATGAGTGCATTAGTTAAACAGGGCATTATATACAGTAGAGAAATAAAGGTAGTTTTTATTCTCATAACTGTGTTCTGTTATTCTGCACAATCAAAGGTCCTGGCTTGACTTGAATGTCCCTTATATATTTCGGTCACTAACATATATAGACCACATTGTTTCCTGAAAAGGATAGGGACATTCTCACTCGGACAGTCAAAGATAGAATATCGAATAGAATAGTAATAGTAATGCATGACAGTGACAGCGCCCTGTGGCACACAGACACCGATGTGCTTCCTTTTCACTCAGGTTCCTCTCGGTATTTCTCCCTCATGATGTCTCATGGAGTTTTTCCTTGTTTAGTAGAGATCAATCTAAATATATATATCTTTATCCAGATATCTGTAAAGGTTTCATGACAATAATCACTTTTAAAAGTTACATATAATTTCAAACTGTTATATAAAAAGCAAACAAGGAAATCTTTTGTCCTTGCGATATCATGTAAATGTCAAATGATTCAAAATTTTACCAGCTTAACTGTATTCATTCTAATCTAAACAGGTGGGTCTTTTTGTAAACACAGTTTATATCTATTAAATCAGAACCAACAGCAGGAACCCTTTTATTACTTTGATGCAAGTCCTTTATTTTTTTAAATCCTTTGTTTATTCACCTTTATTTTAGATGACAGACTCGATCCTCCTCAGTATAGAGGATTCCAGTGTTGTACAAATTTCTAAAGAAGTGTTGTGGTATTTTTCCACCAGTGCTATAGGGGTTGTGTTGCTTGACCTTTGTTCTTTAAAAGAGTCCAAAGGTATCTACTAGATACAAGACATGTCACATACAGTATTTGGCCAGATTATACTGTAGTTCATTTTTACTTCTTCAGAAATTCCTGTGTGATATTTGGCAGCATGCTTTGCCACAATAATACATCCTGTAGTGCAGCTTAAGAGCCACCTCCTCAACATTTTTTGCACGTTTTGCCCCATATCCCCACTTTCCCACCTCCACGCTTCACTTTTGAGAATATGCATTCACTGTGGCAGCCCTGGCCAAGTTCATGCCAAACAAAGTGCACCACATCTGGACCAAATAAATTTATCTTGGTCTCATCTGACCAAAAGAATGTGCTCTCATCCATAAAAGGTGACATTACTTAATGTTCTTCACATTTTCTGAACTGTCACAGAAACTCTCATTTCATTGATAGCACATGTGCCAAGTTTGAAGCACATGCCAGTTTGTTTTTCAGAGCTTGCAAGTAACGTGGTGTCCGTGGCTTTATTTCATAAGGAAGGACAATGTGGCTCTGATAAATGGTACTATGACTCATTCTATACCTCCCCATTGTTGCGGCTGTGTTTCAACTGGTTTTCAGCTAGTCCCCAATCTTTCTGTGTCCTTTGCTAAATTTGTGAAGCCACGCAATCAGATTTTACGGGATCTCTGGCAGTACTTTTCCAACTCTATCACGCAATTAAAATTGCAAGCCAGACCTTCACATCCAACATCAGTGCCTGACCTTATAAGCGCTCGACAGAACGAATGGGCATGAATTCTCACAGACACTCAAAAATCTTGTGGACAGCCTTCCAAGAGGAGTGGAATCAGTTATAGCAGCAAAAGGGAAGCCGAGTCCATATTGAAGTAAATGAATTTGAATACAATGTCATTGCAGTATTGGCCAAATACGTTGTGTGTATAATGTATAAGTGACATCACACAGGGATATCTTATTAGATATTTGGGTAAATTCTTAGATATTCGGGGGGAAAAAAAGAGAGAAAGAAAACCCTTTCCAACAGTGTTCGACTGATGGGACTTAGGATGGGACAAGGTTACTTAGTTAGTAACCTAGTAACTATCCAATGATGTAAACTTTCAAGCATTCTCTAAGTCACTCTGGATGAGTGTGTGGTCCAAATGCTTGAATGCAAATATACACTGTCTGTTGTAAATGTAAATGTATGTCTGTTGTATACTGTATGCAATTATTTTCTTATTTCATAGACAATGTCAGTAAAGGTGTTGGAAGTATAGTAGTAGAGTATTATTACAATATCAAAACTGGAACAATTGAGAGTAAAAAAAAAAAAAAGGTTTCATTATTCTACAAGCACAAGTTCTTGTGTTGAGCCCAGAATAGCTGACACGCCAGCTCTAAGGTCTAGCAGCGCTTAAGGCTCTCCTCTCACTGTGACTCTTCTCTGTATGGAAAGTTTTTCAGGTCATTTAGACCTCATTTACGTCACATATGCATGCTTACATTGGTGGCCAATGAAACAGGTGCGCGAGACCGTGCGCGCGTGTGTGTTGAAGGGGGAGAAGTGGGGGCGTGTCGCTGCTCTGACCTATAAAACCAGCCGAATGGTGTTGAAGCGGGCTTTGACGGCGGATGGAAAGAAGCACGATGAGTAACCGAGGCGCTCTTTTCTTGACTTTTAATCCTCTGATGGATCACTGAGGTCACTGAACTGGTATGATCACAGATTTCTAACGCTGTGCAGGATAGCCAAAATAACAACTAAAACTACCTCCAGTAAGTCTGCAGATGTTTCAGAGGTACACACTGACCTCAAAGTCAAACCAAAAAAAAAAAAAAACACCCAAATAACCATTTTAATCACAATACAGTGCAAAAGAGGGTAGTAGCAATGCCTCTGGAGCTGGGAATGTACGAGCGCCGCGCAGATTACAAATCTGAGAAACAGTGCCAGCGGACCTCGCTGGCTTTCTACCAGGCAGTGCGGGATCTGCTGCCGGTCTGGCTGCTGGAGGACATGCGCGCCACCGAGGCGTTCCACTGGGAAGCCGAAGGCCGCGCATGCGCCTTCTCGCCCTCGGAAGCGCTGCTCTACGCGCTCGTCCACGACCACCAGCAGTACGCGCGCCACCTGCTCCAGCGCTTCTCCGTGCACGCGCTGGCCGCGCCGAGCGCGAGCTTCCGCTGCTGCGCGCACTCGGCCACGCCGCACGTCTCCGTGGCGGTGCGCTACAACCGCGCCGGCATCCTCAAGATGATGACGGACACGCTGAAGGACTTCGCGGACGACGCCGAGAAACGGACGCTCCTGGATCACTGCGGGTGCGCGCACGCAGAGGGCGGCAAAAGCGCGCTGCACCTGGCGTGCGACTTGGCGCGTCCCGAGTGTCTGCTCCTGCTGCTGGGCAACGGCGCGTGCCCGTACGTCACGGATCGCGCGGGGGACACGCCTCTGGACTGCCTCCTGCAACAAATCAGCCGGCGCGGCCTGGACGCGCGCGCGAAGCGCGTGTGCCTCGGGTACCTGGTGTTGTTCATGCCCGCGCTACGCTTCCGCATGCGCGCGGAGCTGCGGGAGAACCCCGCGCTGTGGAGCCGCCTCATCGGGGAGCAGGCGCTCCAGTGGCTCTCCGGTCAGTGTCCACCGTCGCTGTTCGTGCAATGCATGCGCAAAGTGACCCGCTCCGTCCCTGACGCACAGCTCGAGACCCTGCCTGATTTCCTCAGACCACCGGATTTTAGATTGCACCAGTTTTAACGCTGTGAACTTCTCCACCCGAGTTTGACTCATGACCTCAACACGGTTCCTCATTAAAAAAAAAAAAGTTTTGAACGCTTCAGGTTGGGGCAAGATGTGGAAAAAATGGTTCTCTAATATTTTTTGATGAAATACTAGAGCCTTTTGGACTGCTACACTAATTACTGCGCTGTAAATATATTGTAATATACAATTATGCCAAGTGACGCTTGGGAACTGTTTTAAAATATTTATAAAATGTATATATTTTTGGTGAAAACTTTCAGTGTATTTCTTAAAATCCTGCATATACAGTTTATGCGTTTAGAGTTTGAAAAAGTTAGTATGCGGCCAAAACTTCATCTAGGTGAAAAAGTGAATTTGGTTTTAGATAGGATCATACAACACCACTATTATTATACCTAATGCTTATCTCCCAACCCATGCTTTGTTTTTTTTTTTTTTGTAAATATGCATACACATTTATGTTTTTATCAGACAAAAAGAAACATTCGCTAAACAAAATACTATGCCCTTTTATGTAAGTAATTTAAAAAATTCAAATCTTTCGATGATCTTTATTGTCATTCAGATGAAAATCGACCAATTTAGATTTCACAGGGGAAAAAATACCCTGAAAAGTATTGTTCTAAAATGCTAAATTGTTAAGATATTGCAGCATGAATTTGACATGATTTTACATGACATTTTTACAGTCATATGCTCCTATAATGTTGAAAAACGGCCATTTTTGCGTCACATATAATATCATCCCTGCAAAATGGCTGAAGTTAGCAACTTGAAATCTTTTGGGAAGCAATATTGGTCACTTCCACTTTGCACAAACTTCAGAAGTAGCTTCTTTGGCACACACTCACTCGTCACACACCGTCTCTACCGCTTGTATTTAGGGTTGCAGGAGACTTAGGGCACGAGGCTGGGTACACCTTGAAAGGGATGCCAATCCATCGCAGGGCACACACACTCACTTATTTACACACTATGGGCAATTTGGGAACACCAATTAGCCTAATCTGCACGTCTTTGGACTGTAGGAGTAAACCAGAATACCCGGAGGAAACTCACCAAGCACGGGGAGAACATGCAAACTCCACATGTACACAGAGGCGGGAATTGACTTTGGCCAGGGATCAAAGTCAGACCATGGAGGTGCAAGGCGACAGTGCTAACCACTAAGCCTTTGGCACACACATTTCCTGTATTATATGTAAAAAAAACATTTTGGCCGATGTGATTCTCATGTGCTGAATTTGAATCATAATCAGGCTTAGGCATTTTCATTAAACAGCTTTTTAATTCTGGAAGTTCATATAGACAGCATAAAGTGATGACAGCAGCGGTTAAAGCATGGTTAATATAAATAGTGATAATATCCCATAATGCGCATAACATCAGTGCTCTATAATGAGTGCGAGTGTTCCCCTGTAATTTTCACCAACAGCATTATGGTCAGAAGAAAAGAGTACATGTGAGATCCATAGGGCCCCAAATTAAAGGCAAAATATCACAAATAAAAAGTAAAACAACCACAAACAATTGACACCATTAATGTTGATATACTTACCGTATTTAATTTGCATAATATTTCTGAGGTGTCTGTGGTCCAAAAAAATGAAGACACATCACACGGTGAGTAAAGAAAAAAAGACAAACTACCATTATTTACCATTTTTAGTAAATTATGATACACTTCGTACACATATTTAACATATTTAATATATTTTAATTAATAAAGTGCATTCTCTAAATGAAGTTACATGAATGTTGCCGATACAGCATTACAGTTCACTCAGAATGGATTATGACAGGTTCTATGACTCAGTTGGCTTATAAGTGATGCAACATGTCACAACACTAATCAGTGTACTAATAACCAAGTGAACCAAGTTACAGCAAGGAAAATAATCACAAAAAAAAAAAAAATCAACAGTTCTTCATCCCCCTTTCCAGCTTTTACACGTTCATGCACACAGTTGATCTGAACCGACAAACAGCAAGTATGTGAATAACTTATGCATGCGTTATACCCAACTGTATGGAATTAACAGTGGTACTGTAGCAGCTCTCTGTAGCTATTACCAAAGTCTGATCATTTTACATACATTTCTCCTGCATGAGGCCTTTGTAAAAACAAGAGACAGGATAAATACTGCCAGGTCAAAAAAAAAAAAAAAAAACATTTGTTGAATCACCTTTAGCTTTGATAACAGTGTGCATTTGCCTTGTGATTGCTTCAAACACCATATGCAACCTTAAGCAGATATCTCACCTAGACGATAAGCATCAGAGACTCTTGCACACTACTACTATACCACTACCCAACTCAACTACTCTTGCACAATCTGAGGCCTGTGCCGTCAGGACAGAAAAACTCTACTGATGTGATACCCTGGTCATTCTGTACATTCAGATCATCAGCTGACTTCATTTTATTGCCACATAAAATTGCTGAGCCTGACCAACTGAAGCAACCCCAGGTCATAACACTCCCTCCAGCGACTTGTACAGTGAAATTCTAGTAAGAATTGTTGTCAACTGAACCATAATAATCACTACAGTAATTATCTAATTAAAAGCTTTTAAGGATTTGATTACTTAAATCAAAATGACAGCCTTTTTTTTTTGGCCGAGAAGTATATATGCTATCTCGATTATGGAGTGTTGGAGAGTTAAAGTGCAAAGTCTGTCATTTTAAGTTCTCATTTTTTATAGTTGTTTAGATTTGACTTAATTAGAATTAAATTCCAAACCCACTACTGAAGTACTTTTGGTCCTATTAATTTTACTCTTGTGTCAGTAGGGTTTCTGTTTCAAGTTTCATGTTTATGACTTCACAATATGTGTAGTGGCCTGGGAAAACCCTGCACATGGTAAAATTCTGATACTTTGTACTGTTTATGGTCAAACCTCCTTGACCCTTTTTCTTGACCACAAAGAACGTGGTCACACATATAAAGGGACAAAAAAAATTGCACTTTATGGGTTCAATCAGACCTTGGCACAGCAGCACTGTGACATTCTGATAGCCGTTATCTGGTCAAAAACTGAATTGATTAGAGATGTATAGTTTATCACTTCACTGATTTCAGTTTTTTTTATGGAATAAAGCTGTTTTATCTCTCAAAGCAAACTGCAGCAGAGAGTTAATATTAAAAGATGTTATACATCACACATGTAGGTCAGCAGACATTTTTACATTTTATAAGCTAAAATTACACTTTTACAACCTTCCCTGTACACTTGATCTTACCATACAAATTCTGCCATGTATCATTTTTTGATAATCTCTAACCATTAACAAGATTTAATTAATGTTCAGTATTCAATTAACGCTCTTAACAAATCCCATGACATAATCAACTTTACTTTATTTCTAATCTTAAGTGTCTGTCCCTTTCACTTTCCTTAGCATTAGAAGGCTGATTATATTTGTTCCTTTTTACAACCAAGTGGATCTAATCTTGAGTCTGTAATTATACTTACAGAAACCCCTTATGATGAGCACTGTGGAACTGATCATTTCCAAAGACAAAAAGTAATAATAATAAAAAAAAAAAAAAAGTGCAAGGTAACAGATCCTGACATTTTGGGTAAAAAGATAATTAGTGCATGGTTAAAAACCGTTAATAAAGCAAATATTTTTATTCAGACTTCCCTTCAAACTTCTGTACACTCCGTAAAGACAATCTCTTCTGTACACAGGTTAGAAACCAAAAAAAAGTGCCCACTAGGCATTTTTCTTTTCTTTCTTTTTTTACAAGAACAAGAAAGACAACTTTTCTAAATCACCTCCCACTCCTCTTCTAGCTCTTCCCCACTGAGAGAACCCGTGTTGGTGTGATTTTTGCCGCTGCTGTGTGGCAGGGTCTTGGTGAGGCGCTGCGTCAGAGCACCATTCGGAGTAACGGCCCAGAGCTCATCCATGGGAGTCACTGCAACAAACAGATCGAATTTTTAAACATGTTTTAACCTTGTGTAGGAAAGGATTTAAAGTGTCACAGTACAGGAAGGGGAAAAGGGGAAATTAGACTTAACAATAATACATTAATAAATGATTTGATTAAAACGTTTGGTTTCAGCTTGAATATTTGTCCAACACTGGTGCTGCTCATTAATGTTTCTCGTACTCTGAAATACAGGGGCTTGTACAGTATTGGTGTAGTTTGCAAAATTAAAACTCAGCCCTGTTACGATGGAGTGGGGGGGGGAGGGGGGCATTCTGTTTAAGTTGATTAATCACCACGAGGGTAAGCGTGAATCTGAAGGAACGGAGTTGGGATCCTGAAGCCCTTACTGATTAAAATTCATATGAAATCCCACATTCAGGGTTCAGGAAATTACTTTAGGCTTGGCCTTGGCACATACACACAAAAATATTAGGATCCAGAAGAGCCAAGTTAATAGTGACATATTCAAGAAATAAAGTTGTAATTGCAGCCATTGGTGGTTCTCCGCCCAAATGGTGCGAATTTAACATTAACATAAAAAAAAAAATAAAATAATGTGCACCATTCACTTTTAAATGACAAACAATCAACTAGGAACTTTTAATGGAACTATTAAACTGTGATCAAAATTGTTTAGCCAGCTTTAAGAGATTTATTATTGTTATTATTTTTTTTTTTTACCCTTGTTGCTCTTGGACCACTCACCGGTCAGCCAGTTGACCAAGCCTGGCACCTTCTTCCAGTAATCCCCGGCTGGGTTCTTTTCTGAAATCCCGTACCGCCGTGCCATCTCACCATTAGGACAGCGCACCCATGCTGTTCTTGTGCTCAGCACCAACTGACTAGCCTGGAGTCCTGCAGCACAAAGAGGCCAAGTACATATTTCACTTAACGTAATAGGACAAACCACCTGTAATGTGTCTAATATTTATTTTTACATTTAGTAATCTTGTTTGTTCTCACAGACTTTGGTGTAAATCTCCAATATGGCAACACCTGTAATGTGATACCGAGGAGCGGATCGCGTACAGCAACGTCAAAAACTTCAAAAGGAGGTGAAAACCTATACTGTCTTCTATAGAGATTCCCTGGTCATCCAAATAAATTAATTCACTTAAACCTCCATACTTTGTTTTGAGAAAAGCTTTTATTGCTGCTTGAAACATTTCTCGATTTACCTGTTTTCTTTTTAGATGCATCATCATGTGCTGGTTGTGTTGAGAGCATGTTGGTTGCTGCCAGCACATGAAATTCTGGCAATGCTTTCAGTGTGTTAGCTCTTACTGTTTTCATTTACTACTTTAAAATAGTTTCCCTGAAGTTGTACTTCACTGCTTAAAAGCTGTGAATGGTGTTCAAATGAACGTTATAAAATAACATAAAAAAAAGATTGGACTTAAAGCAACCAATATCAAAGTGAGGATTGGACAACATGGGGAAATCAGAAAATAGTTAGTCTAACACTATAACATTCTTCATTTCAGGAACTCTCCAAACGTAGAGGTGTACAAATCAGTAGCCTAGGCAAGCAGGACAATCAGATTTAGGGGGGAAAAAAACGTTAGCTTGATGTAAATGGCCTCATGAGCCTAAAAATGAATTATGAAGAAAATTAATTGCTTCCCCCCTGTTTCTCATGAAAGATGTCTTTTATGAGAAACAGGGAGGAAGCAACTGAATAAAAATTTTTTTTAGTTCATTTTATTTTAGTCTAAAAAAGTTTTCTTGTCATCTCGCCTTGACATCTCGCTGCTATTATCCGCTGGACTAGCTAAACACTGTAAGATGTATCCATCCCCACAACCCTGTTGTAAAACAAATGCACAAATGCTGCAAAAGTGTTTCTTTTCTAGGATTAACTTTCTTAGCTCTAACAGAAACATAGTTAGAAGCTTCCATTATATGAATTGAAATAAATGTGTAAAAGTTTAGGTCAGTAAAAATAAAGGAACAAAGCAAATAAAAGAAAAAAGTTTAATGGAGTATACCAGGAATGTGCTCCCAGGCCGTCCCCACCGGCATCTCCTCGGTAATGCCAGCACGCACGTATACGTTACATCGGCTGTCCAGAGCCCAGAGCATGCGGTCATTAGGACTTGTCTGAACACGTACTAAGTGCACACCCACAGGCTGCTCCATGGAACAAAACAGCACAAGAGAAACTGCAATATCAGTAATGGGATAAAACATTTAAAAAAAATGAAGCATAATTTGTGTAAAATCAAAGTGTTTTCAAAGGCCTTAATAAATCAACTGGTTTATGATGTTAGAGGTAAGCAGGGTAAGTCAGACTGGCCCGTTTACCAGCTCAGGTGGCTCAATGCAGATCCAGGCTGGGAGCATCATGCTGGGGTTTAGAGGTTGAGTTCCCACTCGGAAATACACCATTCCATTGCTGTCACAAGCCCACACATTCTGACTGCCACAGGAAAAGCTCAGAAGCCTCACGTGTCCTGCAAGTAACAGTAATATGTTCAAAATCTCTCATACTTCAACAGATTGTGAAATTATTCTATATACTGACTCAAAAAAATCTTTAATATTTAATAATAGCATAACATATTTAATAACCTAATAAAAACATGATTGGTAGCATGGGCTTTGAACCATTTTTGTATAAAAAAAAAAAAAAAACGTGGAGCTGAAAACTAGCTCCTAAATATTATTTCAGTTTATTTAGTTTCATTTCGCAGTATTATTATCAGTAATTTCAAGATTTCAAATTTCAAGAATTTGAATTGTTGATAAAGTTGTATAAGGTAAAACAATAATATACTTGTGCACTGCTACAAAAAAAGTAACCCATGTTTATTAACACTCTTTCTACCTATAGTGGGTTGGGAAAGGATTCAAACCCCTTCAGCATTATTTTCTTTTGTTATACATTGGCACAATTGACCACCCTTGGCTTTGATTAAAAGACACAACGTGTTGGCCAGGGCATGTATGAAAATTATTGTTCCTACTGTTCCCTCAGGAAAACACCTACATAGATGTGATAACCACATCACTTTAGAATAGGGTCAAATCTGGACTCAACAAGGTGATTTTTCTTTTCTTTTTTTTTTTATCCAAGCAGTATCTATTTAATATGAATGATTATATGTAATATTATTCTATAAACAGTAATACATGCACATTGACAAAGCAAAAACAAATTTTACTTGGGGGAGAAACAAATTGCTGCAATTTTTAAAAAATCTAAATTTATTCAGCTATACTGGCCACACCACTGTCCTGCAAATCCAACTCAGGTAAATCCTGTTTGCTATTACTGTATTAACTTCAATAACTTAAATACATATCTATAATTCAACTGGAATCACCTGTGGCAAATTGAACGGATTGAACACGATTAGGAAATAGACAAATCTGTTGTAACAAAATTCCAAAAATCTCTACAGATTAATTTCTATTTGGTTCTATTATTGTAAAATCTGAAAAGTCTGGAACGACCTAGACTCTTTCTAGAACTGGTCACCTTGACCCATCGGCCACCCGAACACTCCATAATTCAGTTTCTAGCTACATAATTCAGTTTCTACAAAATACTGGCAAAATTTAGTCTGCCCATCAAGCACTCTAAGTAAAAAGTAAAAACTACTCTGAGTAAAAAGATTATCTGACCTACTAATAGTCAATATTAAACCCTTTAAGGTTAACCAAGAATTTAGACTGGTAATGACCAGACACATTGCGTCACTGCAGTGATGCACATTTTGACCCAAAAAAATCACATAGTATGCAGATGCTTTTCAGTGGTAGGAACAGGGAGCCCAGCATTATGGGAAGGATTGAGTGAGGGATTCAGGGAAGGATGAATGCAGTAAAATACAGAGAGGTCCTTGAAAGGAACCTACCCTATATTACTACCAATTTCAGATTGGGACTGCAAAGGATCACATTTCATTGTGGAAAGATTTGAACAATTCAGGAAAGACATTGCATTTGTGGCTTTGGTCTACTTGAGTGTCCTTGAGTGGCCCAGCAACAGCCTAGAATCCCTCAGAACATCTGTGGTGGGACCTATAAATACCAGTTCACAGATGTCCTTATTCAATCTGATTGGGGTTGAGAAGTTCTACCAGGAAGAATGGGCCAAATTCGGATATGCAAAAACTTGTAGAGACTTACCCCTAAAGCTTGAATTACTGCCACATGCACTTCTAATAAAGTAGAGCAATCAATAGAGCAATCCATACTACTTATCCAAATCAAATGTTTTCACGTTCGTTATGCTGTGTAGATTAATGGAAAAAATGTAATAATTAAACACCAAAGTCACATGGTGTGACTTAAATCTTCCATTTAATTGCTTGAATCTCCTGTCCAGACATGCCTCCTAAGAACATGGTGATTGATAATGAAAGTTAAGCTCAGGAACATTAAAATGGCTTGATCTGAACATATGGTTAATCTCAAAGGCACGATCAGTATCACAGTTAAATTATACCGAGCGCATTGTGCTGGCTTGTCTTACTCAGAAAAAGATAAAGACTCTTGTCATACTGAGTTATGATTATATGCAGGTCTACGTCACAAATCTCAAAGCACATCCAAAATCTCTTCTGGTCATTCTTTACTTGCAAAAAAAGAAAGAGAAAAATCAATACAGCAAGAACTGAGTCCCGTTTAGATTAAAACAGCCGATGTGACTGGCTAACACTGCAATGTGTCCCTGAAATTCTACCGTCATCACATTCTGGTTTAAGAGGCTACGCCATGTTTAATAGACTTAACGCAAATCTGGACATGCTATCTACTGGATCAATAGAAGTAATGCAATTCAGCTGGTGTTGGGGAAAGAAAAAACAATCATGAATAAGCAGAAAGCATGTAATCATAGTGACCTTTAAAATATTGTCGTTGCTCTCATTAGTGCTCGACTGTGGGTTGATGTTCCTTCATGACATCAGCACCAAGTGTATTTTGTTTCTATAATGATCTCGTTAATACTGTTAGTGAATCATACCATGTTATTATAATTATTTCTACAAGATAAAGAGGATTTATGTTGACAGCTGAAAAATTGAAATCATACACATCATAATCAAACTATCAGTCAAAGCCTGCATAGCTCAGTTCTTTTCATTTAGGGTGTGTATTTTAACTCAATATCACAAACTGCCTATTTCTTATACAGTACTGCACAACTATAAACGCAACGGAAGTTAAACTGGTGCATATACAACAGTTAACAAAACCTATTGAATGTTTTTTCTTTATATGCGAGAAATAATCAAACAACTGAAGAACACTTGGTATTGGCCGCTGATCTTTGGACTAAACTGTACACTTAAAGCAGAGCAAACTCTGTGTACCATAACAGTTTCTGCAGTTTAAAATTGAGCCTCTACCCTCGAGCTGTGCCGAGCTCATCTTTCAGCCTGCTATGCATCCACGTCCAAAGCAGGCAAAGATACAGCTGCCTCCATCACATGACTCTGTCTATTTGCACCCCCGCCATTTTCACAGCATGACACACTGAAACACTCACAGCCTGTAAACAAACACCACATACAGCAGCATGTTATCTAACCCAAGGTAACTAGGATTAAAATCTTATTTTAAGTTCACTGTCTAGTCTAGTGAAGGTTAATGCAGTTGTCATAATACAAGTTGTTCAACTGAGTTTAACCTGAGTGAGTTTTTAAAAGACTTTTTTCCCCCAAACATCATCAATTCTATTGTTATAGTCTACACATCATTCACCAATTGTGTCCTTTATTCACTTTACAGTGGCTGTGAATTCTGATTACAATCAGCAGAATAAACCGACACAACTCACCCAGGAATATTCTTTAGCACACACACATACACACACACACACACAGGTTAGTCTCCGAGCAGGCAAATAGACCGTTTTTTTTGGGTGGGGGGCATGATTGTAGTCTTTGATTCTTTAATGCACACATTCCTGCAAGTGCATGATCAGTTTCAAAGTATGTGGAAAATCAATAGTGAAACTCTGTTTAGTTTAGTCATCTGAAAATATTAAATATTATATTCAGTGGGCTTCAATCTTATCTCAATGGGCTGATGTGGCTGCAGGACCGCATCCCAACAAAACAGAAGCCACACCTGATTTAACTTGTTTAATCAGTTCCACTTTTTAAACTATAAATTTGGCTGCAATTAAAACATGTAGCAACACCGGCCCTTTGCAGATAAGACTACAGACACCTGAATTAAGGTGTGATTTCAGTGTTCAGAAGTTTGGAGTGGGAATAAAACCAAAAGGCATTATTTTTCACATATACATTACAGTACAGCGAAATAATTTTCTCTGGATATCTCAGCTTGTTCAGAGGCTGGGGTCATGCTCTCAAAATTGTGCCCTTTGACCAGAGAGGGGTAAAGGGCCAAACAGTGGCAGCTTGGCAGCCCTTGGGCTTGAACCCTTCCCTCTTGGGCCCATAGTCACAAAGCTTCTTAAGCCTAAATGTTGCTCCTAATGATGACATTCTTAGAAAATTCTTATAATTACGACATTTTCTTGGAATTTCCTCACAAATATAGGACTAAATCCTAAAGTAAAGCTAAAAAGAATTCACAAAACATCTTTGACCTAAAAACAGCTCCTAAGGCAAAAATTTAAGAGGCTTGAGAGTTTCTATAGCAGACGACAAAATGGCGGAAAGAAGAAATATTCTCCAAACACTGAAAGTAGACACTGCTCTTCTGTCCAATTTGGTTTTCTTGTTTTGTCCCCTCATTTCATCTCTTTTGGACGGTTGGTTACATACCATCCTAAAGTGCAACTTAAATAGACTGTACTGCAATCATGTAAATGTAAAAGGTGAGCCATTTTGCTCAAGTAATGAAATCAGTGTGGTAAATAAATGTAAGAACTTTAGTATATTAACTACTGTATGGAAATTGGTTGCTTTAAAAGTAGACACATTTTCAGCATTTGGCTAGCCTGCATTCATGATTATACAATTTCGTTACACACAAAATTATGATTTCACTGTCTATTCTATTATTACATATCCTATTTTCATGAAACCTTTACAGATTTTTTTTTATCAACTAATCAGTCCTTGAATTGCTGCATCATCCCTAGCAATGGGGTCGACCACACCTCCTCACTAAGATAAAGGTTTTTGTACTTTCCTTACTCAGAGTTGCTCCGAGAAGTTTTCTAAATCACTTTTTTTTTTAGTCTAGGACTCCCAACTAGGACTTTTTAAGCTAGTATAGGAGCTCTCTGAGAGAATTCTAAGAAGCTTTGTCTTAACCCTTGCAGTGTCCTACCACTGCTCCTAGTGCTACCCACAAATAATGAAATGTTGCTGTTTGTTTGTTAATCCAATATTCACAAGCTCCACACAAGCAGAACTGCTATGCTCTTCCTCGGCCTTTAGCTCCGACACTTTGGCTAAAGGACACATTGGTGTGTTATGCAAGTACCATCTGCTCATACAAAAATATAAACAACAGCAGATACTCTGGATATACGAAACCGACACTCGGCGTCTGAGCGCATTAGTGACGTGGAATCCCACCTAGCACTGCACAAATAAGGAAATCAGATATGTACTCATTCTACAACTACACTTTAATAGCGTTATATAAGTGGAAGGAACTATTTTAAATTATTAACAGAAAATTTGTTTAGCTGTGCACTGCAGTCTACATTCGACATGGAAACTGCAGAGGGTCTATGCAGAAGGGAATATTTCACATATGTTGCCTTGTGACAAACATCCTAGCCTAAAGGACGTGTAAAAGGGGCGAATGCAAATAAAATGTTAAAAACATGCTGCACAGCTAGGAGTGGGTGCTAAATGTCCACTCCCAGCTTTCAAGCAACAATAATGCACCAGGTCATTGACTACAAAAGCCAAAAGATGGGTTTAGACATGCAATGCTTCTTTATAAGCAGTGGACAGCACGAGATGCAAAGAAAAGTAGCTAGCAAAATAAATACATGGGTTTTACATTTCTGATTACATTTCTAAAGCTTGGAAGTGCCAAAAAAACCATGACCAAGAATGTCATTCTATGACTGGTGAATGAAATTAGTTCCAAATTTAATTGTTGAATCACTGTAGTAGCTGTCTAAAATGTAATCCATTGAGCTAGTTCCAAGCAGATTTATTAATGCTATTTCCTCCATTTTATTAATCTTCAACAATGACCCAAATCACCATGGTAATCAACCGCTGCCATCATCTTGACAACAAGCCTAGAACTGAATAAACCAGGAAAGCTTTAATGACTCTTGAACAGACACAGCTGCTTGGCATTCCACTAGTCTAAATTTGCCTTGCATGTGATCCACTGACGCTACCCTTTTATAGGGGGTGAATAAGTGTGCATACCGAGCTGGCTGAGATCAAGAAGTGTCCAGTGGAAGCCTGTGGGGCAGTTGGCAGTGAGTGTACGAATGTGGACACGGCCGTGCTGGTCCAGACCCCACAGAGCATCTCGGCAGGCGGACAGCTGCACAATCTCGACGTCTGCGGGCAACTGGACAGTGAGAGGACGCATCTGGAGGTCCTGGTCCCAAATGCAGAACAAGTCTTTCCTGCTCTGACCCAGCCAAAGAAAGCTTCCTATAGGGAGAAGATATACAATTAAAAATAACAATTAGATGCCTAATGAAAAGAAAAAAAAAAAAAAGTCTCCATTATGCAATGCAAAACAATACATTCGAAATGTATTCTAATTGTTCCCATTTATTCTATGATAAAATGTCTATCCTGATGGGAGTGGTCTCCTGCAGAATGGCAGTGTCTCATACACAGGGGATTTTTTTCATGATGAGCATAAAAATGAGGCAAATCCCAAGTTCTGGCCTTTACAGTAACCAGAACTCAACTGAACAACTGTGTAAGTGGTGGTCATCTCCAGAAGGAGTCTATGGTTGTAAAATCATATTTTATGCACTTTACTGAGATAACAGTTTGTAGAAATCATTAAATCAGGAATGTTTAGATACACTTGAAATATTTAATCTAAATTTTTTACCTTTGAATTTTGTCTTTTGTTTGAGACAATGATCATTGTTAAAAGCGTAATAGAAATAAAATAAAATTGAATAAAATTTAATTTACTTTTTCATGCCTCCATACATGTCATGTTGCCTTAAATGTTTTAACAGGTCAATTCAGACATTTCCACATCATAGATAATTTTAAAACAACGGGCTAGCTTTCAAATTAACAAGACTGTTTTGTACCAGAATACGCTCAAGTTTACACTCTCCAATACAGTAGATGGCAGTATGCACCTAGGTGGTTTGTGACCCACCAATACACACAAAGGGAAGAAGTGTACAAGGAAGTCAAACTTTGCACTGTGCCCAACACTATTGATATTTTAGAACAAAGGTCGAGAGCGGACCTCTCATGTGCATTGCTACTTCAGAGAATGACACTGCCTACACGTGGACATCTACACGTGGACATCTACACGTGGACAGAAAGCACTGATCTTATTCTAAACACCGGTTTATTTCTGTATGCTGTACAATACTTAAGACCATCTTTTCAAGTGACCTTGAGCATGTAGTACTGATTTGTGCCCAAGCATTACGCTGATTTGTGTTCACATTACACAAATGTACTGAATTTTGGGTAAAAGCATACTGGGATCTGAGCAAGAGACCATCGTGTGAAATCACCGCATCATACACTGTATCTTTCTGTGTCGGCTACCATAAATCTGGTTTAACTCAACCACAGGTACTGTTTACTGTCCACTCCCTGACACCCACGCACCCCAAGGAATGAACAGAGTGTCTAAAAAAAAAAAAAATAATAAAAAAATAAAATCGATGTAATGATTATCAGAGGCTTCTAATTGGCCAGCCATTTATGATTACAAGATTTAAATTTGAATTTCTTATAGTTATTTAGGAGTGCACATATATTTTCCCCTTGACACCACAGGGGCATAAAAAAAAGAAAAGTCCCAAATTCCGTTCCAAACATCTGAGGGTTCAGTTCCTACAAACAATATACAAAAAGAAAAATCTTTGGACATCACTTGGTTATATTTGGGTCTTATAGCAAAACATTGGTCCTAAGCAAACAACCAAAAAATCATTGCAGTGGTCATCACAAAACCCAAATGCCCTAGAAAATGTGTGGACTGAATTTAAAAAGTGTGCCTATGACTGAGGTACACCAGTTCTGTCAGGAGAAACGAGCAGCAAATAATTGTTTGTGGAAGGCTAATAACATTTTATTTAATTCAATTCAAACATTTAACTGTGATCCCAGAATTGTTTTTTTTAACATATATATAACTTTTAACATTATTGCTACTGGTATACGTCAAAAAAGCAAAATAAAAAAATAAATCTGTCTCTAATTATGATCTCTTAGGGAAAAAAAAAAACAGATGTACAAACAGACTTAACACAGAAAGAGTACGATAACATGAAATGAGCGGTGGTGTGAAAAATCACGAGTGAATTTGAAAGTCTTCAGTCTACTTGTAGATGTATGTTCGTCGTTATATGTTCGTAGTGAAAATGGTTGTAGGTCAGGTTTTTGGATGCCATTTATCACAAGCAAATATGCACTAACCTTCTTTGGCAGGAACTGCTGAAGAAAACACAAATGCCCACTTCGTAGCAGATGCTAGCCCTCTGGGTGCAATAGCTCTCCAAAATGTCCCTGGGAAAAAAAAAAAAAAAAACTTAGAAAACACACAGAAGCCACACCTGAAGCACAGCAGAAGCCAAAAAAAGTTAAGGAAAAAAAAGAATGTCCTCATTACAAGTTACAGGTATTTTTGTTGCTCCTTGAGCACTGAAACAATTTACAAATCTGATATGTTAAATGCTGTACTGTATAATAAGAAATTATAAAAATTAAACCGCACCAATGAGGCTTCCCTTGGCCACGTGGAAGTCGTTGCGACCTGAGGCAATCCACACGCCGCTGTGGTTGGCACTGACCAGACTGGGGTGACACTGAGACTGCTGCCAGAGGAATGCCACACGCAAGCGCTCGGCGACCCGCTCCACAGGGGCCTTGGTGGCAGTGGCGACGCTCTGCGTGGCCTGGATCAGGGTCTGGAAAAGGCCGCCCTGCTCGAACACCACATAATCTGTGATGCTCACCTATAACGGGAGATCAGGGATGTAAGCCCTGGAACTAGCAAACAATAAATGTGGTTTATGTACTTTTTTGGGATTTATACATTACAGTAGCACTTGTGTGAAATGCTTAAGGCGTTGTACTCATTTACCAGGTATTCATGGCAGTAACCAAAACTCGAACATGATCTGTTCATGAATACTGTATTCAATGAGAATCAGGATACACTTGACTTTTTATAGCTAAAAAGAATTAGCTGGTGGCAGACTTTCTCTTGTAGGTGTTTGGAATGTAACACTGTGCTACACATGTGTACCTGCCACCAGTGCTCGTCTTCACCCTGGGGTGTCTTAGCTGTGACCCCGGTTCTGAACCAAAGACTACCGCTGGTGTCCAGAGCCCACAGCGTGTTGTTTTCACCCAGGGCAATGCAAATGGGCTCCAGGCGTTGAGTCTCACTGCACACACACACACACACACAAGCTAACTGGCATATTTACGGCATGACGATTTACATGAAATTTTACACTAGACAGATGCACTCCATGTTACCTTCATTCAAATTCACTACATAGCCTCAAGGTCTGTGGACACATGAACATCACATCCATATGTGGTCCTTCCCCAAACTTTTACCACAAAGTTGGGAGCATGCAACTGTCTTGGTATGCTGTGGCATTAAAGTTTCCCCTCTTTCCGGATTTAAAGGCGCCCCAAACCTGTTTCTTTATGACCACTTAGTGAGTCCATAATGTCCTGATTTACCAAGATTGGTGTGGAAAAATTTGAGTTGCCTGCAAAAAGCCCGGGTCTTAACGCCACCTTCGGGATGAACTGGAACGGAGCCTATCTGCAGGCTTTCCCAGGCTTTCTCACCAGTGTCTGACCTCACTAATGCTCTTATGATTGAATGGACAAACATGCAGTGGAAAGTCTGACCCTGCCTCCCAAAGTGAGAAAGCAATCTCTGTGTTAACGTCCATGGTTTTGGAATGGGAACACATGGTTAGGTTTGATAATGGCTAGGTTATAAAATAAGTGAAAGCTGACTGTGTGTGACCGAGTGTGTACAAGAGATAATCCGTCGCATACATTCTGAACTATGTGTAATCAGATCTGCGCCATCTTCATAAACAAATGACAGAACAGTACATTTTTCATGATTGTCACTTCCTTTAAACCACTTCTAATCTCAGCTTTGCAATTTTACTACAAGAAAGACAAAATCACCTAGAACAGCAGTCACTATGCACTATTAAATGCTAGATCATGTCAGCTGGCAGTTAAACCATAACACAATAGCTACATTAGCACTTCAGGATGAAGTAGTCATGGTGAAGGCCTGGAGATGGGTGAGGGTACCTGACTTTGTCGTATTTCCATTGGTCACCCTCTGCACAGTAGCTGCTGAGTCCTTCTCTGTAGAAGAGAACCCTTTGCTCACTCAGTGCCCACACCACACTGCCCCGTGCTGCAATCTGTGCCATGGGACATGGGCAATCCACCTTCACAGAGCGTGCACATGGCCGGTCCATGCTCAGCCCTGAAACAAACACACACACAGTTCAGATTCTGATTTCATTTCATTGCATATTATTTGTTTATTTATTTTGCTACTTCAGTAACTTCTGATGGTGTACTTTATTCTTTATAATAAAAGCTCCCATACTGCACACATATGTAAAATGGCAGGAGGACAAGTTATTCTTTTAGTACTGAGAGCCAGCAGATGCCAAATTCTATCTGCAGTGACTCATTCAGGAACAGATTACAAAGCATGCAAAAAAATACAGGGCCCCGATGGTGACGGAAATTGTCACCGTGCGCCTAATATTTTTATTCTGCGACTAGTTTTATCCAGATAGTCGCCTGTGGTGACCGTTCTGCACAAAAAAAATGTAAATAAATAATAATAAATGCAGCGCTCTTTAATCCTGCTATAGACTCTCTGCTCTCCTGCGTCTGCCTGCTCGGTGAGAGAGAATTGCAGGGCTGCGTTGCTTGCAAATATATTTAACAGCTTAAACAGTTAAACAGCAGACTGGTTAACTGTTACAAATTTTGCACATGCAGTGATAATTTTTCATGCGCATCCTACACGTTTCGCACATAAATTCGTGAACCCCTCCCCCCCATTGTTTTCATTTATGTGTGTCCTCTGCAACGCATACCCACAAGTACTGAAGTACAGCTGGCAGTAACACCACGTAACCACCTCTCTTATCTTCCGAGGTCATTGTGCTGACCTAAAACCAGAATACTGTAGTGTGGTTTTAGTCCGTTAAAATGTAACAGTATTTTTGATTGGTCGATCTTGCAATCTCCAGCCAATGATATCGCCCCATACAAAGAATTTGTTTTTTGTTCATTTCCTCAGTTAGCATCGTACCACCACCACCAAAATAAAAAAATTTAAACCTCACACAAATCAGCGAACAAACCTTAGCTTTTGGACAAAGTGATGAAAATAGTTCATCTTAATCGACTGAAATTCTTTGAGAACTTTCCCAGGGACCCGTCTTCATTAAATCTTGCACAAAATGTTTAAAAAAAAAAAAAAAAAACCAGCAATGTAAATTCATAAACTCGCTCCGTTGTTTGGCTCTCAAACAAATTTTGAATAGCTCCTAGACGTACACGCAACTTAAGGATCGGTGCACTTGTTGAAAATGCTTTGTATGCTGATGCAAATCTCGGGCTAATTTTTAATTTTAAAAGGCGAAAAAGGAGCGCATTCATATGCCAAAGTTCCGCCGTGTGTATGGATATACAGTATAGAACAGAACTGCTTTTGCTGCTACAACTCACTGCTAGTTTTCATCAGAGTCATGAATAGTAATTAGAATTCACTGGTAATTAATACTAATTAAGGTTCAGCTTGGATGAATTTTCAAATCAAAAGGTGTTGATTAATCTTCTGTAACATCAGCTCAATTATATATTGTCGGACCCCCCAAAAAAAAACACTGTTTACAAAAAATGCATCCTTCAGAGCGATAGTTTTAATTTGAAAAATTAACACTGCGAATGCTCTTGTTAATGAACATAGCACTGGTCTAATGTGTGTGCGCTCCTGTGCTCCTGCTTGTCCACAGTGAATGTACTTGGATGCTGACAAGCAGGTGGTGAATTAAATTATGAAACAATAGAGGAAATTCATTCAACACTGAATTAGGTTGTAACATATATACATTCCCCCCCCCCTTTTTTTATTCTCAGTAGCTTTTCAAATTTGCAGAGTGCCATGCTAACTAACGAGTGTGACACTATGTAGGTGGCTAGCCCGTTTGTCAAGAAAGATCGAGAAATGACATGAAAAATAAATAGCCGAATAAATAAAACTCAGTCATTATCAGATAATGCTATCAAGGACAATATATTATGAAAAAGGATTTGGCTCCTAGAAATTTTAATTGGCACCTAAATATTTTGAGATTAGGAGCCAAAGGTTCCTAAAGATTTATGTCTGTGTGCAGCCCTGAAATATTATTCTTTAGATTGCTATGAACATTCTCTTGAAAATAGTTTTCTTACAAGTAAGTATACATGGAAAAGGTTGGATCTTCTTAATAGATCTTGACAGGAATTTCCTGTTTAGTGAGTGAGTTATACAGTTCAATAAAAAGTCCTTAGAGTTTTTTTTTTTTTTTTTTAAACATGCCTCCATCAATAGAGGTCTGATACGAGAAAAATGACAACTTATACAAATAATACAATGACTTTCATTGTCTCTTAAAATTTGACTATACTATCAGTGATGGTGTTTATCTTTCTGTCTCCTTGTGCTGTACAGACAGCAAACATCGTTCACTTAAAGAATTTATCATTTTATGACTTGCTTCTTCAAAAGCTTATCATCTCTTATGGGCTGGCTGTTCATATGGCAAAATGCAATAAAATGGAAGGCAATACATTTTGCTCTCGCTCATCAAGAAAATCAGGCAGAGCTGAATACTGTAGCAACGCATGCAGGGCGTTGTAAAGCAAGTTACATTACCACAGCTTTTGCTTTCAATTTCTAGCATTTCACTTCAAATCCCAAAGTGACTCTTCTATAATCTCTCATATGACATTAACTGGGAACAAATGAAAGTGGTGTTTTTACGAATGAAAGCACAAAATGTCTGATGGTGAGTTAGGAGAAAAAGATGACATTCTGCCAGCTACTCAGTGTATTCACAGGAACAATGTGGAGGCCAGAGCAGAAAGCTACTGCTGGGGATTTCCATAAAGAGAGCTTCGAGACAGCTGGCACGGCAGTGCTGAGAGCTGCTGTGCTTGATTACACACTGCAGAGTTATGTAAAGCACACTGTCACAACACTCGCACTGAACCCAAGAAACTGCTCAGCAGAATATGAAGCAATCTCAAACTGAGACTTTCGTCTTGCTTTTAGTCCATGACTAGTTATAGTCACAACTATCCAACTGTTTACATGTTTAAAGTTGATGAATAAAGTTTTCAGTGGACTCTGAGATCCAGTGGAACTTGCATTTTACAAAGGAACACACTGCCACCTAATGGTGAATTGTTAAAACACTATTCCTCTATAGTGTGCACAGCGGACACATGTGGGGAATTGAAGTAAAATTTTATATATA
>QMIH01000228.1:373300-394439 GCA_003987875.1 Clarias batrachus
TATATATATATATATAAATGAACCCGAGCATAAATCAAGTGAACAAAGGCATGGCTTTGGAATTAGACATAGACATGTCAGAGATCAGATCGTATTAAGACAAAAAAAACTAACAAAAAAACAACAACAAAAAAAAGAAAAACAGTGGAATAAGGGCTGCGGATAGGAGATCCCCTCACAGGTCAAGAGAATGGGAGCATTTTTGCATAGAAGAGTGGAAGAAAATGTCAGAATCAAAACTGATTAAGTGGGCAGACTCTTAACCTGTTGTTTTTGATTGATTTGTTCATCACTGGTCATCAAGTAAATATCACCTTGGTGTGCTCAAACAGCACACCAATCACTAACAACAAACAAAAACAACTTTAATATATTTCTGCATGCACTATCACAGTCCCCAATAATCACCACAAACATCAAGTTATACATTTCTATGTTTCCCCAGAGAGTATACTTGGGTGGGTCGTCCAAGTAGACAGACGGACGTCCAAGTATATATAACTAGTAGTTTTTAATTGAAAAAGTAAAATTCGATTAATCACATTGCCTGGTGGTGTTGAAAAAAAAAGTAATGTGTTTTTTTTGGAGTTTGTAGCACTTCTGTGCTAGCAGGTAATGCCGGCCCGTTCCACTGCAAGTATATTTCAGACCAATGGGAAATTTCTGGGCATTTCTGTTAGGACTGTATTCTATACAGATTCTCAATACATTTAGAACACAGAGGAAACCCAGCCACATGGACCATCACTATTCTGGTGGACATGCTGTAGTTTCTGGTGCAATGTTTAACTCACCGTCTAATTGGATATAAAGCAAGCAGAACACTTATTCTAGCTTTACTCAACGATTTTCATGCTAATGGCGCATTTTCCGCTTGAGAGGCATTAAATGAAGTGGATGATTTGCACAGGTTACACAGACACACGTGTACACATATTTTCAGTCATGAGATCATATTCAAGTACAACTCAATAGTCGTTTTATCTCACCGGTCTGGAGATAAAGATCTCCGCTGGTGCGTATGATCCAGGCTGTGTCATCACTCAATGCCACAAAGGAGGTCTCATCCAGGGCTTTGTACCAGTGCCTTTTCCCCTTGATGGTCACTTTACCACAGGCATAAGCTGTCATGGTCTTCTGTTCCACCTTCCACAGCAAAGAGCCTAAGGAGACAAACAGGAGCCATAAATCTTGCATTTATGTTCTGATTTCGTACCACACAATACTATTTCCTTTCTTTAATATTAGTTATGTTACCTAGTTTTACTGTGAAGCTTCACATTTTCATGAATTTTGAGGACTTCCATTATTTCCTAATAATATTTAGTTTGAGCAGCATTCATATGACTTTCATTACCCAAAAAGCCAAAACATTGACCCCATGCAAGTTCTCTAGTTACCATCTACAGCAGTCCTAAAGATCCAGTCCCTATACAGCAGGTTCCTTGTAAAATAAAAATAAGCCCGTCCATAAAGCAAAAGCTGAGAATGATAAATGCTTACCAGAAGGGGACAAAGCCACCTGCTGGATATTCTCCTCATATTTCTGCCAGCTTAGGCTGCCATTGGTGAGGCTGCTGCAGTACAGGACTCCTTTAAAATCCAGGCACCAGATGTGCCGCTCAGTCACCGCTAGGCTGAGGATGCCACAGCCCGGCCCAGTGTAGCCCATCCAGCTCTCAGCCAACTGCACCAGGAAGACGGAACATCTCAGGTGTGCCAATCATTTAAACATAGACATCTTGTATTCCTCAAGTTGATTCTCAATGAACAGATCGAAAACTTCAGATCAAAGTTTATCACTAGTTTATCAGATGGACATCTGATCCACTTGCAGTATACAACTAGGTCAGCACCTAGGATAATTTTTTATGACTTACAATTTTCAGGTATCAATTCATCTTTCGATAGTTTTTATTTTATGAGTCTAATGATTATTTTCCATGGTTAATCTACAGATAATTTTCTGGTTGGATGGTTAACTTGCCAGTATTTAATAACCATAACTTTTTAAACATTTTGTCATATAAATATTTATTTAGAAAGTTTACAAATAAAGGTTTTCCCACATAAAAAATTAAACGCGTCAAGATTTAATAAGTTCAGCAGCCATGTGAGGCGTGCATACAATGACTGAATTATATGTATTTTGTATTATATATAAAAAAAATCTTTATTAAGAAATAAACAAATACAAATTGCCTCACCATCATGCCACACAGCTTTGCCTCATCCCGAAACCCCCCAATAAACTTACAAAATAAGTACACTGTCATTTAACCATGTAAATATATGCATATATCCACTGCATTCCTCTCAGAAGGGCTCGCACATTTATCACTTGTTTTTAACATGAAATCTATGTTGGAAGTAACCATTTCAAATGTATGCACAAATTGTTTATGACTCACCAACAGCATGCAGAGCACCATTTTATTAAATGATTCTTTACAGAATTAAAAACACATGTTGGGCATCAGGTTTGCATTTCGGGTGAGAAAGTATCATACTCCGCCATGCGCTGAGAAAATTGGGGATGAACGTAGACACTGCGAGGGATCAAGTGCGACGAGTCAACGTATTTACGTATTCAACGGAAATGATAACGTTGATGCACCAACATTTACAACTTCTAGGTTTAAATACAAAAGGAGGCCTTTCATAAATCATCTTCCTATGGTACTGTACTGTACTGCATGTAAATACAGGATTTTACCAGCCTGTCTGTGACCAACCACCACACCCTAGTCAAAATCACTGAGGTCATATTGTTTCACATTTTGATGACAGATGTTGCCAGGAGACTTCGGCCAGAAGTCGAGGTACAGTCCTGGCCAGGGTGCCAAAACACAATGGGCAATTTTGGGACATCTGCATCGTATGCTATCATTCGTTGATGAAGTGGCTGGTCACTTTAAATCCATGGACATCCTTATTTCTGTTTTACCATCTGGCTCTCATTTCATCAGTAGTTAAGCGGAGGTCTTGACTGTACAGTGTATATCTTGAGTTATCTCTCTCCTCGCTCATCGCTCTCTCTCTCTCTCTTTCAAGCTACATATTACACCCGAGAAACCAGTGATCCTGGACTTCTTCTGCCCTCCTGATCTGGCTGATCCAATCTTGATGCGCTCATCGCCATAAAGCAACTCACTGCTGCTAAAGATGGCCCAGCATGGAAAGCCTGAAGATCACCATGATGGTACGGCAATTGGCTGTAGATGTTTCTCCTTGGATTGTCTAAAGACTGCAATGTCTAGAAACAGTTCATACTTAACCCTCAATCAACAGTTCATACTTAAACCTCAAACAGTCTGAAATTATATTTAAAAGTTAAAACCCTACTGATAATAGAAGATTAATGGCGTATACACCAGACCATCTAGTGTCACGCATCTCCGCTCTCAAGCTTCGTCTCAAAGCCAGGGCTGAGCTGAAGTTGGTGTCCATGGATTTTCAACTAAAACCAATGAAATCATAATACAGTACAAGAATTTCCTCAGTATGTGTTAGATTAAAGTTCAGACTCACCTGATCGGTTTTATGGAGCCGCAAATCTTCCTGGTCTGTCTGCTTCATGGTAGAACTCTGTAGGCCCACGTTACCAAGGCCATCCCCCAGGCTGGAGCTGGGTGGCACTCCGTGTGCGTATATGTCCTCCTCGTCACTAGAGGGTGATGGCTCAGGCTCCGGTTCTGGCGAATATGGAAGTGGCCTAATGGAATAGTACGATAGATCCAAATCAATGTTCCCTTCTGAATCATTCTTGGGCTGAAGATTTGGATTATGTGGCTCAGTTGGCTCCTCCATGTCAAGCTTCTCATTAGCTGCATGCATGTAGGAGAAAGTGCACTCCAGCAGCATGTCTACGTCTGGTGTGCTGGCTTTTGGCTCATTGTTTTCCACAGCTTTTGTAGGGTCACTGTAAACCTGGCAGTCCATGTCTTGTAGAGAGAGGGATGTAGGAGGCGAGGGCTCAGCATCTGCTCCTTTGATCTGGGGGCCCTCGCCGTTCGTCTGGTCCTCAGGCTGGATTTTCTCTGAAAGGTTCTGTGTTAAAAATGTTTCAGTAGTGAGTGGCTCTATACACACAGAGACCTCGTGATCAGGAGAGTCATTGCTGTGGAGGTCCAGGCTGCTGCACAGAAGGCTAGTACCGTCTGAGGGTGGCTCGCTGGCAGGTGTGGGGAGGAAGTCGCTGGTCAGGCCATCCTGGCTGTACATGCTCTCTGACCAGCTGCTGTGCTCGTTCATGAAGGTCCCACTCTCTGTAAAATCATAGGAATTAGAGCTGCAGCAAAGTAACACATTTTCTGCCAAATGGATTGTTTTTAGTAGTAGAGCTAAACAACAGAATTGCTAATCAATAAACTTGTATTTTTGTATAACACTTGAGTCAACACTAACCATATCCTATGAAAAATCGGACATCAAAACAGCTTCTTTTTGCAGTGAATGACACGGCAAGCAAACTGTTGTAACATATTAGGCAACATACGGAAGAGAATAATATATTTTAGCTGTTTGTGTGCTTGTTAGTTTAATCCATCAGAGTTAGCGTTTCTGCTTCCCTGGAGAAACAACTGCAGAGCCTGAGATCCTCCCTGTGCAACGCAGCAGCATAAAGACACGCATGCTTCATGGATGGCCTCTCACTGATTTAGGAAAATTCACTGACAGTAATGCAAACAATCACACGTGCTTCTGCTCTCTCCTCTCTCTCTCTCTCCCTCTCTTCTTTCCCTCTCTCTGTCTCTCTGTCGAGCTATACATGTTCGCTCCTGAGTTGCCAGTGATCCAGACCCCTCTGCCCTCTGGAGCCGTCTAACCCGTCTGGAGTCCTGCTTCTGGTTGGAGATCTCGTCGCATGGATGCCCCGTGTGGTCTGCCTGGATTCGTATGGTGGCTGGGGATGGTTTCCATTAAGACTGTCCTATCATCGATTGATGCTCTGGGGACCTGTGACTTCAGTTGTTCGATAGCTCAGGACTGGAATCTCCTACAGTCTACCTGAGCCTCCGGGAACAAACTGGACTCCTTTTAATTAAAATTTTAACACATCTCCTGTTACACTGAACTTCCAGTACACATTATTATGCTGATCAGTCTCTGCTATCCGTTGTCACCCAGATGAGGATGGGTTCCCTGTTGAGTCTGGTTCCTCTCAAGGTTTCTTCCTATTACCATCTCAGGGAGTTTTTCCTTGCCACCGTCGCCCTCGGCTTGCTCATCAGGGACAATCTTATCATTTTGATTCACACACATTGCATACAAACTTACTTCTTTTGATTATGTAAAGCTGCTTTGCGACAATGTCAATTGTTAAAAGCGCTATATAAATAAAATTGACTTGACTTGACTTGACACGTGTGCATATGAATGAAAAAGGCTCATTCGTACCCTGTTTCATTTCCCGAAATAAAAGTATTTATATTTGGTGTGAGTCCAGTGAGTGTGTGCGAGTGGAATGGATGCGGTTTAGCCCAGCTGCCATAACAACAGGCCTCTCTGCACTCCCACACCCAGAGAGAGTAAAAACGATCGCTTGCATTGACTTGCATCGGGAAGTCAGTCCTCTGATCCTGAGCTCGGTATTTTAGGAACCATTGGACTGTCTGAGAGAGGAGACCCGGCTGAATGCTTTGAAATTGTTTTGCTGACTCACTGTGAAGACACTGTAGTGAGTTTTTAAGATGATTTTTACGTCAATAATTAATGTGGATTTAGAAGATCAAAAATTAGTAGAGATTCCTCAAACAAGCGAGCTATGGCTGTGGAAGCAAAGGGCATTGGACTCGAAAACTGGTGCACTTTCTCCTGAGGTCAACTCTTTTTCCATAGCGCTTGCATGCAAAATTGAGGGAGATACGGGTATCTGGTCCAAATCTAAAAAGCTGGAATTTTGGGGAAACCACCCATCCTACTGCTTAGAAAAGTAATAACATCATTCCCTGGGTGGGGTGGGGTTGGGTCATGAAGCTCCATTCATATGACCTGCGTTAACTTCCAAAGTTTTGGGGACAAAAAAATGCTATCATAATAATACTAATAATAAATAATGGCAATAATAGTAGTAGGGTGTCCATAAAAAATATTTTTTATATTTATATATTTTTATCACCTGACCAGATGATGAATACATGCTTTTTGAGCATTGCATTCCCCTTGCTTTTATAATAATCACTCTGTTTTCCGCTAGATTTTGGAGCATGGCTGTGGGGATTCGTGCTCATTCAGCCACAAGAGCATTACTGAAATCAGACATCGATGTTTGCTGAGGAGGTCTGCCATGTAGTCAGCGTTCAGATTCATTCCAGTGTGTGGTATGGTGTTGAGGTTGGGTTCTGTAAAGGGCTCTTGGTAAATTGTCTTAACGGAACTTGGATTGTGCACAGAAGTACTGTCATACTGGATCAAGCTTGAGCCCTTTTGTTCCAGTGAAGGAAATTTATAATTTATAATATATTTGCATTGCAATTTTCCTTATATATAATATATAATAATATATTTGCATTGCAATTTTTATTTGCATTGAAATTTTTATTTATAATCCTAAATAAATCTAAATAATTTATAATCCTAAATAACTGTGCACTTTCAACTTTGTGGCAACAGTTTGGGGAATGACTGCATATGGTTATGAAGGTCAGGCGTACCCAAACGGTACATAAATAATGGTTGATAAAACTCTTGAGATGCCATCCTGAGGACTCATGAAATGAGAAATGAAAATAGCATCAGACTTGGTAATGCTAATAAAGGAACAGTCAGTACTTACCGTGTCTTGTCCTCTTGCCCTTCCTCTTTAATTTAACAGGTTTGACAACTAACTCCTGCTGAAAGTCCTCTTGAGTGATGGTGCTGTAGCGACTGGACGACATCTCCGAAGTTCCCTGTGTGCTGTCCCATGAAGTGACAGAGCTACTGCGGCTCCGTGTGTCCGTCAATGTCATCCTCCGGCCCTCTACCTCCTCCGCCAACTCTAGTGCTTCCAGTGCCTGGCTGAACTCCTCCCGTAACTCTTTGAACTCCTCCTGTGGCTCTTCAGACTCTTCTGCTTTGGGGCGCTCTTCTGGTTCAGTAATGATGGCCACGGTCCTGATCGGCTGAGCCGTTTCTACTGAGCCGTTTACGGGGAGTAGAACGGTTGGGGTGGACAGGGGGGAGCTTATGCGAGAGGGCAAGTCTGATACTAAAAGTGGAGAAAAAGATTGCTTTGTCAGTTCACTTAAATGCTACATTTTCTGATCTAAGAACTTACTACCGGATAAATAACCCTGGAATGTTTGTTTTCTTAATCCATTAGTAAACAGAAAAAAAAATCAAGCTAACATCAACCTCAGTAAAATTCAGGTTTTGATATTTGTCAGAAATTTTGCAGGAACTTAAACATGGTATGTACAAAGTGCAAAAAGCTGTAATAATACCGTTATTTCTTATATTCTAATATTCTTATGTTCTTAAACATTACACGATGAATAATATGTGAAAACCTTCAATTTACTGATGGATAACGTGTTATTCTATTTTCAAAATCTACACCATCCTGCTCCTTAATATCCTTAATATCTGATCAGATATTAAATGATCTGACTGGTCTCATACACTTGACTGGTTGCTCTGGTAACACTGACTATAAGTCTTACTTCCTACATGTGTAGAACACATGGTATATACACAAGGGATCTTTGGACACCGACTGTCTAAAGATTATGCAGTTCAGAAAACAGTTCATTAGTACGCTGTAAAATCATTGAGACATACAGTACAAGACTTTTATTGATTATAACGCAAACAAATTCTTTAAACCCCTGTATATAAAATTTCTAAAACTTAAGCTGTTTAAGCTGCTAAGCTTTAAGCTACAAAGCCTAAAATGTTTCAGTCGTCCTAGAGGAAGTCAGCATTTCTGCTGAATCTGAACGATGATGTGCAGTATGATAAGAAAAAGAGAGTGTCTTACTGTTGGAGACCAGGCCCTCAGGGCAGTTGGAGATACGCAGAATGTCTCTGTCTCCTTTCAAAATAAAGATCTCATTTTCTGTGCAAGACACAGACACTATGTCTCCACAGCTTTCCATTCCGCCGACAATAACCTTCAAGTGAACAAATAGTTGCATTTTACTTTCCAAACCATGCATAGCAATTTATTCTTTGATTAAACTACAGAATAAATCTGAAAGACGATAAGTTTTTTTTGACAGTCTGAAATGACAACATAGGAGGAGATTGTCTTATAGGTAAGGATGAGAATGAAATTCATTTTCACACATGCGGGGGCCACCACATTCTGCTCTGTAATTAAAGCTAAAGGTGGTTGAACAAAATCTTAAAGCTGTTTTTCTCCCAAAGTGTGGTACTCTAGCCCCCTAGTGAGTAATAAGGGTACTGCAGGTGGGCCATGAGAACATTTTTAACAAATAAATAAAATGTTTGTGCTGCATTTTTTGGGGGCAGGGTATATTGTAGAGATGTCTGAAGAAATGTTTCAATAAATTATAATTTTTTTTTGTAAAAAAAGTCAAGAAAAAAAGCTTGCCCTTTTACACTCAGATTACAGTAGTTTGGTAAAGTTTAAAAACTTTTTTAAAAACTATGGAAATCATTGGTGTTATTTATTTATTTATTTATTTTTTAAAAAAACCCTGTGAGCTAGAGTTTATCTGAAGGGAAATCCTATGCACTGTCTGAAAGCGTTTGGCTCTTGGAGTGGACACTGGATACATACTTTCTTGCATTAACAGTACGAAGCATAAAATGCCAAAAATTCTATAAAGTACAAAAGGGCAGTGTACCTGGTTGGTGCAATCCACGATATATACGCTGTACTCGTTCCAGCTGAGCACCCAGCCCTCCTTTAGGAAGCAGGTGACGAGCCCCAGCTGCCTTTCAGTGGGCCGGTATGCTCCGCCGGAGCTTGAGCGAGGAAAGAGCTCGAACCTAGGCACGTCCTGGTTAAAGAGTGGCTTGAGCACATGTGTCTCTTGTACGCGCCCACGTACGTCTGTTCTCCAGAGACGAAGGCCTGGCCGTGCTGCGTACACCAGAAGGTCACTCTGCTTGCACAGTGCAGGCTGAAAACAGGCCCCAAACTTGCCGTTGCTTTGAGGGAACAATAAAGCAGTTTAGTGAACACTGAGCGCGCCTAAATAACCGGATTACTAGAAGCAAAAATGAGATCAACACATTTAAATCACTTGATTATGGTGATGCTCTAAAGATGATCAAATTATAGCACCAGAAGCAGTCATCAGAGGCATTTGTTGGGTTTATGATTTTAATTTCAATGATCATACTGATCTCATATTGCATCAAGCAATTCATAAGTAGCACCCACTAAAGTCGTCCTAATAGGCACATAAATATTTCCTTTTCCTAGTTTTTTTTTTTTTTAAAGACACTTTAAAAAATTAAGTTTGCAAATTGCAAATGATACCCTGTTTCTTTAAGCTGTCTCTACTTAAATTCAAAGGCAAGACAAAATTAGTTTCAGGAAGGAGCATTTCAAGACTGAAATATTTTAATGACGGTTTCAAATGCTTATTCATGCATGGTTAACGTAATACACATTTAATCTGCTATCAGCTGCTGTGGTGAGAAACACTGATGGGAGATTATGCTTTACACAATGAAATAACAAATTCGTTCTACAACCACTGACTTGTGTTTTTCTTTTGTTGTTTTTTTTTTTTTTTTTTACACAAGTTCACATTGATGCGAACAGCATCAGTGTGAACGTATTTTACTTATCACTTGCTTTAAAGAAGAATGTCTGATGAATCACAAGGATTTCGACATGGTTGAAGACAGAAGAAATTAAAACCCCATGACTGAGGTACATATAGAATTTCAAATTCAATGTCATGGGAAGTTATTTTAAGAACAAGGAAGCAACATGACCAGATATTTCTGTGGTTTCTCAAGCTTATCACATTCCCTTAGTGCATCCAAGGTCACATACAGCGGGTTTAGAAAGAATTCTGACCCATTCGGTTTGTGAACACTATTGTGCAATAAATTCAATATAAAATTGATTCAGTTTATGAGGGCATCAATCGATAATGTCAAGTTTATTAAAATGAAAATCAAAAGCCAAAATATAATATAGCCATGAGTATGTGGAGACCATCAGACCTACATACACTGAACAGCCGTTATATTACAAAAAAAAAAAAAAAACATTTTAATGGCCAGTATTGTGCAGCTCTGGTTCCTCAGTGCATCAAGTCCTCTGGGGGTGTTTTGTGGTGTGCGGCACTGTAATGTTAGTGGGGGATCCTTTGGGTGCTGTGGATTGTGGGCGAGTCCTCCATGGATCAGACATGTCTGTCTGGCGCACTCCATGAATGCTTGGCTGGACTGGCATCTTCGGGAAATTGGTCGATGGTCATGACATTATGGTTGATCAGAGTAAGAGTGTTGAACACCCCATTCCAAAATTATGGCCAATAATATGCACGTGCTGTGAGGATTTGTAGCGACAACAGCCTCCAAATCTCTCAGAAAGGTTTCTCCAAGATTTTGGAGTATATCTGTGGATCTTTGTGTTAATTTGGTCGAAAGACCTTTTGTGATGGGAGCAGGCTCAGCATGACAATGACTCAAGGCATAAAGCCAAGACCGTGGAGAAGTAGATTTGGGCCAAGTCCTTAAATGGGCCAGTCACAGCCTACAAGTGAACCCAGTTCACAGACACTCACACAGATGACCCGACTACGCTTCAGACGATCGGGCTGGAAGAATGTAAGAAACTTGCTAAGACCAACTGAACAGAAACTTAACCAAGAACACTGTAAATACTGTCTTAGGGTCTGAATACTTTGGCACCTTGGTATCTTAATGGCTAGCACGATCACTTCGCACCTTCAGGGTTGGGAGTTCAAAATACCACACCTGGTTTGTTCATTTGGAGTTCTCCCTGTGCTTGGTGAGTTTCTTCCAGGTTCCTCCCAGAGTTCTAGGTTGACTGGCATTTCCAAACTGCCTACAGTATATGACGGGGTGCATGAAGGTGTGTGTGCTTGTGTGCGATGAATTTTGCCTTGCGTTGTGCCCCAAGTGTCCTGTGATAAGCCCCAGTTCACCTGACCCCACACAGGATGAGCAGCATGAAAACTGGATGGGTGAAAATTTTCCCGATGGCCAAAAAGTCAATGTAATTAAGCATCAATAAAGTAGGTTTAAAAACTTCCTGAACACACTTTGCATCTGAAAACTCTAATGTCTCTAAAATCCATGATGATCATAAAATCTGGGCCCTTACTGCACAATGCCATCCAGATAAAGGAGAGAGGTAGGGTTAGTTCGTCTCACCTTTTTCTGGGTTTGGTGCCCAGCTGCTGGAGAGACTGATCTTGAGTATTAAACACAAGAGAGCGCTGACAGGTAGAAATAAGGAGCACCTTCTGACTGTATTCCAGCTGAACTATAGCTGATGGTTCTTCTAACAGCACTACTGGGTTGCACACACCCTGGCACATACACAGACACAACACAATTATAAACAGATATTAATAATATAGGTTAACATGAATAACAAACTCTTATCTGAATGAAAAAATAAATAAATCATAAGGTACTGCATTTCTGAGTGGGATTAGTGTTTGTGTTTAATCATAAACATTGATTTTATATTAATAATATTAATTTAATAATATAGTATTTTAATTATTTATACAAGTTTTTCATGTATATAGCTGTGCTCAAAATTATTCGTAACCGTTGGAAAAATTAATACTTAAAACTAAAAAAAAACTACTTTGGGAATTGTATTCAATATATATTAGTTGCTATGAACAACCCCACATGTGTGTTAGTTAAACTTCATTTATATACCATTAGATATGGCCAGAGATTCTCTTTTGAGTCTGTTCAAAATTCATCATACTCTTAGACAAAAGTGCTTCCCTAGTAGGGGAGTACGTAGTTTCACACTACAGTGACTATAATCAATTTAATCAATTTAGGTATAATCAATTAAGGTCTAATAATGTTAAATGGTAACACCTGCTCTGTAAAGTATAATTAGGGGGCAAAGCTTTCATTTTTCTCATTCATGGCCACCATGGCCAAGAAGAAAGAACTGTGTCATGATCTTGATATGTGTGTTGTCAATGCCCATATTTGAAAAGAACAGGATGTCCCTGTATCAACTGTACATCGTATCCTCATGAAGTTCAAGATGTTCAACACGGTCAAAAACACGGATGGGCGTGGCAGGAAGAGCAGAGCGCAAAGATCTGCCGCGATGCAAACAACCCCACCCATATCACCATCAAAGCTCTAACAGACACCCTCAACCTAGTAGGGGAGACGGTATCAAGATCCACAAGTTCAACGAATTCTACATCGAGGTGGACTCCATGGACATCTGACCTCAACCCATTTTAGAGTTGAAGATCTGGGTTAGGCCTAGGAAGCCTTCCACTCTCCAACTACTGGAGGCTCAAAGGAAGAGTGGGGAAACATTCTGTAGTAGACCTGTAGAAATCTTGTGAAAATCTACAAGAAGCGTTTGCAGGCCGTCATTAAGAACAAAGGCTTTTCTATTGATTATAATATAAAGGGTATGAAGAATTTTGAACACGGTGATTGTTTAATATTTGTCAATAAAAACCCATAAATTGTCACAGTATTTCTCGAAATATCACATCTCATCATCCTTTTAGTTATTAGTCACATATTACATAAATGAAAGGAGGGTTGTAGCTATCGAATATTTTATTAATCGAGTATTCCACCAAAAATTATATCGATTAATCGAGTAATCGGATAAAATGCACTTTTGCTTAATTAAACAGCAATAAAATAAATAAGCAGGAAAATATACAAGAGAAAGAAAGATCAAAAGAAAAATCTACTTTTATTTTGTAAATGCATACAGCATTTTTATCAGAAATAAACATTGTCATTATTCACAATACAAGGAAGAGCTTAAAGTCGACTGAGATGAATTAAGTGCATTTACATTATTATTTTGAAGCCTTTTCTCAAATGCAAAAACTAAAAAAAAAAAGGTATTTCAAATGACTTTAAGTATCCAAAACTAAGGCACATGTTAAAATAAATTATATTGTTCCCTTCCAGTTTGCAGCCTGCAACAGAACGCTTCCTCACATCAATACACAGCTAACTGTTTGCGTCTCCTTCCGACGGGCGGCCTGCATCCGGAAGCACGCTGGGCCACCTCAAAACGAATAATTGCGCAAAAACATAACGCAAGCTTTTAAAATTCATTAAAAGAAGCTTCAAAGCAGAAGATTTTGCCTCAATCCTTTTTTTTTTTTAATCGAATTACTCGAGTTACTGGAGGAATTGTTTCAGCCCTAAATGAAAGTATAATAAAACTCCTTCATTACAGGAGATAACTCAAAAACACTATTAAAAATTCCAAGGGTATGAATCATTTTGAGCACAAATGTATGTATATATTCATACATACAATCATCCATAAAATCATAAGTGGTGATGATATTTAATTTTTGTCTGTAGACTCTTGCATGGTGGGAAAGGCAGACATCAACATGAAGAAAGACTGTACTTTGTATTTCAGGTGATCTGATACTGATGATTCATGCAGGGAGTGCTATTTTGGCTAAAATTATTTTCTCTCATAGCAAGGAAAAAAAAAAAGCACTCCTACAAAGCACTGCTCTAAATATATTCTAGGCATTTTTCAGAAAGCTTAGGACAGAGTCTCACCTGGTCCAGATCCACAGAGGAATAAACCACTTTCCCTTTATCATCACCAGAGAAGAGTTTCATGCCATTAGTGCTCCACGCTAATGCCGTCACTGTGCTCTTGTGCAAGCCGACTACATCGAAGCGTCTCAGCTGCAAGCAAAATTTATACACAGCCATAAAACTCTTGTCAACTTGAACCAAATATAAAATGACAAATAAAACTGAGCTCTTAGTTACAGCAGCACTAGAACAGGTTTATATTAAAGCGCTTATGTTCATGTGTTATTGTTTGTAGATTAAACAAGGAATTGTCTGGTAGCTGCTGCAAATAGACAATGTCATCATAATTCATGGCAGGGATGAGATTAAAATAATAAATTAGTTTAAAGATATAAATTAATAAATGGACTGACAGTGGGAGACAAGGCAGAGTCTCCATGTTCTGCATTTCTCAGTACCGTGACACATTTTATTTTTATTTGCAACATAAGATTTTTCATCTATAATTATTTATCGATTTTCACAGGAAAAAGAAACTGCTGAGGTAATGACTGCTGAGTGAAAGCGACCCTACCTACCTGTTTATTTCTGCCTGGCAGTTGCGACACCAGCTGAAAGAGAGCGACGCGACCCGAGGCGGTACCGACAGCCACCAGGTCATCAAAGCAACTCAGCAATTTCACAACAGTGACAGCTTCACTTTTTCCCTGGTAAAATCAGACACAAAAACAAATCATTCCACGTACAAATCTCAACCACTAACACACAGTGATATAAGAAAGTGAGCAGTCATACCTCCAAGTTGTACTTGTTCATCTGGCTGACTCTCCTGCAGTAAAGGTACAGCATGCCGATGCTGCTGCCCACTGCGATGTAGTCGCTGTTGCTGTCTAGTGCCGTGAGATAGACCAGGATCGAGCGAAAGCCTTTCTGGACTTTAGCAGGGATGGAGTTGAGCAGGTAGTAGAGGGGGCAAAATTCCCTCAGGGGCAGACAGGGTGGTTGAGCTGCCATGGTTATGAGATCCTTCTGCATACTGAAAACACCACATTCATTGAAACACCACATTCAATGGCAAATAAGGTATTCCTATAATAACACTGTAAACTTGTATGTATGAAGAAATGCTCTGCTCTGGTATCAATATACACTGCCTGGCATAAAGAATAGTCACAAAAGAATCCAATTATTGGGCTGCATCAAGCAAAGAAAACAACTAAGGAGATCTGAAATTACAGGAACTGGATTAAGAACACATCAACACATTATCAGAACCTGCAAGGATAATGCTGAATCGTCAACTTTGTGGAAGATGTATTAACAGAAGAAAAAAAAAATGGAGGTTACTTAAATATTTAAAGTAACGTAGTTCACTTGAAGTTGCAATGGGAAAATCAACAGTAAAAACCATAGCCATGTTTAATAGTGAAAGTAAGAGCATTTTTATACACACAATGTGTATATACTGTACATGAGAACTCACAGGATTGGGACTAAACACCTGTGTGGCCAGACGAAAACCACTTGCTAGTGAGACTAATCATAAAACAGGCTTGAATTTACTAGGGAGGATAAAGATTGGACCAAGATTGGACTCAGTGTTATGATCTGGGGGTGATTGAGTTGGTCACGTCTATCTAGCAGTGTCTCTCATCTGATGTATGTAAGCCTTCTTTTTAGCCCACAATAAAAAAAGACATCACAGCCGCTTTTGATACCCAAGACTAGTTGATCAGACTGACTCATCCCTGCTCACCAGTGTTCATCAGTTCCTGCTCTACATTATTCCAAATGGTCAAAGCCTGATCACCATTATTCTCAACAACCAATCATTGTCACATTTATTCCAAACAACCAATCCCTGACCTCCATTGTTCTCAATGAACAATCCCTGCTCACCACTGTGCGTAACATTGGTTGCTGCTCAGCATTGTTCCAAACGACAACTAATCCCTGATCTGCATCGTTCCCAATGACCAACCACTGATCATCATTGTTTCCAAAAAAACAATTCTTACCACTGTTCCCAACATTTAATCCCTCATCATTATTCTTCCCAATGACTAATCCCTAAGCACTCTGTTCACAGCGACCAAACACTGCTCATCCTTGTGTGTCTCTCTGTGCAGTGCTTTGCTCAGAGTTATATCTACAAGTTGTTGTTAGTTATACGGCTGCTCTTGTTGAGGGGATGCCACAGCGGGCCATCCAATCCGAACACAAACTGGCACAGGTTTTTTCTTTTTTACGCCGAATACCCTTCCTAACACAACCTTCTCATGGTAGTCAGGCTTGGGAGTTATACTGTAGTTACAAGTAATAACTCTTATTCCATGCGCTCTTTGCTTGTGTCCATGTCTAATCAACCCCAGCGTATTCTTCTACGTAAATTTAAAAAAAAATTTTTGTCTGTATTGGTCAGAACTTGTTCATGCAATGATATATTTATGTTTCACACATCGGAGGACCCAAAACTAGCATGTGTTTTTGTCTGTATATCTGTCTAGCAATCTAGACAAAGCATCAAGCAAAACCGCCTGGACAGAATTTAAACAATCTCTGTCAGTACTAAAATCAAACCTGCACCATAACTGAAATCAAAGTAGAGTACTTGAGTAGAAGTAAAAGTTATAAGCAGTTATGTGCCAGATTAGAGACTGCAAGTTTTGACAAGAGACTGCACATGCGTCAAATTATGGATGCCTCTCAAATTGACCGCTGGGTAGATATCTGCTTGAAGTTTAACCTGCACCATAACCGAAATCAAAAGTGTTGAGTAAAAGTAACATCATAAACAGTTATGCGGCTGATTTCATAATCATCTTTAATATAATCTACTTTCTCAATGCAAACAAACACCTGCACCAACAGATAGCAACTAGAAAAGCTAAACGGAATATTTTTACCGGGATTACTTGATATTTTCACAGCAGGAATAACAGCGCTGAAGTGGTATAAGTAAATGTGAATGCGCTGGAGTCGTTTGAACACAAACGTTCTACTTTATTTGATCTACTTTTTTTCGATTTCTCAGCTGTGATTCACTCCCCAATTAGAAAACAGGAAGTGTATTTGGCTGACGACGAAAGAAGTACATTTTAGCAGAAACAATGTGCAAGATAATCAACGTTAAAAAAAATAACTTCTTTGAATGTTAGACAGACAGGCAGACGTGTACATGGGCTTCAAGCTGAAATGGTAAGATCACTGATTACATTAAAGCTGATTAGCTTTCATCCTTTAATAACTTCTACGAACTCTTTAACCATCAACGACAGGTAGTAATCTTTCTGTAGGAAAGAAATCATCCTTTCTTTTCCATTCTTATACAGATTTCTTTCCTCATGTGACATATTCCGATATGTCTCTGATTTCAAACCTGTCTCTGACTTTGTGTGATGACTTCTGGAGACACCGTGAGAATTTAATTTCATGAGATACTTCCCCATAAGATAATCAGGAACACTAGAAGAGTGTGTGACACATTATACTAAACATTTATTAATATTTCACACCCGCATTATATGTAAAAACAGTGAACATTTATATAAACATGGAACAAGAACCACAGTTATTATGTGCTGCATCAGGTCACACACGCCTACAGACCTGACAGCTGATTTCTATTCGAGGCTAGCTAAAAATATCCAGTCACAATTAGCCAGTTAGCTGTCCAATATCTAATATGTGGATATGTTTACACCCCCGGAGCCTCCGCAATAATTGAAATATTTAATTTCAACGGCAAAGCAACAGAGAAAAATACAAGAGCTGTATAAATCTAGAGCACTGTTGTTGTAGCGAGCTAGCATGTCAGTGTCCAGGACACTAGCGCTCCCACAGAGAGCCTCACTCCTCACCACACGCTACTTACACTCGGTCCGACGCCAGATACTTTCACGCCACAAATACAGATATTGTCGGTGTTAAATTCTCAGGCTGCCAACAATGTTTTGACATTTGGCACGAACGAACCACAGGCATGTCTGCTCTTGTTGATGTTGCCCAAGGACTTCTTCCCCTGCATTCCCTGCTAAGTGTAGGCGAAATTAAACAACACCGCCACCTAGCGTCAAGGAGTTAATTACACCATTGAGTTGACGCTACAGTTTGGCTGAATCCCAAATGCCTCTTCACTCCCTATATAAGTGAACTACATAAAGTACGAAACAATGGGTTCTACATACTACCTAGTGTGCTACATAGTTAAAGTTTGTACTAAATGGGCAGGTTATCACACATCAACGTGCGTTTTTTTCCCTGTTGTCAGGGCCATACTCCTCAAATTGTGACCTAGGGGTTCTGGGAGCATGAGGAAGCTTTTTAAATTAATTATCTGGTCAGCACATTGTGTGCTGAAATCAAAACTAAAAGTGACTGAATAAAATTTTAGAAAGTAGTTACATGCAGTGTATCTCGTTAGATGTGTGTAAGGCTTCTCTTTATTCCAAGAAAACAATATCACAGAACCTTTTGTATCCAATCCCAGTTGATCCGTCTGACTGATCCCTGCTCAATGGCCACATGGCCTGATCACCTTCCTTCCCAACAACCAATCACTGATCACCTTCCTTCCCGACAACCAATCACTGATCATGTTCATTCCCAGGAACCAATCACTGATAACCTTCATTCTTAACAACCAATCCCCTGTCCAGATTTATTCCCAACAACCAATTATTGAGCACATATATTCCCAGCAACCAAATCATGATCAGATTTATTCCCAACAACTAATTACTCCTGGTCTATAGGTATTTTAAGCAAAATATGAAGAGTGCCAAAACATTTATTTAATGTAGTCTTTAAGTCTAATTTTGTATTATTATTAAGAAACAAATCATTTAAGAACAAAGAAACTGACATCATGTTTCATGTTTCTTTTTAGACGTCATAGATTTCATAGAAAAGATTCTTGTGATAATTTATTTTTCACAACAGAGGGCGCTATTGTAATAAAATGAAAAGAAATCCTTAAGCAAACCGTCAAAATACTGTAACTGTTTTTTTTTTTTTTTTAAAGACCGTAGTTAATTTAGATTTCATAATTTAAGAATGTTAGCCACTTTTTAAACTAAGAATGTTTTACATTGTACTACTTTCAAATCTTTTTTGGTATCCTACCACACAGATGCCTTTGAATTGTTCATTTGTGAAATTCTTTCTAAAAAAAAAAACGTTTTTTGTTTATTAATTTAGTTATTTAGGTTTCTTTTTAATGAACACATCATTCACATTGGGGCAGGGAGTTACTGACCTGATGGTTGGTGGTTCAAGCACCAATTTCACCAAGCTGCCATTAACTGCAGCCCCCAAGCTGGGGTATGAAAAAAAGAAATAATAATGTATATGTGACAAATGAACGCTTAATTTAACTTATTGATCAAAACAGTTGGGGATTCAAGCAGATTCTGGCAGTGTTGTGCTCTTGAGCAAGGCCCTTAATCAACTCTTCTCTAAGGATATTGTTACTGTAAGTATAAGTGCTTCTTCCTTTTCCATACATTTACAACATGCAAACTTCATGCACACAGCCCCAAAGCAAGGAATCGACCCTAGAGCTGCGAGGCCGCAGTGATAACCATGACACCACCATATCACCCAGATGAATTTAATCCCTGTTGAACAGATGTATTACTCTGACCTGTACGTCAAGATTCTTATTAATGAGAATGAATGTGCGATTTATATGGGATCATCATCATAACTGGCAGATTAACTGATTACATTTTGGAATAGATCCAAATGAGCTGACGTTCACAGCAAGATCAAATGACATTTCAAACAAAGTTTCTTCATTTCTTTCCTTCCTGTTTTAAAGGAATCTGGGGCGAAAAAATTTGTTACAAGAAGAACTAAGCTTGAAAGCAGAAGCATCGTGGTCAACTCTACAGGCAATTATTTATTATATTATGAAATCATTATATATAAATATGATATTCAGTATATTTAATATAGTGTTTTAATTGCATTTAACATTGTTTAATTATAAAACAAAATAAAATTAAATAAATGTTTTGGTCAATTGGACCTTAATAAACATATTGTTTAATGGCAACCTTTATGTGACTCCTCCAACCTCTGTGCTAACCAAAATCATCACCATAACCCCATTTATGGTCTAAAACAGGATAGCCATATGCTCATTACATAAATCAAATCTAAGCTATAGCATAAAGTAGAGAATGACTGATGAGCCCTGTGGTCTAGACAGCTACATTTCCGCATTATAAACACATTTAAGGATGTTAAGGTGATTAGCAATGTACCAGCACAGCATAACAGTTTAGAGGGTTTCATGGGAAGAGTGGCCATGCATGCTAACATGGATTGATTTAGCTTTTTATTGACAGGGACCCACTGCAAGTAAACCAAGTCTAATTGATTCTGGTTAAAAAAAAAAAAAACATAAATAAATAAAGGGTGATGTCATTTGTTGTTATTAATGGCCTGTTGTCAGTTACTGAACATTAACCAATTTGACACAATGAGCTGTGAAATTGGATTTTTCGATTTGATTACTTTATGTCGTATTCCTACTGACATTAAGCAGATTTATAGGAACGCTGAAATAGATTGAGAACCCATAATAAACAAACCAGAGGCAACACTGGGCAACTTCATTTAAAACGAGTATTTTTAATTACTTATGGTTAGATTTCCAGTTACCAGACATTACAATCATGCTTGGTAATATGGCAAAAAAAATTACAACACTTTAGTGTGGTTGATGATTATAAGGTCACACATTCTCATGCCTAATCCAACAGTCCCTCTTGGTGAGTGTGGCACCATTTTCGGCACAGTGGCAAAAAACAGCTGTTCTTGTTTGAAAGAAAAATAGCCCTAGAGCTTTTACAGTGTAACAGAGAGCGGGTGTTCCATTCTCCATCACTCTACTGGACACACACACACACACACACACACACACACACACACACACACACACACACACACACACACACACACACACACACACAGCAAAATTCCTTATCACCACATTATTACAATGCGACTAATCCCAGTACCTGGTTGTCCAAACATGCAGACTTGGAGAGTTACTGCTGTTTGGTCTGGTGGCTCAAGGTATCAGTCGCTCTTTGCCATCTGTTTAGAGGTTAATATTGGGTCACTTACATGCTGATAAGGTTTGAAGAAGTTGATTTCAATTGTAATAATAATTTAAATATAAGCACAAATGAACAAAATGGAAACAAACAGCATGAACTCACAGTTTAATTTATTAATGAAACTTTGCTTAAAGAGCATTAATTGCGAGCTCAAATTCAAGAACCATATTGGCGCACTTAAGCAAAGTACTTCACCGACAACTCATCCTCCTTAGCCTGATGCTACACAGCTAACATTATTAGAAAGTTCACTAAAGTGTTAGGTTCCTATAAATAAATAAATAAATAAATAAATAAATATATATATATATATATATATATATATA
>QMIH01000228.1:402313-420816 GCA_003987875.1 Clarias batrachus
GAAAAATGATACCTAGTCTCCTTTTCTAACAACTAAAATTTGATGAGACATAAGGCAATACATTTTTTAAATTTATTTATGGTGCAAATCAAAGTGCTTGGTGTTAGCATATGCCAAATGCATAACAATAAAAAAGTTGACATAAAAATAGAAGGTATTCATTATCAACAGTAAATGTAGGTAAAACAATCATGCAAAACAATTTAAAAAAATAATGCTTTTCACAATATTAATATTCTAATCCATTTATCAGGTATTACCTTTGTGATATTCTTTAACGCATATATTTCTGCATTTTACTTCACAAATAAACCCTGTGTCATAAAGAATTGCCAGTGGACTGCTTTGGGTTTTCCCTGCAGGATGTGAGGGGTAGTGACTTCATCAAGTGAAGACCTCAGTAAACAGATGAGCTGTTTCTTAAACACACATTTAAATAGTCCACGCCTTTCATTCAGAGCTTTATGGTTCAGCTGAATTTCTGTGGAAAACTATCTGTTTAGAAAGGACACCAGTCAGTTACCCACTTTGACCGACTGAACCGTGAGCCAAACCGATAAACATAATTTACTGTAAACTTTACCCACGTAATAATGCAGTTAGAAAATCGGTTCTGCCAATGACATCATGACCGGAGCTGGAATTATGAGTATCCTGTGTGAATGAGCCATTTTAGTAATGGGTTTAAAATAGAAGCAAGGTCACATCAGCATGCTTAATGACTCATAGCAAGAGGAGAGGCTTTATTTCAGACCCCCCAGTGCATGAGATATAGAACAGAAGTGCAAGATTAATCCTCAATTCTCTGACCTCACTGTAACACAATGAGCTGTTTGAGTAATGAGTCAATGACCATTAAACATTTTTTCCCTCCTTTCTTTTTTTTAATTAGAAAAGCACAGTGGAAAAGGAAATATAGGTACAATGTATATTCAGTGCTATGCAAAAGTCTTGGGTCACCCCTCTTTTTTAAATATATATTTTGCTTCCATAAAAACAAAACATTCTTATATTTTAATGTAGTCTTAAGTAATAGTTCTCTAGGTTTCCTGAAGGACCTTTTTGTCCCTCATTTTTTGGCTAGTTTCCATCTATCAATTTCAGTCCAGATCTGTTTCTGAGTTTCTGAGTAAACCACACAATGACATGAATTATTCAAGCATAAAAACCCTTTAACTTAAGACATGGACCAGAGAGAAACAGGTGCGGATGATGACTACGTCTGTGATTAGTTTACTGCTGATGCTGAATGCTGAGTGGCTGGAAGAGACGAGACGGGAAATGAGGTTGCTGCTGAGGTTGTTACATAAACAGCCAATTATTATTATTTTTTATCATAAGGCAAAAATGTTTCCAATGTTTTTTTTTTCATTTATTCTGCATAATTTGATTTGATTTAATTAAAAATGAACTGAGGGGTGGCTCAAAACTTTTACACAGTACTCATACATACAGTAGGTAGCTCATACAGAAAATGTATATACATTGTTCTGATTAATCAGTTGGATTGAACATAATTTACTCACTCACTCACTCATCGTCTATAGCGCTTTATCCTGTATGAATATCATTGACTTTCATTATATTTTTTACATAAAATAAGTAATAATTAATTTACCTTGACCTAAAAAATACAGTTGATTTCAACTGAAAACAAAGCAAAGGTAAATAAATTAATTCACTTTACTTTGTTTTTAGTTACTTTTATAATTAGGTGCGTAATGAAAAATTAACAATGGGTTAAGACTTTTTAATACCACACTTGTTGAATTCTCAAATCTATTCGATCTGATTGTGGTAACAAATTTTCCGTAACAACATGACTTTGAAAGTAGTTGTGGCTGTAAGAGAAATCGCAGGCTTATGTTAGTGCACTTGTTCTAAGTTTCAATAGTTGTTGGGATTTTAACACCAAACGTTCCACAGGGGAGGTGTGTTATTGTTTAATATGTTGTTAATTAACAAGGAAACACACGGATATGGTAAAGCTCCTTTATTCATTTGCTTATTTGTTTGTTTATGTTTAATTAATTTACAGAAATTTATGGTGGTCATTTTTTAGTATTCATGATTTGCAACCCTCGGTAAAGTGTTGACTGTGGGAGAATCTTTTGTTGTGCCTGTTTTGCCTGTTGTTTTCTCAGTATCATGACAAGGTGCACATTTTTCTTTCTTAATAACTTTAAGAGACAGTGATAATGGGAATGCAATTGTTTCACAAACATTTAATCTCTTTAAACGGACTGTAGGTTGAAAAACACAAAGCATTATTCAATAATATGCTTAAAAGTTTTTTTCCTTTTTTTAAACAAATTGCCGTAGTTTAAAAGGGGAAAATGATCATTGACTTTATTAAATCTACATTACATCTCCTCAGAATCATTTTCTTTAAACTTCTGTCATCTGTGAAATTTGTAGTGCAACATCATTGTCAGGCCACTGTACTCCTATTCGGTATAAAACTCTGACAGATCAGCATTACACACATAACTCCTTTACATGACTACTGCTTTTCAATGAAGAAATGACCAATAAAAAAAAAAAGGTTAGGACAAAAGACAGATGTGCTCTCTGTTGGAACAGTAAAGTTAAGTCTTTAGGACAAAAGATCTTTATTACTTCACTTAAAGGAAATGACCAAATTCCCCTAAGTTCACATGGGATTAAGAGTTACAAATCCCAGGAGAGGGCCCTTCTGGTGTCACGTTACTGCATGAGACAAAATGAGAACCACAGTGATGACTGCTTACAGAAAAATCTGCTTTGCATGTGACTAAATGCATTCCATAGATGGTTCTGTGGGTATTATTTGATCACAAATAAACATTTTGGTGCATTTTGCCATGTTATACCCTGAATTTGAACTTCTGACTTTAAATAAAGAAAATGTCACAAACCAGGAAAATCGCATCAAAATCAAACGAATGAACGAATGATATGGAAATCACATCAGGAAAAACACTGTGGAAAGTTTGTGAGGCTTTAGTCAGCTGGCTCTCTATTATTTTTAGTGTCATACTACACTGCTTACATATAAATAGGATTGCCTTTTACTGTCACTGCTTATTACTGCAATTCACCTGTAATATCTTCATCATGTAATTCCATCAAATTCAACCGCAACTAATATTTACATTAAATAAACCCTTTCATTTGGGTTACCATTTAGATTACTCACTATTTTTAAGATCTTCATGACAATACCTTGAAATGCAGCTGTCAACCACAAACCAGTGGAAGGGTGCAGTAATACTTCAGAGGGGAAAATGGGAGGGGATGTGTGTGTGTGTGTGTGGGGGGGGGGATTTGTCTGCATTCCAGGAAGATGATGTCATGGGTGGTGGTCAGGACCCAGCTGCAGGTGGCCGCAGGCTCTCCAGAAGTCCAGGACAGCTTACCATTAGCGTTTGAATAGAGCAGATTAACAAGGGAGGCAAGAGGTGAAAGTCCCCGAGCTTCTTTCCTTTGTTCATTGAAGCACAAATGTCAAATTAAGGTCTTTGACACTTTACCACTTCAACCACCACAGCCTCTGACATGAAAAAAAAAAAAAAAAAGAAATCACTTTCTAGAACTGCAAATGAACCTCTGCATCACAGCACTCATGACATCAACACTGTTTCCTGTCAGCGTCGTCATACAAATCATGTCACATGTTCTTATTCCCCAGACCTCTATTTAAACACACCTGTTCACGGTCTCTCTTGATATAACTCAGACAACCAAATTTGTTTGATACTTTGCTCTTCCTGTTTGCACTGGTTATCTCTGTTTACAATTTCTATGACCCTTGTCTGCTTTTTTTTTTCTTTTTACTCTGCTTATTTATTGTTGTTCAGATTGCCTGTCAGATTGCCTGTTCTTTCATTCAGGTTCGGTGTCTCTGTGACAATCTTAATATAACTGTATAATAATTTATACAATTAACAAACCGTTATTTTCAGTCCATAAGCATGCAGATTGAATTGATTGGCATTCCCAAATTGTCTGTAGTGTGACTGTGGGTGACTGTGTGTGCCCTGCGATGGGTTGGCACCCGTCCTGGGTGCGCCCTCCCACCTGAGGTAAGCTCTGTCCTTCCCATAAGCATTCTAGAAAAGGAATTTATGAATGTATGTACAACTAATATTAATTCATTAAATACACACAAAAGTTCTCTTAATCAAATTTCAGGCCTATTTTATGGTGAGTTCAATACAGTATGTGTAATCAAATGAACATGGCTGCTTTTAGCACCAACAGGCTACAGAGTTCGGCTTCTTTTTTTCCAATCAGTTATACTGTATATGCAAGCGTTTGCTTTAGGTTCAACAAAAACACTTTTTTCTTGTAATTCTTAACTCTATAACATTACTCTATATACTCTATAATTAACTTTTTTTGAGGAGATTAATACACATTACTCAGCACTCAACACATTAGCCTGTTGCTAACAACAATGATATGAACATGGCAGCATCTATGGTTTTTCCTACATTAGCCACTTGCCTGCACAGAGGTTGAAAAGTTCAGGCAGCCGTCTTTCATAAGAGGTAAGGAAAATGCAGCATATGGAAATTAATATAACTTATTTAACAATATAGTGGTTTATAACACCACTACATTGCTTAACACTATTATAAGTGCTAAGATACTGGAAGTGTTGGTACAAATAGTGATGGAAAAGGTTTTTGTGTTTCACTAACCATCTTTAATCCTGCCTCGCCTTTAACATGCCTATGTTTGACCACAGCTGGAGTAAAGGGTTAGATTTGGGTTAAGCTGTTTTGCTAGAAAAAAAAAAGTTTGAGGCTTTGTTTACACTTGCCACCCATTTTCGCTTCTTTTAAAATGAACTCTGGTGCCGTTAGTGTAGTTCACCTGAACAAGAGGCATCCGAACCTCAGCGAGGACCCGAGACCCCTTGAGAAGGTTTGATTGAAATGTGAATGCACAATGGAACAAAGATAGATAAACAAACCAAGTTTGCTTTGCTAGTGTTATGTGATATATGTCCTAGCTAGCCAGCTAAGCTTCTTTACAGACGTTAGTTAGCTCAGAAGTGGGCGGATTTGGATGAAAGCAAAAAAAAAAAAAGAAGAAGAAAGAAACTTTAATCTTTATTATTTTTTTCTTATGTCGGTTTCCTATCTCCCCTAGACACATAGAGCTAACCTAACATCTGCATAGGGAACCGTAACACCTAACATCATTAATAGATGTAACACTGCCAAATAAAATGTTAAATGTACTTTAACAAACACCCATGACATCCACTATGGATAGTTATAAGTATTGCCACTGTTGAGCCCTTGAGCAAGGCCCTTAACTGTTCAGATGTATAATGAGATAAACATGTAAGTATCTCTGGATAAGGGCGTCTGCCAAATGCCATAATGTAAATGTAATGTAAAGCACATGGGGACAATGTAAGAGCAATTACAATGATGGTTACCTGGTTAATTTTTTTTTTACAACCACAACCGCTAGTGCTAACGCTCACATTTAAATTCGCTCCTTAAAGCAGAAGAGCATGATCTTCTTTTGGTACTTATTTTCTTTTTCAGCAGCCATGTTCAATATTATATTAATGAGAAACAAAACGTATTAATAATTGAGATAGAAAATGATCTCAAAGATCCGGAATGCAGCGCAGCAAAACAATGCGACTGAGTTTTGCATCTGTCTCGGCTCGGCTTATCTACGAGATAACAAGCACGGCGGAATTGATGTTAGTATTAGCATAGCAGTTAAAGCTTAACAACATGATTTGATCAGAGTGGACTGATGAGGAGGTGTGTTAGCTGGACAGAATAAGGGAATATGAATGAATACTGAAATACTAAAAAAAAAAAATATATATATATAACTTTTCAGTGGAATGATGGACAAACGCAGATATGTGGTCAACTCAGATTGAAATGTGATTTTCCGTTATCTTACTCCACCTCCATCATAGCTGATGTGGTTATGTACGTATGCAACACTCCATAAACCTGCTCAAGGCAGCAATCACAAGAAGATTGTTATGTTACTGAACCACTTTCTATCAGTGTTGACATGAACACTTGTCAGACTCCTTTCATGTCATGTTGTTGACAGTACTCATTAAAGCTCAGGCCTTACGGGGCACAAAAACACACACGGCTCGTTTGCAGAAAGGAATGGTGCAAAGTTCAAAGAGTCGGGCAGAACAAAAATGTCTGTCTTTGATTCACAGGACTTCCAGCACTTTAAAGTATGGAAGCCATGAACAATACTTGAAAGTATTGAACGTGTAACGAGGTGCTGGCAAGGGGATGTGTTTGTGTACTCTGAAGTGAAGCTTCACCGTTGCCTTGTTTTTCAGAACGTATTTGTCTGTTCTTCAATCAATACTTTTGCTTTCATGTCCCTCCTTGGGATGCTTTCCCACCTTCACACACATACACTCATTAGTGCAGTGGATGAAGGTATGAGGTGTAGCCTGCAGCCATACGGCATAGCGAGAGTTCTGAAATCAGAAAATTCGGCCATTCTGTTAGGGGAATATTGCCATTAATCCCCCCTACCTATAGTATTGATATGTATTCGTTAGTTTCTACCTATTAATATTAACACACACAGGTATCCCGTTGTTGCCACTGGGCTCTCTGCGTGATCACCCCGCATAAAGTTCTTTCAATAAAAGGGCAGAAGAGGCCGTTGATTCCTCGTGAAGCTGAGCAACCTATTACAATGCTGGAACCCGGTTCAGATACAGAAACATCAAATGCAAAGGTGCCGTCCAACTGTGAGGAGGCACTATCGATTGGGACCAAAAGTGCAGGACAGCTGGATGGATTTGCAGCAGGGAACTCATGCCGAGACGGACCACAGCCTCAGGACTCATGGAGCTGCAATGATCAGAAACGACACACTTGTGCTTTTTATTTATTTATTTATTTCTTGGCCAGTGAGGGAAGGGGTTGGGTGGTTCAGTGGTGCGCATGTATGGAGTTGTGTATTCTGTTTCATGTTTCATCCACCACGCTACGTGTCCACCAACTATTGTGAAACTATGTTAAAAACACAACATCAGATGACGTTAACGTGATGCTGTTAATGCATAACATTTGATTTGACGCTTTCGATCAGGTTAATGTGGTGTATTAGTGTGACGATATACTGTGATAATAAAATCTGAAATAGCTAACATGTTATGTCGTGCCAATAGAAATAACTGTAATATTAACAAGTAATTCTTATCCAACCTTATCCAGAGCGACTTACAAAAGTGCGTTGAAGTTTCCGCCGTTGGATAGATTGTTACACGGTTAGTAACTCTAAGTACAATCAATCAGTCAAACACTGTTGGGAAGGTTTATTCTTATTATTATTATTCATTATTTATTTTTGTTATGTATAGTTTTTAGGAGAGTTAACCCAAATACCAAAAAAACAGATAGACATTTATTTCGTTGACGCTTAAAGATTGCCAGTGACTTGGCATAGACATCACCAGGAGAATATTTATAGGAAATATCCAAGTCTATAGGGAAATAGACTTTTGGATAAACTACTATACTAACAGCATCCCTCTTATTGTCATGGGACATAAAGTACGGTACCATGCAGAATTCTTAAGCCACCTCTCATTTCTTCATATTTTGCTTCTAAAGAGTCAGACTTTCTTGTATCTCGAGGCACAGTTCTCCAGGCTCTCATTTTCAACCCAGTCCTTGTACCTGACCAGTTGTTTTCTTTGTTAAGCCATACAGCGACCTATGAATCATTCAAGCATAAAAACATCTAACGTAAGACATGAACCAGTGAGAAACAGGTGCAGATGATGACAGATGATCAGGTCGGTGATTAGTGTACTTATGATCCTGAATGCTGAGTGCTTAGAACAGAAGAGAGGGACATTGAGGTTGCTGCTGAGGTTGTTACATCAATTTTCATTCAAGTTGTGTCTTTAGGCATTTTGCAGCTTGTCCCAGTAAAATGTGTTCCCATTAAAATATATTTCAACTAAATAATTAAATTTAGTTTGATATGCAGAAATGCTGTATTTTTGTACGGTATTGTAAACCCCAAAGCGTTCTGCTACAGTAATTTCCCAGCAATTATATTATTTTAATTTAAAGATTGGCAGATTGTAGTTTCTATCAGTGTAATACACTATAAACGTAAAGGCGTGGCTTAAACTCTGACTGGCACGAAAGAGACTGCTTTCATAAATGTTAAGCGATGTCTCCATACAACAGCGATGGTACAGTACATGTTTCTCTGTTAAATAAAGTTAAACATTTAAAACATTTGTCAAAGTACAATTTTACGCATGGCAGATTCTTGCAACCCCTAGTGTTTGTCAGTAATAACAATTTAATGAACCAAAATGTTCGAAAAAAATGTTTTTCATGAGGATTCTTCCTGCAAAAGAAAGTTTTGACTTTATAAAGTATACTGTAAAGCTTTGACCTTTAACCACCTCTCTCGCGTTAATAAAACAAGATTATGAAGGGAACGCTCACCCACTTGAGTGCCTTTGATGACGGATTTGTTTTTCAACCGCACGTCTATCGATCGGTCGACTGATAACACAACCCACTTCAAAGGGTTTATAACTTCACTGAGGCTTGTTTAACTCTGCCACCTGATGACCGAATACATAGTAGTGCACTCAAATCTTTAACGCCCTGAGCCCCTCTACAAAACACACACGCACATGCATGCTTCTCTCTCTTTTATCTTATAAACTTTCCCTCTTTTTTTTTTCTCTCGCTTACTCCCTTTGAGTAACCACTGTATCATTCTCAGGGTCCCAGTGGTTCCAGAGCTGGGCATTTTGGCAGGACGCCAGCCGATCTCAGCCGGATCCATGCAGCGTGCACACACAGATTCACAAACTCAGTCATAATTAGAGGTAATGTATCTTAGGCAATTCACTTATTATCATGTTTTTGGGAGGTGGAAGAAAGCTGGATTGCCCATAAAAAATCGACAGGATGAGATGAGATCAGAATGGGTCTAAGGACCCTGGAGCTATGCGAGGGAAATTCGACCTGCTGCATCACCGTGCCATCCCTAATCCTAAACAGATTTCACGGTTTATTTCACATCATATGTATATTTCATATACATATATTAAAGTGGGGTGTTTTTACAGAATCCATCCAAGGCATTATCCAACAGATTCTTCTATTTGGTAATGGCAGGACATAAATGTACAACACACATTTCTTTTTTTTTAAATCTTTGCATATATGATTGTTCAATCGCAAGAACATACGATTGATTAGATATACCATTCATTATTGACTGGATAAAACACATAAATCAAATATTTGCTTGATTTAGCATGTACTTAACAGATCATTATTGATTTGATCTATTGATATTTGTCAGGGCTTAAAAGAGTCAAATATTGTGTCTAGCAAGATTTAGCTTTTCCTTGGGCAAGTCATTTAAATACACACTGTTGGTCTTGACCTTTGCATGGAATAATACTATCTTACTGTATATTTATAAATAAGTAGCTCAGTTCGATTGTATGCTAAGCATGCATGTTTGGATAAATATTCTAAAATGCTAAAAAAAAAAAGGAGAAATTATCTAGACGTTTTAATGTTTAAATGATTACCAAGCAGCTTTTCTAATACTGTCATTGTCATTGATAAATCTATCCATAATAAGGTCTATTTTGCATATAAGAGCAGATTGCATAATCCTTTCTTGACGTGTTTAAACATACTTAAAAATAAAGAAAGAATGCATGTTAATGACAGACAGATATGCTGAGAAGAGACATGGCAGAAATGTAAGCAACATATTTAATAGTCATTTGACTCTCGATGTCGAAAAGGTAATCAGAGAGTGACCTTAGATATGGCTATCTCCTCTTTCAGCAAGGAGCACCAATACAACAACAAAGCTGTACACACCACTTTAAACACTAAAACACTGTCAGAGTTATTTTTCATTTAGAAAAATGAGAATACCTGGTCAGCTTTTTAAGGCATTCTGTCGTAAAAAAACTTCAGTTAAATGACTGCAGCAATCTGAGTGCTATGATTTTTAAACCATTATTTGTATAATTCCTATGGAATATTTTAAGGGCCACATATTGTACCTAGAGATAATGACATTTTTGATGCCATTATTAATAAAATTGTACAAAAATACTGCAACATTAATGGAGCTGAGTTTCTCTGAAATCACGTTCTTATGAAAGATATTAATATGGATCTAACTTTAACTGTAAATACAAGGAAGCTAATAACACTACATGCATAGAGAGAGATCTGGAACAGATTTAACACCGTTCCTGCTTTACTTAAATATACATTTTTAATGCTATTAATATCTGGATTTGTTTTGTATAAATGCAGTATTTATTCTTGCATATTTCCATTCAGCTCCACTTTCAAGATTACAAATATTAAAGAGAGAAAAACCAAAGACATAAAGTGAGATTAATGGTAACCAAATCGTTGTTTAGTCTAATTGGCAAAATCTATGCCAAAAATCCACAGAATTCATGATATGATTTTTTTTTTGTTAGTTATTGTCTGTCTTTCATCTTCCTCCAGCAGACTTAATTCATGTCAAAAGTATGACATCATCTCAGTTGCATGTATGAGTCAGTGCATCTGGCATTGAGAAAATGAGTCAGTTCAATGGTATTTAAAACAAAAAGCACTTTCTATGAATAGATTATCAGGAGCAAAAAAAAAAAACAGGAACTAGCTTCTTCGAAATGCAAGTCTGTATGTATTGTATGTACCGTAAAGTCCAGAAAAATTTAATGTGGACTGAAGTAAATAAATTAATAAATGAATATCTTCTGTAATGCATTATCCATTCAATTTTTAATGTAATTGAATGCCTTCACACTGGTACTAAATCTTTAAATCATTAATAGTGACATGCTAATTATGCCTGTTCATTTATAATACCTGAATAGACAAATTCTGCATACTGTATGTAATAAAAAGAAAGTATATATATATATACCATTGTGTATAAGTATATATGTATTGTTAATTATAACATTTATTTAGCTGAGTTTTCACAGACTCTGTCACATATTTGAAAAAACACAAATGCTATATTAAGCACATCTACCAACCACTTTATCATGATTAGCATTATTGAAATGAGCTGTCATCTCAGTGGAGCAAGTTTTTTGGTAGCAAAAGGGCTGGTTTGTCTCTAGAAAATTACATAAATTACATTTATTTAACAGACTCAACAGCTTGTTGATGCTACGATATCTAAAGAAATCAATTTACAACCATGGCGAGAGGAAAAAGCATTGCAGAATGCAAACTTTAAGTTTCAGTTTTTCATATTTTTATTTAACCATGGGCTACGACAGAAGAACACACTGGGTTCCATTTCTATCCGACAAGAACAGGCATCCGAGGTTGCAATGTGTCCAGACTCACAGGCAGGTAAAGATTGGAAAGATTGGAAGATCAGATTTCAATTCTTTACATATCTAGGTTTCGCATGCGTGGTTAATAAACAGTATAAGGTGTCATTTTAGCCAAACTTTTATAAGTAAGTAAAAATGTAAAGTATTTACCTTCTGTTTTAAACAGTGTTATTTAGCAGTGTGTGTGTGTGTGTGTGTGTGTGTGTGTGTGTGTGCGCGTGTGTGTGCGTAGACTTTTACACAAGATTTGGCCAACTAATATCGGTTAATTAAACAAATCTTGAAATTTAAGAGCCGCCTGGATTAATCATTAAATACAGCTTCTTTCATGATTCAACAGCTACTTAAATATTCAAATACTAAAATCCAGTGTTTTTTTATTGTCTTTCCTGGGTGTGAAGTCATTGGTACTTTTCCCTCCTATGTCAACACCTCTGAGACAGACAGACTTGTTGATTCACAAGTAGAAAGGGGATATTAGAGTATGCCTGTTTTTTTGTGTTTAATAGCTCTTGAATTTTTCAGTAGCTTGGTGTAGATTACTGCTGGCGGAGGGCCTGAACTGTCTGGCGCACGGCGCACTGGATAATTATTCTCATGGCTGTAAGTACAAATTGGTGAGAGCAGCTTCTGAAAGAGGCTGCTGAAGCATGGCACTAAAGCTCAGCCCATCAACTGCTGCCACCAAATCCAGCAACAATCAGTACTGATTAGTACACAGCCTATTGGTACAATCTTCACTACAGACAGACTGAACACAGATCTGATATAAGCACGGCGCATGTCTTCAGTACAATATTTGCCATGCAATACGTTTAGTAAAGAACAGTCGTGGCTAGAGTGTCAGGACTGCAGAGTGAAACGACATTCACTCTATTGTCACAAGATCAAAACTCACTGATGTCTCAACCATCTGTGTCTGGGAGTATGAGGCAAAATGTATTTCTGTTCTCTCAGTGTGAAGGACTTCTGTTTATTGTACCAACTTGGGTCTGTGGTATAGGATGAGCAGAATATTAAAAAGATAGAGTAGTTGGTTTCAAGTGTCTTGAAGGAAACAAGTTTACGAAACTCTACATTAAACTATTTATTTTTGTGATGATCTCACTTTTTAAGAAGCACTCCTAGTGCTCGCAAACACAGAGGCAGATAAAACTGAGTGTTGAGTTTAATTTGACATTTAATCTTTCGTTTTCAATTGCATTCAAGTACAGTCCATTCATCTTCAGAAACCGTTTTATCTTATTAAGGGTTGCAGTGGAATCCTGAACCAAAGGGCCAATTGCCGGAATGCTTCCTGGAGGGGATGTCAGTCATTAGACACCAGGCATACACACCTACCATATTCACACCCAGGGGCAATTTAAAGGAGATAATCCACCTACCTATACAGTGGGTGGGGTGGGATGGGGAGGGGGTATGGGGGGTTCAGAGACCCTGCTGCTATGAAGCAGCAATGCAACTCACTGTGACACAGATTTAAATTCACATGGCTGTGCCCTCATGGCTGTGACCGCATCAAAGCCGTGCTGATAACCAGCACAACAGCATGACCCCTTCAGTGTGATACAGATGTTATACAACAGTTCCACCAAAAACCATTTACTCTCATCAGATTATGATTATTAGTTTTATTATTTAACCATTTTTTTTGCTTCACCAACACATATCCCTTCATGTCCCAGTGCTGTTACCATCCATTATCACCACTCCTGGATATACCTCTAGTCCAATCAGTTTGCTTCGTTGGAACTAACGTTTCTATAAAATATCCTTAAAACCTCTAAAAAAATTTGGCCCTGAGCTAAAAAGGACAAGACATGTCTTATTTGTTTTCATTCATTCATTCATTCATTAACTTTTTGTAAATACTTTATCCTTGTCAGGACCTAGAGCCTAATCCAGGATTCTATTTTAAATTGTAATGTTTAATGGAAGTTGGACATACACCCTGGGTGACAGTCGGTTGCGGAACAGAAGCCAATATCAATAGAAAATATTAACATCTTCCACTAACAATATTTCTTCGTAGTACTAAGCCATAGAAATTCCAATTCCAAAAAAGTCCATATATTTACAAATCATTGAACTGACACTTTTTCCCCCCTAAATCTAAGATTACAACTTATTAATATTCACGCGATAATATGCAACTAATTATTAATATAATAATAATAAAATATTATATATTATATAATAAATATTATATAATAATATAATAATAACTTCAAGAAGTGTGAAACACACCTTTATTGATAAAACACAGTCATATTGTATTTAAAATCTGTTGAGATGTAGATATAAAATAATGATATATCTCTGTCCAAAATACATCCAGGACACACTGGTTTCTGTAATCAGTGCATTAAGAAGCCAAAAGTGAGTGAAATAGGGTTCTTTACTATTAATTACAACTAAATGAGACAAATCAATAAAAAGGGAAAATTAATATGAGATATATATTTTTTATACAGACCCCAAACTGCCATATAAATAAATAAAACAAACAAACAAACAAATAAATAAACAAAAAAACAGAACAGTTTCAAACAATATAGCTTTTGGAAAAGTCCATTTTTATGATGGATGTTTTTCATGTGGATGCTAAAACAGTTCATGCCCCGTCTGGATTCTGTAGCCTTATTAAAGAATAATTCAAAAGCAGAAAGTGCTGAGAGGCACAGAATATATTGGCTCATCATACACATGTAATGTATTTGGTTTTCACAGCTCTCTATGCAGTTGTTTGTGTGTTGTGTTTGCTGTGCCACTACTGGGTCATGCATTATTTGTGTGCGTCTGTGTATTTAGGTATTATTCTCTCTCTCTCTCTCTCTCTCTCTCTCTCTCTCTCTCTCTCTCTTGCAATTCCCGCCTTAAGCCCTTAAAATTAATTTATTCATTTACATTCTGAAAATTTACAGCATTTTATCAGTATTATTTACATGTCGTTAAACAGACAAACTTTTTAGAGTACAGGTTTTATACAAACTCTGTTCATTTTTACAGACAACTGCAGAAGGCAGATATTTACACAATCAGATGCAAGAGACATGAATAAATACATAAAGTGTAGATGTAAAAATTTTTATTTTTAGAATAAATGATTTCGGATAAACTGGTGTTATGGATGTGATGTTTTCATGTTATGGATGTGACATGATTGTATAGTGAATTTTAACATAAAATGTTAAATAGTAATTATGGAATTAAAAAAAAAAAGCACTCATTGTTATTGTCATCACTCATAGTCATTTTCCTCACTTCTTTTCCTTTCTTTTTTTTCTTTGTCATTTTCAGATTTGTGGCTTTTTTTGGATTTTGGTACTCAGCATTGGCCTTTACTGTTTAATTTATGAGTAAAAGTGCAGTAAATATAAGCAGCTGTAGTATTTATAGCGCATCCTATGAATTATGCCTACATTGTTCACCAGTGGTAAGGATGATCTTTGCATGGAATTGCCCTATGTGTTTTAACATCTTAGAGAACAAAGCATCCACAATAATAGGAAAGTGTTGTTTATTTGAATTTATATTAAAAAGTGAAAGAGCTACAATGTTTAAATGAAGGAAAGGTTGGCATTAGATTTACATGCATTAATAATTATGCCAATGGACGTGTTTTTTTTATTGATCTTTTTTTGCTGTGAATATGCATGCATTACTACAGTATATATGGTATATGCATTGTGTGTGTGTGTGTGTGTGTGTGTGTGTGTTGTTGTCTTCTTCAGTGTTTGCATTGTGTCTGGTATCAGGTAAGGGTCTGGCTCCTTCCTGCATTGTTGGCTGATAATGGTGCTTCATAAAATATGGATGACAGCAGATAAATGTTTAGTAGGTAGAGTGCAGGCCAACACCGGCTCAGAATAATTAGCAGCTGTTGAGAGACTGGCTCAGCAGGGCCTCTCCTCACTCGCCCAATCCCCTCACTTCTGTCTTGTAGGCCTCAGTTTAGGCCAGCAACGCCGAATTAACTACCGAATCAACCTCAGCAGCTCTGCTTATCCAAAACTCAAAGCCAGGCAACCGGATGATGATTAGAACAAATACAGCCACAACTGAATGTAGGACAGATGATCAGAAACAGAAGAGTGGTAGTATGGGCTCATGGGATAATGTTCACCAGAGTGACACAGGACGCCGAGTGCAAATCAAGACAACACTTACAAATGATTTGACTCGGCAGTGACTCACACTGACACAGAAGAAATCGAAAAATAAATGTTATAAAATGTATAACACGTACATTGTAATAGCTTAATATATAGTAATGATGGTTACAAATACAGTGCCTTGCAAAAGTATTTATACCCCTTGAACACTTATGCATTCTGTCATGTTACAACCACGAACATAAACGCATTTTATTGGGATTTCTTGTGTCAGACCAACACAAAGTGGCACAAAATTGTGAAGTGGAAGGAAAATGATCAATTATTTTCAAATCTTTTTTTTACAAATAAAAATCTGAAAAGTGGGCTGTGAATTTGTATTTAAGTATAAATACTTTTGTAAGGCACTGTGTCTGTGTCTATATTTGTTCTCAGCATGTTCTCAGAATGCAAATAAACAGTGTGATAGCAGAACTTTACTTTTTCTTCACTTTGGAAAATTGTTATTCTCTGATATACATAATTGTCTATAGCAAAAAAAAAATATGATAAAATATAAAAAATTTTAATTTGATAATCTTATTTTCTAACATTTAAACTTGCACATTTTGAGCAAAGCACAGCATGTAACCACCTGATTTTCAAGTAAAAGCCGACATGTGACAAGCCAATCGCATTGCTCTTTCTTTCACATGATCAATGAAGCAAAGATGCTTCCTGTGCAACACACCAGACACCATAAGTGGTTCGAATGTGTAAAAAGGTTTTTTGGAGAATGTTAAAGCTAAGAAGAGAACATTTACACTTTGATACTGGTGTTGCGGTCACTAGCTATAATAAAAGACAGGTACGCAAAGCTTAACGTCCACGATACTCTCTGTGATGCTGATTCTAACGCCACGTTATATACTTCACACAGCTATGTGGGATTCTGTAGTGTAAGCACTCTGGTGAAGCAGAGAACTGTTGCAAAACTTTAAACGTGCACAAGCAATTTGTGTACAAGAGACATGAGATGAAAATGAGAATGACAATTGTTAAATGTTCTATACAAATAAAATAGCATCGAATTGAATGGAATGAGACGCATGTGAAGCTGTTCTGGAAAAGGTGAATACCTGTAGAGCTCAGTGATAGGGAGCTGTCATCATGTACCAAAACTAAACTAAACCTGGTTGAGAAGGAGGCAGACAATAATGCAAACTGAAGTTTTTGTATTGCTTATAATGTTTCTTATGATCTGCAAAAATCTTTTTTTTGAGTGAAATAAAGCTCAGCACTTTTTTTACTTGACCTAATTTGCTGCAGCTACATTCTTTATGACTCAACAATAAATATCAAAGCATGATTTGAGATGATGCATGGTGATTTAGTTAATATGGCAAAACTGTGAGAAGTGGATTTACTGCTGTTTGCAGAATCACCCAAAATTCAACCTGATATAACTTAAACAATTTAAACAAAAAATATTTTGCCATTTGTTCTTTTTAACATTGTTATTACTTAAATAAACCATGCACAATATACTATCTATCAGTCTATCACTTATTCTCGTTGAACAAAACTTCTTGCTTCATTTTTGAAAAGAAAAAATCTGCTGTTAAATATAAACTATTACTGCTCCTAGAAACTGCGATTACTACTATTGCTGTTACAAGGTTTTAATATCTACTATTGAACCTATTATTTATCATTGACTGAGACTATGATTCCGGTTCTTCTGAAGCAAATGTGGTGGGAAACCTTTGTAGATGTCCTAAACCTACAAATCTTGTCCTAAAAGGTCTTGCTGGAGGTCAAGGCTCATAATGAGATCAAAGACATGGCATGTTTCTGTCAAAAGCACCGCAGGTAGCCATGCAAGCTCTCTATCACACATGACAGAACAAGTCAGGCAGGAAATACAAGTCCAGTCAAGTCCAGTCAACAGCATCGTGGATGGATGAAGTACAGATTCATTTACAAGCAGCTCACAGCTAATGCACAGACAAATACAAATGCATTAAGTGTTTCCAGCTGCTGGGGATTAGTGGTTGAGCTGAGTGATTGGAGGAGCCTGTGAGATATACTGTATGTGGTGCAGTGATATAGTGTTTCGCACTTTCACCCATGCATGTATAGTTCAGCTGCATAGCTCCACACTCCACTCTCAGTCAGAGCACCTGGATACATTTATCAAGTGGGTCAATCTGAAATACATTTCTGTTACCATTCTGTAATCAAAAATAGGTCTATTATTATTATTCACTGTGAAAATATATATATCAGAAAGAAATAGGCATGAAGATATTTCAAAAATATAATTCAAGAGCTATATGTAATATATTGTAAATATATATAAGCCGAACATTTGAACAACAAAACGGAAATAATAATAATAATAATAATAATAATGAAAAAAAGGTTTTAATGTAATGTAGTGGGGAGGGTTGCCAGGTTTCTGCAAAATATAATTCAATCTTGTTTGTACACAGTGAAACGAAACAACGTTCCTCCAGGACCAAGGTCCTACATACTGCACAACATCAATTTACAACATGAATTAACAAAAAAATTAACTAGCTAACTAAGAAGCCCAATTAGCTGGCTAGATGAGACAAGACAGATTGACATGGCAACATAAACTGTCCATGGCCTTTCCCAATTTTAATTTCTTTCTACATTGTTTAACAATCATCTGCTGATGTTGAGATGTGTCTGCTTCTTATGCTCTGTAAGCCTTCGTAACTGCTCTAATCTGAGGTGCTACTAATTTTTGATTTTTGACCCTGGTAACTCTAAATGAACTGACTTCGTCTGCAGCAGAGGCAGGTTTTGGTCTTGCTAAGAGCCAGTTTCATCATGGTGCTTGATGGGTTTTCCAGAACAGCTGACCTTGGTGTCTTAAATTAACTGACTTAAATACCTAATGAAATTATAGTATAAAAAATAAATAAACAAATAAAATATAGAAAACTTTTAGCTGTAGAAAATATAGCTATTTTTGTATAGCTCCGTTGTGTTGTGTG
>QMIH01000228.1:420850-425850 GCA_003987875.1 Clarias batrachus
TATATATAGTATAATAATATATACTAAGCTATAGCAATAAGCTATAGCAATATAGAAAACGTATAGATTTTTATAGATTTAAAACTTTTATAGATTTATACTACAGTGAAAAATAAAGGAGTAAGAAAAGACTCATGAATGTATAGATGCAATGTCTCTGTGTTGGCCTTCAGGGAGTGGAAGAGCTTACCTGTCCATTATAGGGGTGACTGAGGTCCTTCGAATACTGGATTTTTTCAAAACTATTTGTTTATTCTGACTGCCTTAATAAAATCTGAAATTAATAGCTCAATATTTTTTACAATTTCTTTGTACAAACTAAAGAAATAAGAATAAGAAATAATATATTAATATAAAGCCCTCTACTATAAGAGAAAACCACTTGACTTCTAACTGGGAAAAGCACTGGCACTGGAGAGACTGGGAGCTCATGCCAAAAATGTCTTTAAAATGTTATCATATTAACATAATTTTTTTTTTTACCCCTTTATTATAAATTATATATATTGTATATATATATATTATTATTGGTCTTAAATAATGTGGAGATCCATCTACAGTTTGTGGAGTGCCCACCATACTGTACATGTCTCTGTGAATTAAGTGTTACTATAGAAACAAACAACATATAGACAAATTGCATTAATATACACCTGGGATTCACCTTAAAACAGCTTACCAGTATTACCACTGATTGTGTTTTGATTATGTACCAAATCATGTTAAAATTTAGAAGGAATTGGTTAACTACATTACATTTAATGGGTCAATTGTGCAGATATTCAGAAAGAGCTTAAACTAACATTCACTTGCCCTTACACAGCCGTAATCTCTTTATCTTTTAAAAGAGATTCTCTGTTTTCAGGTCTAACTGTTTTCAGGTCTAAGGCCATCCCTGGTGTGCTCTTGAGATGCCGGCTCCATCCATTCTTCAGCCTCTAGAGCTGAGCCGCTGTCTGGCACACTCTGCTTACCAGTGTGGATCAGGTGTCTTTGTTTAATAAGCAAGGACATCTCCCCTCCTCACAGGCAACCGAGTCCAGCTATCTCTCAGTCTGTCAGAGGGAGGGTCAGGCCTAAATGACCCTCCCCACTCGCTGCAATCAATTATTCACACCCTCTTCACCTGAGATGACTGACAGCCTGTGTGTCTGCCGCGCTCTCAGACTGGAATGAGGTGTGCTGCAGTGTGTAGAACTAATGCAATTTGTTTATTTTGGGATCTCTTTTGTGTTAAGTACAAATGTATACAAATGTCATCTTAATGAAAAAAAAAATATATAAAATGGGATACGCCATGTCAATTGAATTAACATACAAATAAATCTGTATGTTAATATCTATCTATCTATCCATCCATCCATCCATCCATCCATCCACCCATCAATCTATCTCTATTGCCACACAAATTTACTGCAGATATATTTATTTACGTTTATTCACAGAAAGGCATTAAAAGGTAATCAATATTAATGGCTTTAAATAACCAGGAGTTATTTTTGGCCAAACAAACACAACCGATCTCCTAAATATTACTTGAATAAAACCAATAATTTTCTGTACTAGAGGCTTTTGTAAAGAAAACTGTGTGTGTGTGTGTGTGTGTGTGTGTGAGAGAGAGAGAGAGAGAGAGAGCACACATCATACACTTCATCAATTATTATTATTATTATTATTATTATTATTATTATTATTATTATTATGTACATGGTTGGAGGATGCTGGATCCTCTCCATTCTGTATTCCCTCGTCATGTTCACTGTTCCCACTGTACTGTGATTACTAAAGATATACAAATTTATTCTGGCTCCACACATAGCATTCGGATAGTCGAATGACAAGTTTAAACTAATTTTTATAAAGGGGGGATTAGTAAAGAAATGCATGAGCAGTGGTTCCGATATATACAGTGGCCTGAAAATTTATTTGCCCCCTTCCTGTTTGTTTTTTTTTTTTCCATATTTGTCACACTTAAATGATTCGAGTCATCAAATATATATTTTTAAATATTATTCAAAGAATCCCAGGTAAACACAAAAAGCATTTTAACATTTTAAATGTTTCTTTTATTTAAGGAAGAAACTGTCCAAACCTGGCCTAACCATATGTGAAATAGTAATTGCACCCTAAACATAATAACAGGTTACGCTACCCTTGGCGGCAACAACTGCAATCTAGCGTTTGCTATAAATGACAAAGAGTCTTTCACATCACTATGGAGGAATATTGTCCCACTCTTCTCTGAAGAATTGTTGAAGAGTTGAGTGTTTTTCAGCATGAATGGCCTGTTTAAGGATTTTAATCTGATTTACTTCCGGACTTTGACTAGGCCACTCCAACCCATTTCGAGCCATTCAGAGGTCGACTCGTTAGTGTGTTTTGGATCACTGTCCTGCTGCATAACCCAAGAGTGCTTGAGCTTGTGGTCACGAACTTATGGCTGGACATTCTCCTTCAGGATTTTCTGGTAGAGCGCAGGAATCATGGTTCCATCAATTATGACAAGTTGTCCAGGTCCTGAAGTGGCCCCAGACCATCAAACTACCACCACCATGTATGACTGTTGCTATGTTCTTTTTATGAAATGCTGTTGGTTTTACACCAGATGTAAACCTTCCCAACCGTTCAACTTTTGCCGAAAATTTCGAAATGGCTTGGTAACCCTTTTCATGTCAATTAACTTGTTTCTCATCTGTTTATGAATCTCTTTAGATCCTGTTGCTTTTTTAGATCTTTTAATATCCCTCTTGTTGTTAGGCAGCTTTAATTTAATTGATTTCTTGATTCAACAGGTCTCACATTAACCAGGCCTGGCTGTGGCAAGTGATATTTAACACAGCTTTCCAAATATTATAGTTCATTCATATTTTAGCAGGGGAGGAGGTGCTGGGGAGGCAGTGGTCGCTCAGAGGGCTAAGGCACTGATTTCAATTCCCAGCTCAGCCAGGTTGCCATTGATGGGCCCTTGAGCAAGGCCCTTAACCCTAACTGCTCCAGGGGCGCTGTACCATGGCTGACCCTGCGCTCTGACCCCAGTTACGCTGGGATATGTGAAGAAGGAATTTCACTGTGCTGTAATGTATATGGGACAAAATAAAGGCTTTACTTTTTCATATAGGGCCAGGTAGGTTTGGACAGCCGTTTTCCTTTAATAAATGAAATCATCAGTTTAAAATTATATTTTGTATAATAATTAAATTTGTTTGATGATCTCAATCATTTGCACAAATATGCAAAAACAACAACAACAACAACAACAAAAAATCAGGAAGGGGCAAATACTTTTTCACAGCACTGTAACTGTCTCTTGGTATGTTGAAGTGAAAAATTAAATGGTGGCATGCAGCTCTAGGAGATTGCTAGGGCATGCTAGAGCTCAGACAGATACACCCTCAAAAATGATATAGGATATAATTAACATATACTTTTTTTTTGTGATTGTTATGGGTTTGGTTCATATTATCTTAACCATGTGTGAAACCACATGACAGAGCACAAGGGTATCCTGAGTTAATTCACAGTGTGTGCATAGATGAGAAATATATGCTACGATGACAAATTTCAATTGGTTGGAATACAAAACGCTCTTTATTTGTTATGAGAGAACAACCTCAGGCGTATCTCAGAGTATGAAGCAAATTCACACACCACAGGCCTTTAAGGTTCAAATGGACGATTAACGCTGATCCAATAGAAGGTGGGCTGGGAATGCCAACAGGCTGTTACTGGGTTAGTGTGCCTCCTTCGGTCCCTTCGCATTCACTGCCATTGGGTCAGTGCCTCTTCCTTTCCACCTGACTGGCTGGACGAGCTCATGTGGTTGCTACGGAGCCTCTGCACTCAGGACAGGCGAAATCCCCTTTTGTGAGTCTCTAGGCAGGATTCGTGCACCCATGGATGTTTTGATGGGAGATTTATGAAAGTGGGAGGAATATGTATAAAGGAGTGATATAGAGATAAGGGAAGGTAGACAGATAGGGTGGGGGTGGGTTGGAGGGTGGTGCGTGGAGCTACTGAGTTCAGGAAACAGAGCATGTGATTCTTCAGTCATGTGGTGTGTGTGTGTGTGTGTGTGTGTGTGTGTGCTTGCATTTAATCATGTGCTTTATTTTGACACTATAAGATAAGACCATAGCCTTCATTTCAGCTTCTCTTCTAGCTGAAAAAACACAGTAACAGTAATCACCCCTATGGTGCCTGACATCATAACCCGGTGAAGAATATGATGGCAAGACACTCTTGGTTAACTTTGTCTTTTCTCATGACTCTGTTTCCATAGAAACACACTACCCCGTGAAAGTGTGCTGTCTTTGATAATATCGATCATTAACCTTTTTTTTTTTTGCTACTCTCATTCAGAACTGACATCATGGCTTGGATTCTACATGATGATCCGTTTACTTGAAACACAACAGCTGGCAATTTAGGTGCTGCAGGTTGATGCCAGATTGATTATTTTACAAGTTGTCTGGCTGATGTCATTATTCATGCTGTATATAGGTGAACACACATTTAGGTCTGGTTTCTCTCGAGGTTTCCTCCTCATGTCATCTCAGTCAGTTTTGTGTTGCCACATTCACCCCTGACTCGTTCATTACAGATCCAAATCCACATCTGGATTTCTCGAAAGCTGCTTTATATCTAAAGCTGCTTCATGGGTATAATTTAAAGCACTATATAAATAAAAATAAATCGATGCTTTGAGAGAAAGCATGATACTGTAACTCTAAACTCCTGACTATACAGTCGAGACAGTCTGTGTGTGTGTACTCAGTCACAAGCTCCTTCATTGCAGGTTTATTGATTCGAAGGGGAAGTTGGATGCTTGTGTCGATAGCAGCTAAGTTCAGCCTTATCACATGACTTTTGCAGATGGGACTCAAATCATGTACAGTAAGCGTATAAGATATTAAAATTACGACTTTAAAAAAATTTATACGGATGGAAGATGAATAATAGAACACATCAAGACAGTTTTGGGAATTTTTGTCTGTTTGTTT
>QMIH01000228.1:430850-460306 GCA_003987875.1 Clarias batrachus
CACATGTGTAATCTAAATGACACACGGATGTAAACACCCGGTGAATGCTATAGTGTAGCTTAAAGCACCGGTCCTTTCATGAAAACCACCCGGATAATCTGTGCAGACACAATCCTGTGATTATGATAAAAGTCTTATTTTAAAGAGCTACACAGAATTCAGATTTACATCGATTCTGGCTTTAATGCCACCACTGATTTGATGAGGTATATTGAAAAGAAATATAGTTCTATATAACTTGCATTTTAATAACTGACAGAAAGTGCTGCTGTGTCGCGAATCACATTCGGCTCGTTAGTTCAGGTGGAGGGGAAAAAAAAGTTTTGAGCCTGCCGAAAATTATCTGAAATTATCTGTCCCTTTAATAGCGCGCGTGCTACGAAAGAATCGGATTTATTATTAGAACATTGAGTCGGTACATGAGTCGATACATGCCGGGTTTGTGTTGGTTTAAAAAACTGCTGTAATGCCTGTAAATACATGCAGGCTTTTTCTATTATTAAGCTACTAACAAAACACTTGCATAATAAATAAAAACCAACATATAATTTCGAAAATGAAAAGTCGTTGTTTATTTGAGCTAAAGTCAAGCGCGGTCTAAACTCATTTGCTTTGCAAAATGAAACTGATTCTCAGCGCTCACGGAACTCCCACGACTTTTCCCCTCGCGTTACAGAGCTAAGAATTATTATTGCAACCTACAATTATACGCTCTCCTTAACCCGAGGCGTGGTCAGGAATTAATTTAAGGACGTAACATTACAGACACTGTGATTTATTGTAGTTAATTTATTTTTTTAAGCGCTTCCTTAAATGAATCCTTGACCACGCGACTAGGTGTCAGAGCAGGATGAGCCGCGACGGCACTGATTCGCTATTTAACACTGACATGAAACGCTACTCTATTCCCCCCCCCCCTAATATTTAGATAACGATTTTTCTTCTAATGTCCACGCATCGTTTCGCCTCCTGCAGTAAAACAGCAGTACTTCACCTCCCTGTCACATTCAGCTCGCTATGCTGTGTGCTAGCCGGCTGCTAGCGTTCAAACAGAAACGGGGGCCCTGATTGGTTACTCAAATTTCCACCATAGCAACGAGTAACCAATAAAATATGAACCAAATAAAGTCAGGGTCGCGTGCGTTTGCCGTTGGGCGGTATTGGGGGCAGGAGTTGCTCAGTTATTAAGGTATTGGACTACTGTCCAGAAGGTCCCAGAATCAAGCCCCACCACCAAATTGCCCTTGTTGGGCCCTCGAGGAAGACCCTTAGCCCTCAACTGCTAAGATTTATAATGATCTAAAAATGTAAGTCACTCTGCCAAATGCTGTAAATGGGTTGTCATGGTGGCTCAAGATGAACATTATCATTATAATACATGCAGTAGTGCAATCACTGTGCAAAACACATGCTATGTACTGTATAATCTGCACGCACAATCCATCCCAATAATGAGTGAAATATGGTGTGGTACATTGTGCCCTGAGGTGGTGGCCAGGTTTCCTTCAACGACCATTCAAACAAATGAGAGGCGCTCGTGCAGTGCCACTGTTTATTTAGCATTTCCTCAGCAACCACGTCCTGTGTGTGTGTGTGTGTGTGTGTGTGTGTGTGTGTGTGTGAGAAACGAAAGAGAGGTGAAAAAAAAAGAGTATGCTGTGTCTTTTGTGACCTCTGGCGATGGTTCTAACATTGTTGAAATTAATAGTCCCAATGTTGACAGTTATGTTAAGGGGAATGTATGAAAAAAAAAACAAAAAAAAAAAAACAATGGCATGTCAAATAGCAGAGTGCAAATCAAAATTTGTTTCATGAAAAAAAAAAAACATTTACTTAAGAGATATAGAATAGATTAGAGTGCTTATTGGGAACAGTGGTGATCAATGATTGATCACTGGGTACAGTTTTAATCAGTGGTTGGTCATTCGGAATGAGGGTGATCAGTGAGTGGTCATTTGAAATATTGGTGATTGGTACTGTTTCACCAATGTAGTAGAGATTGAGTTAAAAAAAATTATACAGTCATGTATTGTGATATTTCTGTATCATAATTCATGTTTCACCACAATGACTCCAAAATCCAATTTCTTTCAATGATTTTTTAAATGTATACAATTCTGATACTTACAGAATTGCATTTCAGGTCGAATTGGCTCATAGGTATCATGATATTGTATTGGGTGGCTACTGGTGATTCTCATCCCTACAATATGGGGTGGTTGGAAACAAAGGCTCGTGCAAGCACAATTTAGTCTGACTTTACTCCCGGAAAATGTTTTCACAACTGGTATAACGATCAACTGAGAAGAGAGCGAGAGTAGTGTACCAAGTGCATGACATGCTGCTAGGTAAATTTGCTAGATTTGCCATTAAGCAGTTTCATTAACTGAGTTTGGAGTTTCTAAGTCATTTGAAGTTTGTAATTATACTGGCAATAACAATTTTTTTCTGCAAAAGTTTTGTAAGGTCAAATTATGGTTGCATGTGGCTCTTAGCTTGTATGTATAAATGTATGGGCAGTTTTGAATACAGTTCTTAATTTTGCTGCATGGTGATGTGCAACATAGGGCATGAAAACCTGTTGTTATTTATCTGTTGTTCAATATTACACCTACATAAAATGTCAGTGTATTGAAAAATTCGGACCAACACAAGGGAGATATCAGGTGCAATTTTTATCGGTTATGTTATTGTATTGGATCAGTACATATTGAAAAATGATGATTCATGAGTGTCACATTGACAAGAGTGATAAGTTTCTGCACTCTGAGCACAAACACACATGATGAGAGCGCAGGGCAGCAGAGGGAGCTGTACATTGCTTGCTTCGATGCGGACTCATTCACAGTTTCGATGGGATCTGAACAAAGCGAACCGGTAGTTCACACCCTCTCCGCGCTGCTCTCAGAGTACACACGTAAAGCACGATTTGTATTTGTGAAAGTAAAGCACGTACAACTTGTCAGCGTTTCGACAAGACACATGCCTTCACTTTCAGTTTAGAAATTAATGGCACACATGTATCAACTTATGTTTTTTTTTTTTCATTTTGAAAAGCAGGCTTTTCATGTCTGTTCAAAATGTAATGTGTTGTCGGTTTCATTTCTATTCTTCACAACATCATTATTATTTTTATTGTGTTTAGACAGCAACAGTCTCAATTTCTGACAAGAGCCTATTAGTGTCAGAAATTGTATGTACCTATTAAACTGCAGCTAGCATGCCCCGGTCCTGACCGAAACCCAGTCATGGAAAAACGTCTGTTTGTTTCTGTGTGTTTGTTTTACTCGCACTGTGTCTTGTGTGGCAGATTGACAATGACGCCTCATGTCTATTCTGGAGATAAATAGCTACTGCTCACCCGGAATCGTCATGATCCGCAAAAACTACACAGTCTCTACCACACAACACGGAGAAAGCAGGAGACACGCTTGTTGCCTCTGCCTTGCTCAGTCTCCGAAAGGTTATATATAGTAAACCAGTTGTCTAACCACAGCCTCATGGTGTGGTTTCATGGCCACTATTTATCTAAATGAGTACCACAAGCTAGGCTAATCTTTACTGTTATTACGATGCTCAGGGTCTGGCCTCCATGCATTTTCTCTCCAGTGGTGCTGTTAGTAGAAACTGAGGCATTGATTTGTTTTGGTCAAGTGTGCATTACAAACACCGGCGTCATATTGTGGTTGCACGATTATATGTGTGCATGTTCCCAGTCTAGGGGTGTGGCCAAACGGGTGACGCCGGGTGGCAAATGCCCCCATGAAAGAAACATTGGCAACCCCAACTCTGACCGCAAGTCCTATCTTCTGAGAGATCTATTACTCATATGTGCTTGATAAATCTGTAGTGAATCATTTTTGAATGGTGTTTTGATGAAACTCTGTAAATATTATGAACTGTATTGACAGTGTGTACAGTCACCGTGCAGCCATTTATTTTGATCTAACGTTTAACAAATGTCATTAAATTCTGCAACTATTCTTGTCCAAGGCATCATTTGGGGATAACACTAGGGTTATTACATGCGTTATGTTTTCAAGATGGCCACCACGCGTGTTCCAAAAAAATCCAAAAAGCCTATGGTGCAACACCACTATAAAGGGCAAAGACAAAGCAAATGTTCCATTTTGCTTGACAGGTCCTGTCATCAGTAAGACTAGAGTTGTGTGCTCCGTGTTGTCTTGACAGTTGGTTTTATGTTCTCGTTAACGATCCAGTTTGGTGTCTTGGTTTCTACCCAGCCTGCTTCAAACCCTGTCAACTCCAGCATCTTCACTTTCACTTGTTTGTACCATGATTAATAGCAGAACAAGTGGTGGTAGAAGGTATTTTTGGTGTTGTTGAGGTGTGTTTTGGCTCTGAGCTTCCCCCTGGTGGATAGGTCCTTTAATCATCCAGATGTACAAAAGATATACTGAGTACTTACTGTGAACTTCACTGTTTGCATAGTCACTCCTGTGTCTAAATACCTGGACATCCCTCCACCAATGACCCTGGCACCATTTCACCGGTTTTCCTTCCTTGGATCACTTTTGGTATGTCTAGACCACTGCTGACCAGGAATATCTCACAAGAGCTGCAGAATTGGAGTTGCTCTGACCCAGTCATCACAATTTGGCCCTTGTCATTCAAATCCTTACTGATCCTTTTAGATATTGAAAATGTAGCTACTGTGAAAAGGACAAAATTGTAATGGCTAGACAACTGGGTCAGAGCAACTCCAAAACTGCAGCTCTTAAGGGATGTTCCCAGGGTGCAGTGATCTCGACGTACCGAAAGGGATCCAAGGAAGGACTGGTTTTCTTAATACGCCTCAACATATGGATTTTCTTTTAAAGTCTTTATTTTGTCACATATACGTTACAGCACAGTGAAATTCCTTCTTCGCATTGGGCCCTTCAGAGCGCAGGGTCAACCATGTACAGCGCCCCTGGAGCAGATCGGGTTAAGGGCCTTGCTCAAGGGCCCAACAATAGCAACCTGGCTGAGCTGGGAATCGAACCGCCGATCTTCCGATCAGTAACTCAGTGCCTTAGCCCTCTGAGCCACCACTGCCCGTAATTTCCACTTCACTATATATAATCTATAACCCTGGTTATACATTTAGCTGTTTGAAGAGGTAAATACACATCACTCATCATAGAGGCATCCATGTTCTGTTTTCTACTTTGTATATCAAATATGTCAGACTAACCGGCGAGTTGCTGTTCATGAGGTAAGTCAAATGTGGTAGAGAACGTGCATAATAATCATCAAGTGATCGCTGATAAGTGATGGAAAATCAAATCACAGAGCCAGGAATGTCTTCATGGTTTTCATCTGGTTGTCACACGCATAAAAAATTAGACATGTACTTTTTTGAACTTTTATGATAAACACATGTTTAGTGGCTCACGTGACTATAACACGTGTGTATATACAGTAGGATGTACCTGTGCTAGGAACTCGACAGCTTACCTAAAACCTACTTGTCTCTTTTCCGACAAGTATTTCTAACATGCTAGGTCTGTTTCCTGGTTTTGCATTTTGCACTTTGTCAGTATTTGGCTTTGTTGGGTTTTAGTGGAGGACGACAGGAGTAACTGCTTCCTGTTATACTGAAGAAAAAATGTACCAAGTTAAAGCAGGGGTATATAAAGGCACTTGTCTCTTGTCTACTCTTGTCACTGATGCTACTTATAAATCCAGGTCTTTTCGCTGTTACCGTTGGGATTTAATTACGACTGCTTGACACAGCAATTTTCTTGGTTGCAGGTGGAGACGGTGCAAGATCCTGCTCATGGAGGAGGATGAGGATGATGTATTTGGGTCCGTCTCACAGTGCTGGCCTTCGTCCAACAGGGAGATAAAGCAGGAGGACCACAGCACGCAGACCCCAGGGAGCCCCGCGGCACGGCTAAATGGCATGCTGCCCTGCGGTGTGGCAGAGGAGCCCAGACGCCTCTTCTATGGTAAACCTGATCCTCATAAAAATGAGATGGAGACGGGAGTGGAGTTGATGGCTGAGACAAACTTTAGAAACACAAAATTACAACCTGTTTGGCAAGAATTAAAACAACTACTTTATTCGTTAGGGAAATAAATAACAAAAAGTGCTGTGAGTCTCTGAAATCAGTCTGCCTTCACTCTCACACTACAGCTTGTTTAAGGGCAAGAGTTGCATTACAGGCAGCATGTAGAGGTCAGTTCTCCATTTTAGCACTTACTCATTGGTAAAGTACCATTATTATATTCTTATGTTGATAGAGGATGCCGAAACTGGGTGAGAGATTCCAGCACCTGTAAGAGCAACCTGTATGTCTCTCCCGTCCGCTCCCCTGTCTCCCCTGTGGCGTCTGATTGTCCTGGCCTCTTCAGCTTTTATTACTTGTGTGTGTGTACTTAGTCGCTTTGCAATTCAAATGACTGCACGCAAGGGTTGTTCTGTTGGCTCTGGGCCCAGGCATGGACATCAAGACGGCTCACAACCTGACTGCGCTGTATTTGTTTATGTTTGTGCTCTTAGAGAGGTTTTTTCTTTTACAATAGTTGAAGCCAAATGGACAAAATTAGCACATGAGTTCTTTTTGCCATTTTAAATTCAGCAGCCTTGGCCCAAACACCAGCTTCCTGTTCAACTTCTCTGAAAGTTTTTGCCCATGACCTTTTCTGACTCTTGCCTTCTTGTGATGTAACTCCTTCGGATTGATGCCTTCATTTGGCTTTTCATGATTTGCAATTTTTTACGGTTTATTTTTATAACTTAAAAGCCTGAGGTGTAAAAACCACAAGAAACAGGAAATTTGATTTCTGGAGTCTGATTTATTTTGTTGCCTTAAAGCACACATACACTGCAAAAGATAACAATCTTGTCACTCTTAATTCCTGCTACTTTTCTGTACATTGGCCTCGTTGTTCAGATTATGAGGTTAGATGTAGACTGTCGATGTCAAGGCGTTAGTGATTGCACTGGCAGCTGTGTTGGTGAGTATTATGTAGTCCCTTGATACCTAGGTGGCGTGTTGTGTTGCAGCTTTCAACGTTTGTTCTCTCTCTCTCTCTCTCTCTCTCTCTCTTTATCCTTGACTAGGTAGCGCAGGATTGCTATTACTGACGCCGTCTGCTCATTCTGACCGCATCGAGGGCGCCATGTTTCCTGAGAACCAGGCTCACCGGCGGCCTGCGCACAGCGTGGAGGCTCAGATCGGCCAGAAACTTCAGATGATCGGAGACCAATTCTATCAAGAGCACATGTTGGTGAGTCCCATCATGCTCCCTGTTTCTGACCGGGCTATATCTCGCGACTCTGTTCTCAGTGGCAACGGGGTGATGTATATCAAAGTACAGCATCCACCTCCTAACCCCATTTAGGAACATAAAAACATTTGTGATAAACATCATATATGTGCACTGAGAAGCAGAGCATCACACATCTTATCTTAGTTCCTGCCCAAAAGGTTAGTGGTGATGATATCAGTAGCTGTGTGAGCAGCTAAAACCACATAATGTCATGCTTCTTGTACCAAGACCTTTCTTTTTCTTGACCTTCATGCCATATTTTTTTTTTTACTTAAATAAAAAAAAAAAAAAAAATTGGAAATCTGTTTAAAATCTATACAATAATATATGTATTTACCTCCCTTGAACTTTCCATGTTGACTTTTCCAGAACTAGCTTCGAGATCTTGGATCTTCTGTAACAAACTCTCTGACCTTACTGGTGGATTCCATTCAACTAATAATGTGTCTTCTGATGGTGCCTGCTTACACCATGGCTAATGTAACCGTTCCACAGGAACAGCAATTTGGGATGGAGGCTTGAATTAGAATTGTGTGCGTTAATGATCCATCCATTTACGTTGCAGTTCTGTTTTGAAAAAGTATAAAAGGGGGCAGATTGGAAGGTCCTGGGTTCAAACCCAAGTACCACCAATGTTCAACTGTTGGGCCCTTGTGCAAGGCCCTTAACCCTCAACTGATCAGATGTATAATGAGATAAAAGTGTAAATTGCTCTGGCAAATCTGCCAAATCCTATAAATTCTAATTAGTTGGGTAGGGTGTAGGGAGCAGACAGTGGTTTACAGGGGAGTAGTGGGGTACTTCTTCTTAGTGCTGTAGGTTGAAACAGAAGTTTGACACAATACCAGACTTCAGTGCAATTTTACACATGCACATTTTGTATGTCAGGAATTTGTTCTCTCTCTCTCTCTCTTCCTTTTTATTAATCTCTCCTACCACGCTAAAGCTCGGCTCATACTATCCTTCTAGCTTCCTGTTTATAGTTCTCTTTTCCCTTTGTGTATATATGTGTGAGTGTGTATGTGCGCTCCTTTGTTTGTGTGCGAGCATGTGCTCGTGTGCGGGGGTATGCATGTGCGTGCATTTCACTGTGTGTATCCCCATAACTTGCCCTGTCTGTCTGTCTGTCTGTCTGTCTGTCTGTCTGTCTGTCACTGTGTGGTGAGTTTGTCATATAACAAACAGACAGCAGCGATCAGCTGAGAGTGTTGACTGACTGTGAGACGGAACGTGCGCTCGAGCCAAGAATAATGCCTCTTTGTTCAGATCAATGCTACACTGTTGTATTAGTGTCACGCGTACTTAAAAAAGAGAGACTGCGCGTGTGTTTACACGCACTGGCAGTGTGCAAGCATGTTATGAAAGGTGCAGTGTATCACGAAACCATCAGCTGGCAGTTTCTAATTAGTGTTTTTTTTTTTTTTTGCAGAGACTGTTAAATGGTTAAGCCGTTAATCATCTTTATCTCTTTACAAACTTCTCTCTCTCTCTCTCTCTCTCTCTCTCGCTCACACTCTCATTTACATACACACACACCTACACACAAACAGGGAAGAGGTGAGAAAGTGAGGTAGAAGGAGCGGTAAGCCAAGGCTTGGTCTGAATAGATGTGGTTAGTACGACTCCAACGAAGTCTTTTTCAGTGCTGAGAAAACTAGAATGAGATAATCAAATTAGCCACACTTACACACCACGTTAAAGAACGAGCAGCAACGATGCTACAGCGCAGCCAGCTTATATATATGTTTTAGCTGAACCTCAGTAAGTTGCTAGATGTAAGACGCTTTAAGCCTCTTTTTATGCAACACACTGCTTTTCTCTGGACACTGAACACTGTGTCTCTGGAAAGGAGAGGTAACCATACTCTTGCACTGGTATCTGAGACAAGGACAGACATTTTTAGGGTTGTATTTAGCCAACCTACTTTCTATAGTTTGCAACAAAAGATGTGTATACGTCCATACGAGGGTACAGTGTGCAGGGCCGCGTGTTAACCGATAGCCTCAGCTCAGGCTAATTGACTCGAGAGGCCACGCGGGAGCTCAGAGATTATGACTCGCACTCTCTCGGGCCACTTTACGCCACCCTACGCCAAGTTGATGACTGATCCCAAAGCAACCTGAACCCAAATCTATTAGCCTGCATTTAGTGTGTGTGTGTGTGTGTGTGTGTGTGTGTGTGTGTGTGTGTGTTTCTCCCGCTGCTCTTCTTGCTGTTATTCTCAATCATGTAATTTACTCCGTAATGTCAAAGTACGGAGACTGCCTTAGGCTGTAATCATTGCAACTCTTTATCTTCTTTAAAAAAAAAAAAACCTCCGTGTTTGCTTTCCTTTCATTCACTGCTGTCGTTATTTGCACCTCATTCTACATGTCATGTCTTAAGCTGACAGGTGAATATAAAAAAAGAGACATAACAGCACAGCAACATGTTGACTGCTCAGGCTCAATCCATCTATTTATTTATTTATTTATTTATTTATTTATTATGATTGATGTTATAATAATATAAGGGGTGTTCAATTCAAACCAGGACTTTAATTGCGCAGAATAACCCGAATCGCTTTAAATACTAATGCACTTATTCCATCACCAAGGTAGAAAGTTTTCTCAGTATGCCCGAGCCATGTTTGGACTGCCTGCTTCATGCTGGCCTCCCAGGAACTCCCGTGAAGTGTAGAAATGATGGCTTGGATCAAGGTCAGGACTCTATACACAGGGGATGTGGCAATAACTCCCAGACAAGTTCCTGTAACGTGCAAGCAATGTTGTTGAATGATTGTGTGAAGAGTTGCATCACTTCTGCAAGTTGGTGACAAGTTGGCGTCAATTTTCAAAAATCAGGACTTCCACTCGCAGGATGTTTCACAGAAATGCCCTCGGCCTATTGCCCCTAAGGGCCTCATCACTGGACTGTGTTTGAAGTCTTCTGTAAATATCCATCGGTTTTACTCCTCCATTCAAGAGAAATTTCATCCCAAGTCCTGCTTTGACTCGAACACCCGTTGTATCCAAGGCGCATCTTTAAATATCACTGATATAATTTTAGCTTTTATATAATTCCTAATGAGAGGCCTGGTTCAGGTGCACTCTGCCACGTTCATGAGCTGTAGGTTTTCATTTAATCGTTTTGAGATTTATTTTAACTCAATCTTAATTTAGCAAGGAAAAGGCTCTTTGCATTTAGCAGGATTTCTTACCACCACACGATCCAGATTTCAGGTATCAGAATGTGTTCCCTTTTTTGAATCCGTTCCTTCAAGGTTGTCTTGTCGACACCATTTTTTTTAAATCACTTTTTTTATTTTTTTTTTTATTTGTTGTTTGTTAGTGCTCTAGTTTCCGTTCAGATTTCTGTAAATAATCAAACGAGCCACCCTTGTATGCTATGTAACATCCATTGTACATCTTTTTTTACATCAAACCTAAAAATCCTTTCCATCTTACCATTTTTTTTTTTTTTCCTTTGTTAAAAGTTTAAACAATAGTAAGAGGAATGAAAAATGAGTAATTAACTACCGCTATACGGTGTGAGGAGGACCTGTAGGGGGACAGAGACTTCTCCCCCAAAGCCTTGGCCGTGCTCGTTTATCACCACAAGTGTTCCTTATCAGTTCCTCGTCTCGAGATTTGACGCCGGCAGTGACACTTCAGTTTCGAATGAGTCAGACATGACAAAGAGTAGTCTGTTGTTCCCACGAGCCCCCTGATGAGCTGTTAGTGCAGCGCCGGCAGGCTGCTCAGCCTGAAATGAAGCTTTTCTGTACCGAGTCTGATAGGAACGGTCGCTGCTGACAGATAAATTGCTGCTCTTGACAGGTTTGCGATGGGACCCCGAGGCAGTCGGAGTTATTATCTGTGCAGGCCCATGTTTCCAGGAGATTTCTTTGGGGGTTTACTATTATGTTTTTTTTTTTTTTTTCATTCTTATTTTTGTTCAGTTACAGGTCACTTTGTTCAGAAGATGTGCGTTGGGTTTCATATACTACTTCCTGTGTGTGTGTGTGTGTGTGTGTGTGTGTGTGTGTGTGTGAGGGAGAGAGAGAGCGTAAGCATGCACTTCTGTTTACCAGCACTCCAGAGAAAAGGGGATGTTTTTAAGAGACAGGTTTCCTGTCAGACAATTCGTGTAAAAAAAAAAAAAATGGTGTACTTTTTTTTTCTTTTCTTTTTTTTTTTAAAGGGACAAAAGTTGGGGAAAAACAACAAACATTAAAAAGTCTGCTGCTTGTTCCTTCAACCATTTTCCCCCCAACTGTAAAGTCAAGCTGTTTGGCAAGTGTGCATGTGTTTGCACACTTCAGGAAATGAAAAATAGTTTGATGTGTATGATGATGAATAGTAGATTTCAGTATTCATTCATCATATAAATATAGAATGTATAGCAATACATTTAGTATTAAAATATATATATACAAGTTTTTCTCTTCCTGAACTGGATACGGTGTAGTGCAAATCTCTTGAGCCACCCCTTATTTCTTAATATGCCTTGATAAGATTACATCAAAGAAACTGGAAGAAATGTTTTAATGTCACAAAGTGACTGAAGATGTAATGTAGAAAATTTGGTTGTTTATGTAACAACCTCAGCAGCAACCTCATTTCCCCTCTCGTCTGTTCCACCCAGTTAACATTCAGCATTAGCAGGATACTAATCACCGGCCTGATCATCATCTGTCGTCGTCATCTGCACCTGTTTCTCTCTGGTTCATGCCCTAAGTTCGAGGTTTTTTTTTTTTCTTGCTTGGATGATTCATAGGTAGGGTGGCACAGTGGCTTAGTGGTTAACACCATCGTCTTGCACCTCCAGCATCCGGGTTCGATTCCCGCCTCGGCTCTGTGAGCATTGAGTTTGCTTGTTCTCCCCGTGCATGGTGGGTTTCCTCCGGTATTCCGGTTTCCTACCACAGGTTGATTGGCTCTCCGAAATTTCCTGAATTTTGTGAATGAGTGTGTGTGTGTGTGTGTGTGTGTATGTGTAATCCACTGCGATGGATTGGCACGCTGTCCAGGGTGTCCCCCGCCTCATGCGTGAGTGAGTGACTCATAGGTCACTGTGTGGCTTAACAAATAAAAAATATTTATCTGAAACTAGTCAGGAACAGGGAGTGAACTGAAAATAAGAGACAAAAACGTCCTTCAGGAAGCCTGGAGAACTATTCTTTAAAACGACATCAGGCAGTCTTACAAGACAGTCTGTCTCTTTGGAAGCATAATAGGTTTTTGCTCAAGACTTTTGCAGAGTGCTGTGTGTGTGTGTGTGTGTGTGTGTGTGTGTGTGTGTGTGTGTGTGTGTCAACATATCAGAAATATTTATCAAAGATTATGTTCTATCTGAGAAGTGTGTGGAGTTTACATGAAGTTGGAGATGGTGGTGAATCTGCACATCATTTTTATTTTTTCCCCCTTTGGGGCACCGGGTGTCTAACTGTCAGCTCCTGTTATGGGTAGCCCCAGTGATTTATAAATTGCAGACGAGGTCTCCAGTGGATCTGGTGACATTTTACAGCGTGTTTCTGTATGTTATTGCTGCTGCTGCTGCTGTGATAAGAGCTGGCTCTTGGGAGCTCTGCAGCTGATGGCGAGGCTGCACGCACGGCTGATAGGAAGCCCGCAGGAGTGACGGGTGACGTCTGCCTCAACTCTACCGCTTATCTCTGGTTAAATTTAGCCTTTGACTCATTTTGACAGTTAGTCATGTGGCACAGAGTCTCTCACTCTCTCACACATAAACACATCGACATAGACATATACACACACACACACACACACACCCACACACCCACACCCACACACACAGACGTTGCGTGCCACACTGTTTTGGGTGGGAAACCATGTGTGTCTGCGTTTAAAGGTCACTCTTGGGGATGTTTGACTTCTTGCTAACCCTTGTGTTGTCAGTTCTGCCGAGTGAAGTACGAGTCTGCTGTAACACATCTAACCTGTTGAAATACTCTTGTATTGAGCATCATTCTAATTGGCTTCGATTGAAATCATACTTTGCATATGATACAGTCAGGGTGTGCTGTACTCATCATGTAGCACAAGGTCAGGGGAGCGAAGATGCTTTCAGACTTTTCCTCAGAGCCAGGTTTATATTTTTATGTGAAGATATGGAGTTTTAAAAAGGGCGGCACAATGGCCCCTGCAGGGTCCGAGTGAGACTCCCACCTCGGGGTCTGTGAGCATGGAGTTTGCATGTTCTCCTCATGCTTGGTGGGTTTCCTCTGGGTACTCCGGTTTCCTCCCATAGTCCAAAGACATGCAGATTAGGATAATTGGCGTTCCCAAATTGCCCGTTGTGTGTGTGTGTGTGTGTGTGTGTGTGTGTGTGTGTGTGTGTGTGTGTGTAGCAAGTAAAACAAATAAAGAAAAATAGACATGGAGGAAAATAGTGGTTAGTGATTTGGTCATAAGAGATGTACTCCATGTACATCTCTGATAAGAGGACCTTTGTGTTCTAGCATGCATTTGGNACGCGAGAAAATCAAGGTACGTGACACACGAGATACGTAGGTACGAGGTACGTGCACGCTCTGCACGCTGCTTAAATCGCTGGAGTAATCAGCGGAGGATAGGAGACAGGTGCGCAGGAGGGGCGGAAACGGGACCGTGGGAAARACACATGACMGGTAMGAAAAACAAAGGCACATGTCAGCGGTGACAGCGTGGGAAAAACTTCAGACAGGACATGAATCATGACAATAAGTATTGAACACATGAAGATAATGTGCAAAATGGCATAGAAAACCAGGAGATCACTTGAATTCTGTCGGTATTCAGAGAGAAACCCTGCCCCCTATCAGTACTAATTGATATCAGCTGCTTTAGTCCTAATTAATGGCCTATAAAGGCTTCTCATTACCCAGGAGGCACACAGGAAAGATTTCATGATGGGTAAAAGCAAAGAACTCTCCCAAGATCTTCGTAATCTTATCACTGAAAAGCATTCTGAAGGTGATGGTTATAGCGGTATTTCCAAAATGCTGAATGTTCCTGTGAGCACTGTGAGGGCCATTATCCAGAAATGAAAAAAGCATCGATCAGGTGCTCCACGTAAGATCTCTGTCCGAGGAGTCCAAAGAATAATCAGGAGAGTTCTCCAAGAGCCAAGAACCACTCAGCTACTGTTGTTTCAAAGAAAACTATAAGCAATGCACTGAACCGCCATTGCATCAATTGCACGCTCACCACGCAAGACACCATTGCAGAACAAAAAGCATGTTAAGGCTCGGTTAAAATTTGCAAAACAGCATTTGGAGAAGCCTGTGGATTATTGGGAGAACTTTTTGGCAGTCATTCTACACACCATGTTTGGAGAAGAAATGGCACTGCCTACCACCCCAAGAACACCATACCAACAGTTAAGTTTGGGGGTGGAAGCATCATTGTTTGGGGCTGCTTTTCAGCAAGGGGTACTGGCAAACTTCGTATTATTGAAGGCAGGATGAATGGAGAAATGTACGGGAACATACTGGATAAAAATCTGCTGCCATCTACCAGAAAGCTGAAAATGAAAAGAGGATGGACATTTCAGCAAGACAATGGTCCCAAACACAAGGCCAAGGAAACAATGAAGTAGTTTGAAAGAAAGAAAATCAAGTTGCTTGAATGGCCTGACCTAAATCCCATAGAAAATATATGGCAAGAACTGAAGATCAAAGTTCATAAAAGAGGCCCAAGGAACCTTCAAGATTTAAAGATCGTTTGTATGGAAGAATGGGCCAGATTCACTCCTGAGCAATGCAGACGACTGATCTCTCCATACAAGAGGTGTTGAGAAGCTGTAATCACCAACAAAGGCTTTTCTACAAAGTATTAAATAAAGTGTGTTCAATACTTATAACCAGTGTCATTTCACTTGATTTATTATGACTCAACTTGTATACTTAAACATTCTGATTTCTTTGTATGAATTCAATATTTGGCTTGATGACTACATTTGTTGGAAATTTCGTGTCAATAGCCCACTTAGAAATCCGCTTATTGATAAAAATGTTGATGTGTCAAATACTTATTTTCCCCGCTGTGTGTATGTGTGTGTGTGTGTGTGTGTATGTGTGTGTGTGTGTATGTGTATATATATATATATATAAAGAAAAATAGACATGGAGGAAAATAGTGGTTAGTGATTTGGTCATAAGAGATGTACTCCATGTACATCTCTGATAAGAGGACCTTTGTGTTCTAGCATGCATTTGGGATATTTGAGGAAACTAGGGAAGTCGTATGAAAGCCGGATAGACACAGGGAGGCCAGGATTGAACTTCGGACCCTGTGGCTGCGAGTGCTGCCATGCTTTCCTGACATTATTTAATTGCGATTATTGCTAAATTGAGATATAACTAAAGGTTCAGTGGGTGAAAGCCTCAATATTATTTTTTTTGTTTTGAAGCCAAATACAGTGTGATGTCACATCCTTAAACATTCTGAATATGTAAACTGACCTATGAGGGCGACCGAAGAGCTCTTGGTGAGCCCTTGCACAACACATTGCAATGCCTGCAGCAATCTGCATCAGTCAGTGCTTCTTGTTATCTCTTAACAGTAAAAAAAAACAAAAAAAAAAACAAAGATAAGAGTTGTCCTAAATAGGCCCGAGGTCTGTGTTTATTTGTTCTAGCCGAATCTTTGGAAGTTTCTAAACAGCCATGTGTTTGCTTCATACAAAGTGTAATGTGTCTAACTGCTTAATAACAAGGTTTATATACTGAAGAGTGTATGTACAGGAGTCTTTACACTGTCGATACATCAGGACCCTTTCCAGATTTTTGTAGTGTTGCACCTGCAACTGATCTATAGAGCAAAGCTCTGCGGGAGGAAAATAAGCATAGACAGAACACGATAACACATATAAAGAATAACAGAACACAGTTATGAGTGTAAAAACTCCCTTTATTACTCTATATAATTCTCTGTAATAGTTCTCTCAGTACACCGAAGCCATGATCGGTCTGTCTGCTTTATGTCTGAAATGCTGGCCTCCCAGGAACTCCTTTAATGGCCTGAATAGCTTGAAGCGAGGTCGGGAGTATACGGGGGATGTGTACTTGGGGGGGCCAGCATTTCAGCAGTGAAGCAAGCAGTCTGATCCCATGAGCATGATAACTTGTCCCCAACTTGCGGAAGAGACTCATTTGTCTGTGGGAACTGCACACACAGTCATTCACAAACACCACTTTCACATTACAGGAACTGTGCTGGGAGTTCTTGCCACATGTCATGCCAAATGTCTGAGGTCACCATGAAAAACAAAGAACTTTTTTCATTTAGAACTGGAAACGGAAGGTTTTAGAATTGTGAAATACTTCAAACTAAAAACGTACATGTACAATGTTTTGAATATTACAAACATCCATGTCACAATATCAAAGCATCAAGAGCTTCTGATAATATGTAGAACGAAAAACAAGTGTGATCTTGATTTGATTCTGCATGATTTTTAGATTTTTGCAAGAATCCGGCTTTCCACTCGCTGAATTTTCACAGGAATGACTGGGCTCGGAGCCACCTCAGCCGCATCTGACATTTACAGAAGAGTATTAAGCACAATATAGTGATGAGACCCTTAGCCAATAGGTTTTACTCCTTCATCCACAAGAAGTCCTGGTATGGCTTGAACATCCCACGTAAATATAGTGTGCATGTAATGCAAACTATATGTTGTATTTGCACATAAAAATGGGGATTGCATAAGTATTCACCCCTATTCTGGCCTGATTTATGTGCAACTTGGTCACATGACCAACATATAAACTAGGGTTTTTACAATTAGTGAGTTATATATATTTTACACAAATTAATCAGAGGACAAAGTTTGACCCTAATGGCTTCCCATACTCGCAGCACGGTTACCCGGCCGGATAATTACCGGATAATTTAACGGACATTTAATGTGGATAACCAGTGCATCACCAAGTTTCATTGTAAAAACAAACCTTCAAGCTGAATACATTAAATGTAAGCTGTGGTAGTGGTGGCACAGGCGGTTAAGACTCTAGGGTTTTCCCATTTGAGAGATTTTAATTTAACATTTGTTAAATGTTAATGTTTGAGGAATTATTAAACTGCATCGCCTGTTTTTTTTCTAGCCAGTTTGTTATGCATTTCCTTAATCCATCACTGCACATTTATAATGCAAGTAAATCAGAGTATTTAAAATTATGATTAATCACAGATTATGACTGTGACTAATATAAGCACCACCATACAGTATTATGAAGAGGGCAAGACACTGTATATTCAAACATGACTGCATTAGAAAGGATCATTTCCGTTAACCATAACCTTAGCCATGTGAGGAGCAAATGATGTATTGACAGAACTGTGAAAAGGTTGACTGCAGTAGAACTTCACGCATGTGTCTACTATGGCTTGAATGTGAACTTGATGAAAGTTCTTATCATCTTTGGTTTTGTTTGAACGCCTTGTCTACCCCTGCATCCACACCAACAGGGACAAAACTGCTCATCATCTTGTCTTGTGGTATGTTAACCGCTATAGCTGTCGCTTGTGGGTGTGCCCTGTGTGAATGTCTTTTCTCCATATGAGTGTGCATACAAGACACTGTTTTACTCCTACACATGAACTTGGTAGCCTTGTTGAAAAAAAAAAAAAAAAACATATATATATATATATATATATAATATATATATATATATATATATATTTGCAACTTTTTGTAAAATCCGCAGAAATGCGAGCTTTTCTTTAATGCATGTAGGGATTAATGCGTAGGGATTAAATGCAGGTACATCATTTATATAGGATCAAATAAAATGTTGTTTGTCTTTCTTTTGCCAGGATAGTGGCTTAGTATTGCACACCTACATAGAAAACAAGCAGTAAATCCTGTCATGTTTTTCTGTGTGTAAGCACACAAGCGTGCGTGTGTCCGGAGCACTTTAATCCCATTCATTGCAATTTTTGTCTTGTGCCTGAACCCTGATGGTATTATCCTCTAAATCTCTTCAGATCCACTTGGGCACAAGAGAATCGAATGCGATTAAGCCACGCATCATTTACAGCTTAAGTGTGATATTTAACTATGGCACAGCTTCAGGTGACAACAGGATCATGTATACTGTGTTAAGACCCTGATCAAGTGTTGTCTGTGTTAAAGACTGTAATTTACTCTTACGTACAGGAGACGAAAGGGGTTTCTGATGGAGGATAAATATCATGGTTACACCATGGGATCATTTTACTCCGAGTTGCTCTAAAAATATTATTTCTAATATGCATAGAATTAATTTTCATTGTCGGCCCAAAAAAACAAACGAAATCTTGTGCCTTCACTTAAAATGTTTCCCTTTTCGAGCGCCACCGTCAGTCTCGGTATCATGCAGTGTTTTCATGTCAGACAGACTGCCTCTGTTGTGGAAACATCAGCACAGATCCGGCGTCTGGTTTTCAGTCACACGCTTTGCCTGCTGCCCCCATCTCACCCTGCCTGCATGATATAACCCAAATACAGTACTGTATGTGTGCGCGATCCTTTTTGGATCCAGTCCTGACTTCCCCTTTCTCTCTCTCTCTCTCTCTCTCTCTTTTGTTTTTGTTCTTTTTAGCAACATCAAAACCAAAGGAATCAGTGGCCGTTTTGGTTGCGTCTGGCCTCAGCGTTGTACACGCTCCTGTTCAACGGCGAGCCAGCCGTTCACAGGAGGAGACCGGAGGATCGCAGGTGAGACGGCCACCGCGACACGATCGTCCGTCTGCGCTCAATGGCACTGTTCGACTTTCAACACGGGTTTTTAGAGGGAGAAAGCGTGAAGGGAGACGATCTCCGCGGGACGGGGACCTCCTTCTTTTTTTTTTTTCCTTTTCTTCCTTTCGAGAAGATGCCATGGTGTTAACGAGATTATTTTTCATACAGAGACTTGCTGAGGAATTTTTGTACAATATTTTCTGTCTTCGAATTTCGCTTGCACTTCCGAACGTGTACGTTTTGAACAAACTCTCGTCCTGGGAATGCCTTATCATTTCCAGCCACTGCGGAAAGACTGATAACTGCTGAATGTGGACTGAAGAAGACAAAGGTGGTGGTTTGGAAAGGGTTTTTTTTTTTATTTTCTTCTTCATTTCCCTACACCTAAAATCTTCCAGGACACCAATCAGCGTGACTAATCTCCAAAGAGTTTTGCACCTCTGTATGTCCGCTTCCATAGCATTTCCTAATAGTTTTTTTTTTTTTTTTTTATAGGTATATGTTTTTTCCTCACAACAAGTAGTGGGATTAGGAAGTAGACAAGCCTCTACTACTTGAATTTGGTGCGTCTCACTGATCAGCTTGTCAGTAATCAGCAAGCGAGATCACCAAATAGCTAGATGCCTAGAGGTGACGCGTGTCATCATCTCCATTTAAGCCTGAAGAACAAGAGTGCAGTGCCTATTGTGATAAACTTCCTCAAATATTCAGGCAAGGTTTCAGTAAGCCTGATTGCTTAGTTGCCTGTTTGCCTCCCCGTTGTCAATGGAAAATCACTGTGGGTTTTTAGTCTAAAGTTTAACACCAAAAAAACCTCAGTACTGATTCTCACCATATGTTCAGGTTGTTTTAAAAAAAAAAAAAAAAAATCACTGATTTTTCTACTGAACGTTTCTACTTACCACTGGTCCTCTCTCTTGGCTGGATGTTGAACATCAATTGTGGCCACACGTTTTCTCAGCCACAGAGCAATACTGTGTCTGTAAAGTGACTGCATTTTTCCTCAGGATATTCGGGTGTTTTTTCTTTTCTTTTCTTTTTTTTTTTTCTCTTTCACAGAATTTCAACTTTGTATTTGTGCTTTTTTTTTTATACCTTCCAGATGATGGTCGTTTCAGTGGTTTAAATGTTTTTTGTTTGTTGTTGTGTTGTGCTTTTTTTTTATTATTACTATGTATTTTTTTAATAACCACTACTTTTGCCTATTTTAGATAAGATTCTGTAAATTGTTAGTAAGACCATACCTTTTTAAAGACACTGATGGATTTTTTTTATTTTTTTTTATTTTTTGCTTGTAGAGCTTTTTAAGTTTTTAAGGAGTGATGTATATGTTGTGAGACTCGGTTTTCCAATTTCCAGGATTTTTCTTCTTGTTACACATACATTGTTGGACAAAAGTATTGACCCAAAAATGAAACTTAGTGATTTAATGCCATTCTTCAAAAAAAGATGTCTGCAGTACTCTGTTGTCACTTGCGCAATCCATCCCTTCTTGATTACTGTACATGATCCTTAGGAAGCAAACAGTTTCTTGACTGCTCCTGCCCTCCTCACACCTGCCCAACAATTTTCTGTTGGGATTAGATCTGGTGATGATCCAGGCCATGGCTCTAGAATCTGAATACCATCGTCACATGCACAGTTTTTCAGCCGGATAGGCTAGAACTAATCGGAGAAACCACCTGTTTTGTGCACAGGGAGAACTATAATACACGGCATATGCTGTCTGTCTTAATACCTTTGGCCATCCTGTATATTTACACCAGTAAGTGCAGGGTTATGGTTAGATTTGATATGAAGTGACCTTGAATGGTTTACTTTTAAAGCATTAAATAAAAGCTCTAAAGTAATTTTTGGGTAGAGTCTAACTCAAATCTCAATTTGCATTATTGATTTGCATATGTACTAGTTTTACAAAAACAAACCAAATAAAAGCTTAACTGTATTAACTGCAGTCCTACGATTACACAGGTACACAGGCATGGTACAAAAACGCCTCAAGTTCTTGTCAATGAATAGAGTTGCCAGCTGTGTGTGTGTGTGTGAGTGTGAGTGAGTGTGTGTAAATGTGGGGCACAGGCTACTTTTCAAGCATGGTGAATGTCCAAAGAAATGCTGACCGTTTGTTTCCTGCAGAACGTGAACGCTGAGCCAGTGCCTGTAGCCCTCACAAGCCAGTAGACATCATTCTCACGTGACCTAGTCTCCATCTGTATACGTTCACTCCTTGTTGGATTTTTTTTTCTTTAATTTGTAATTTATATATATTGTCCTTTTTATTTATTTCTTTGTATCTCGATCACGTGCTACTGTATAGGTTGTGTGCAATTTTTGTTGTTGTTGTCCGTTTTCCTGCCACTTTTGTTTTGGTCTTGGATGTGTCTGTGCATTGTCTTGTTCCTCACCCTGTGAATTAATAGGGTGAAACGGTTTTTGGATCGTGTTTCATTATAACTTCCTGAATTCCTTTTAACATTACTTTTAAGGTTGTGAAAAGTAAACCAAGAGAAATTTTATTCTGCGTTGTCCTACAATACTGTATTGTACAGATTGGAGTGATTTTTTTTAATTTTATTTTATGAACTATGAAGGGAGATGGATTTCTTTTTTCCAGTCATTGTTTTGAAGGGATCTGTTGTCCTCAAGTCTTGGTTTCTTCTGAAGTATGTGAATGGTAATGACAAAAAATTGGAAGGAAATGTGACATTACTCAATATACAGGATTTTTTCCAAAGGTTTTTTTTTTATACATACATAAGGGAGATTAACATTTCATGTCTTATCCACTTACAGTATAATGTTGAATTTAAAATGCATTCTTTTTTTAAATGAGATTTGAAAATGAATATAACATGAACCAAGTATGAATATGTTCATATGGAAGGCATTTGACTAAAAACTGTTAACCTCCCCTATGTATGAGGCCTTGTGGTACTTCCTGCTATATATCTACCAGACTGAAGAAATGCAACAGTATTGAAGGATTGTGAAGGTACCACTTCTAGATGGGTGACAAATTAAAGATGAATTCAAACGAGGGGATCACTGCGGATCACTGGAAGTGCATTGTTTTTTTTTTTTTCTTTTTTTTTTTTCCTTCTGTTTTGGTGGCTTGTGGTCAGCCATCAACTTTAATTTGTCACCTGTCTATCTTATATTGCAGTAAATATTATTTCAACCTTTAATTTTAAAATCATTTGAAACAGAAATGTCCCCGAATATGTGCTTTGCTCATAAAGCGGCACAGTGGTGAAAGCTTGTGGTCACCATTCTCTTCTCTTTGACCTCATTGCCATGATGCGCACTGTCGCCTACCAGGTTTCAAAATGTCTAAACTCTTCAATACGATGTTACATCTGTAAATATTTCTCATTGACACGAACAGGGTAGGAAGGATTAATCAAGACACTGGGCCATGTTAATGAGTTAGCTCTCTCTTGTCACTGTATCCACTATTTTCTTGATTTGCATGCACTGGAAATAATTTTGTAACATTTTTTTTTTTGTCCAATTTCTTAGTTTTGTTCTTCTATTCCAGTGTTCTACTAAGTTGCCTCTCCCGGTGGCATTCTCCTATATTACTTCAGGTGACGGGCACAAGTAGTATGTATTTACTCAAAGGATTGCAAGCACACCATGGTGACCAGTATTAGTTTAATGAAGTGGTTTGTACAGACGAAGGATGAGGAGCTGAGGTCTCGCCACCAATATCAGCTGTTCAAAGAATTCAAGGGTTAAGAGAATATTGACCGGGCCTCTCTTTGCTCGAAACCAGCAGTATCACGAAAAGTATTTTGGTTTCCAATTTCTCTAATTAGGTGTAGTAATGTTTGAGGTATTATTACTTGCATCTGGGTTTTAACTAATCCTATTTTGTTTTTCATGTTAAAAGGAACAATAAACGTAAACCATTTTTATCAATTGGCAATGGTAAATTAGAAACATGGTTTTTTTTTTTTTTTTTATTGCCAGAAACCTGTTATTAATGCAGTTATTGTAAAGTTTTATTATAGAGATGCCTAAAAGCCTTTTAGTTAAAAAAAAAAGTCTTGAGGCTCACAATTCTCTGTATACCAAGAAATGGGACCCAGCGAAATGTAGCATTTGTTGTAAACATTGAACTGTGTGTCTTCGAGACTGTACTGTGCACTCTGGAACTTGTAGTTTTCTTATGTTTTTTGATACAGTATAAAGGTTTTAGACAATGTTATATAGTGCAATATGCTGTATATAAGAGCTTTGCTCTACAAAAACGATTTCCGACTTTTTTTTTTCCCATTGGTACATTTTTTTTTTTTCATTAAAATTGTATTAAAGCCTGCATTGCTCTGGAATGTGTTTGTTATTAAATGCGCACTGGTTAAACTTTTGAGTAAAATAACTTCAGGGTGTTTATTGGAGTCAAGCGGTGCTCAGGCAGAATGTATTGTTCTGTCTCTCTCTCTCTCTCTCATATATATCCACTTGAATCAGTGAGTCGAGGTCTCTCCAGCTGCTTCCCTCTCCTACTGCGAGGTCATTAATTCAGTGGGCCATGCTATGCTTCCTGCTCACACTAATGACTGCCTGTCCACACATACGGACAGCCATAAATGTTCTAGACTAATGTTCCAGTAGTCACCATGCAGGAACCAAAGTAATTTGTTTAATAGACAACTGAAAGAAGCAGAAAACCCCAGCCTTGCTTTTTGGATATTGAGTGACCATAAATACAATACAACACACTCACTAACTCAATTAATTAGTAAATCCTGGTTAGGTTCATCTTGGACCTGGAGCCATCCCTAAAACATTGAGCGGTGGTTATATATATCCTGAGTTCTTTGCAGAGCACCATGATTAGTATATATTTAATAAACGTAGGGTATTCTGGTCAAATTGGAACTTTAAAATTGGGATAAAATTTCCTGTTACAGTATAATTTACGACTCTTGGCTACAGTGAAACATTTGAATGGTGCAAACATTTTAAAGATGGCTGTACGTCCGTGAATAACGATCACGGTCGTTTCCCGTGCACTTTCCAGCACTGGATTTCCTGATCATTAAAAATCGAAGGATAACTTATTGTGAGACACCAACTTGCAGAAGCGGTGTGTCTGTCTGTGGGAGCGGTACATGCAATCATTCATAAACACCACCACCACCACCACCCCACACACACACACCGTACAGACATCGCTCTGAGCCATTTCCACATATTTGGATCTTTAAAGGAGTTCCTGGGAGGCCAGCATTTCAGGGGTGAAAGCAGGGAGTCTGATTATGGTTTTTGCTTCTGAGAAAACTTTCACTAGTGCTTGGAAACCATCAAGCTAAGAAACACTGGGAAGTGCAGCGGTGTAGCAGGGGATTATATAGAGAAATAAAGGTTTGTTTTTACTCATGAATGTGTCCCGTCATTCTGCTCAATCAAAAATCCCAGTTTGACTTGAACACCCCTATAATATAGTTCGATCTCAAATATTATGGTGGATTTTGCACAGTGACTGTAATGGTTTGGTTGAGTGTCAGGAACTTTAACAAGGCATATGCAACACACCAAATGACGGCCAAAGCCTGATCATGGCACATGTTCAATCACGTCCGAGAATAAAGCTGGATCTCTTCTAGGGTTTCAGTGATGTTACTTTTTTGAAAGCCATAATTTATATTTCCCATTGTGTACTGTGACACATCCTATATCTATCACACAAAGAACAATGTCTGCACAGCAGGCATTTTATTCCCGCTGTCAGCTACTCTTTCGCTCCTCCATGTTTCCTGACCGACTCGTCTTGCCACTTTTTCGGCTGAGAACTTCTTTAGCCTGAAGCATTAGACGTACACCCAGATCAAGCTATATACACAAAGCCCTGAAAAACGTGACTTTTTCAGATATTTACAAGAGCAGAAATCACTCTCGGATGTTTCCACAGGCTCCCTACCCCGCTGCCATTTCTGGTGTATGGCTAGGATCTGACCATGGGTCAGGTTATCTCTTTGATTTAAAATAGCCAATACGACCAGCACCTAAGTCATATACAATCAACCCTGTTGTGAAATATTTTTTGTCTCGGGTATGAGTGATCTAGCGTAAGTAAATGGGACTGTTTTTAAGAGACATTTATCAAACCTTATTTTCTCATGTTGAAAAAAAAAAAAAAAAACTTTTTAACTTTGCTTGATGTTCTAGAAAACATTTAAGGAGGGTCATGCTGACATGAAAAAGGGCTGAAATGTAAATTCAGGACGCCTGGATAATTTTCATACCGAATCATTTTCATACTGCTGATCATATGAGGTAGTGCTCATAATCACATTTAATAGATGTTTTTTGCATGTGCAGGCAAGTCTAAAAGCATCATGCCCAGAATATGGACAACAAGAGAGAGAAATTAGAGTAAAGAAAAGTGAACCCGTGTAGCCTGCAATGTGAGTGTTGCACATAAACTGAAGCACACCAGCTGGAAGCATAGAAAGAACATTTGGAAATAAGAGCATACTCGCAACCAAGTCAAGCAATAAAAGGAGAGATGATGATCACGGTTGAATCCCCGGGGCAATGCTGTTGTGGCGCTCCAGCTGAATCAAGGCAAGCGAGAGGAGCGGGGAGGGGGGAAGAGCTGGAACTCTGAGCCAGTCCCAGCACTACAACCTTGCTTGGCTCAGCACTTTTTCTCAGAGACACGAGAGACTTGGCAGCCTCTGGCTCACGAACAATAGACCCTCTGTTCCTCGGCTTCTTTCTGTTTGAAAGAGACACCCATTAGGCCCACTCCTTATCACTGGGGTCAGGATTGAGGGTCACCGGCAAGTAAGGCTCTTGTTTATGTCTGGAAAGCCGATCAACAGACGGTATTGCCCTGGTTAACCCTTTGCTTTCTTTTTTTCTCAGGGTTCTGGAGACATTATTGCAGAATTCAGTCATATTGATTAGAATGATAATTATTTATAGAGAGAATGCTTATGCTTGCAGTCCTAGTGCCTAGTAAGTGGTCATTTAACGAGCTATACAAGTAATGTGTAACTTTACAAGTAATCATACAAGTAATAATGTAATTTCTCGCCTCAGCACTTTTGGACCCACACCAAATGACCGCATGAAAACGGTTACTTTCCTGTGCTCTGTCCGAGAATGTAAACTTCATAATGAGCCACTTCAACAGTACTGTTAATATCGCAGCCTAATGGTACTGTTCTACTGTTGTGACCTTCAAACTTTCAGCCAGCAGTTAAAAAGTGACAGTAGCCAGTGTTGTTAAGTCTGTTCATACCATATCTGTATATTAACTTATCCATGCCATCAGGGATAGCACAGTGGTTACAGTATTGGATCTCTGGGTCGAACCAAGCACCGATACATTACCATCTTTGGGGCCTTGAGCAAAGCCCTTAATCCTCAACTGCCCCAATGTTTTCAGTGTTCTTTTTCATAATGGTTGGATAATTACAATGTTCAGCCTCAATTTCTAATTTTTCAATTTTCAGTTGTTTACCTACAACTGAGTGTAAACATTTGCACTCTGGGTAAAAAAACAAACAAACAAAAAAACTGTACATCTATTTAAAAAAACACTGAAATCTAAGAAGTTAAAAATTGGACATAGCTGTATAGCTGCAGCAAGGCAACAATTTAAAATATAAACGACCTTCTAATGCCCTTTCACACAGACTTTGATCTTCCTCGTGTTTTTTTTTTTAAAGTCACACAGAACCTATGAATTTGGCATTAAGTCGCCTCAGCATGTGCTTTCAAGCAGCATTCAGCATGCTGTATTAAAGTAGGCATAACACGCATGGTGGCATCTAGTGTGATTTACAACATCATTTGGACATACCATGCGTATCACTGCGTTTAAAACAATAAGGACAGGTGAACTGGGTTCTGTTCTCTGCTGAGTTCACCCTTATCACTAGCATCAACTGCACTTTGAAACATTGAAAATAACAAAACACATGAAAATATTGTTCAATATTTAAAACTGCTGCACTGCTGTCTCAATTTCAGGTGATTCTTTTGTAATTTTTTCTTTATGCACGACAGTCTCAACACAAATTAAATGCCACGGGTACACCTGATTGACTCTATATAAGATGCTGGGGATTAGCTGTTGTTTAAACCTAGCGAAAGCATGTCACACATAGGACATCTCAAAAGTCTAGACTGTCAGAGCTCCATTCAATGATAGGGGTTCTCCCTTTTCACACAGATCTTGTCTCACCCCTGCCCCAACTTACATGCACAACAATGATGACCCAAGATTCTGCCTTGGCTCTTGGCTCTAGAAATGGGACTTAAGTCTCTGGATCTGATTTGAAGAAGACACTGCATGACATTTATCAGAGTTATAAAACATATGTCCAAAACAAAAAAAGATGATGATTTGCAAGTGGTCTGGTCATGACAATAGCTGAGCACCCATGCTGTTATAGCAAGAATATCAAGAATGGTATAAAAATAAAAAATTTTTTGTTAATGTTTAAAAAAAAAAAAAAAAGTATTTGCAAACATTTTCATGTAGCAGTACATTTTTTTTCTGCAAGGACATTACGGGGACCAGCTGATAATAGGTAAATAGAGTGTCAGTCAGTAAGAGTGACTTAACTGCACACTGGCAATGGAAAACAGACACCTCCCACACTGACAATACCACAATGTGCACCCAACAGCAGTTCTAGCCTGTGAGGTTACTGCATAATTACTACTTTGAAGAGCTTGAACATATAATTAACCTTAAAAGGTTATTCTCCACTTTCAAAGAACACTATCGAAAACATTGAGTTTTCTGAGAAAGCATGTTCACATCTGATACAGTGACAAGGTTGTGTCTTTTTAGTAGTTTGACAGCAGAATGCAGTGGATTGGCACCACCATCCTGAATGTCTCCTGGGATAGGCTCCAGGCCCCAGCGACCAGGATAAAGTGGTATAGACGATGAGTGAGTGAGGAAAAGAGTTTTTTCAAATGGGTCAAGTATTGCAATTTGCAAATATTGCAACTGGTAGAGAATATTTAATACATTAAATAATATTTTATTTCTTTGAGTTACAAATTGAAAAAATATTCAGCCAAATTCATTTATGCAATCATTCTTATTTTATACCATTTATCCTATACAACATTGTAGGAAGCCTCAAGCTTATTCTTGGGGACTTTGGGTGCCAGGCTGGCTACACCCTGGACAGGGTGCCGGATAAGCTGTATTGTTTTGGTTATATAAATGTGAATTTTGTGTGATCTTTTTTTCCTCAAAAGGCTATAACTCCACCATCCTGGATAAATCAGCCTGCAATTGTGTTTGTAGTCTACAGAAGCATTAGCTTCCAGTTTTAGTTTCCTTCGTTAGTGGACTGCAGAACCTTATCATAGCACAGGTTTGTACCGTTTGTACCAACATCTGTTTGTGTATTGGGTGAGTGCAAGTAAGCTTGTTATCCATAAGGTTTTAACTATTGTGAAATCCCAGCTTTTACAAAGGTGGGGAACAAAAGTTGGAGTCGCTGTTGGACTCAGCGACCCCAACAGCTTCCCCCAGACAGTGTGTGCATCCAATCTTGTACACACAGTGTGTTTCTTTAGAGTGCTGTAACACTATATTTCTGCTTAATTCAAATACAAATATTTTACCGCGTCATGGCTGCCAAATGCAGCAAAAAGGGGAAAAAAAAAGGCTAGTGAAAGGAGCAAGAGGGTAAAAGGGAAGTACCCATATGAAAGTGAAACAGAAAGTTGAACTAAAAACAAACTCTACCACAGTGATTATAACATGATGTTATCCAAATTCAGATTGCATAATGTCTTATTTCACAGAATGTATCTCTGATATCCCTTAATGCCGGGATGATTGCAATACTTGACTTCTCTAAACATCTGTATAGTTCACCTTAGTTATTGTTCATGTTACAGAAAGATGGGCTGTCATTGACTTGTAGGCACTATGCGTTTAGTTTATTTTAATTTCAGACAGTTAAAAAAAAAAATCTGTTTACCCTAAATCACAAATGTAGACACTACCTGAAAGTAATTGTTCAGAAGAAAATGCCATATTTGCCTCCGAGTGGCGCAGTGGTTAAAGCGCTCGCCCTATCATGCGGAGATCGCTAGTTCGATTCCCGGGTGATGCTGTAACCCTCTCGCAGCCGGAGGTCTAGAGAGAGCCGATTGGCCGAGCTCTCTCAGAGGGGAGGGATGAGAGGTACTTAGTGCTCCCACATTAATCACGTCTCTACAGCCAATCAGTGAGCTCACGTGAGCGGAAGAAGCGGATAGCGCTGTCCTCCGAGTGTGTTACTCCGCCCCTAACGTGCGTGAGCGAGCAGTTCGAAAAGATGCGGTCGGCTGGCGTCACGTGATTTGGAAGAAATATATGATAGTCTTCAGCCCTCCCGACTGAGTGGTAGTAGTAGCCTTAATGGGAGCCCCGTAGTGACGGGGAGGAATTGGACACGACTAAATTAGGGAGAAAATCGGGGAAAAATCCAAAA
>QMIH01000228.1:460319-465319 GCA_003987875.1 Clarias batrachus
GGGGGGGGGGGGGGGGGGGGAAGAAAATGCTATATTTAATACCTGAAATATTATGCCTGCAGTGGTCCCCAGTGACAACACAGTTTCCTTCAGGGATCAATTAAATACTGTCTGTCTGTTTTTTTCATTTTGCAATTTGATCTTTTTAATAACTGTTATACACAGTTGGACCATTGGTTAACCTTACCAGTGGATACTTGTTTTAAATCTTTTAGTGAAAATGCACAATTTGACTTTGCTTGTCCAGCAATCTAAACAGCAATGTACGGCCAAAGCATCATATTTTCCATCAGAGATGCATTTCTGCCTCGTGTTGTTATTGTTTCCCAACTTTCCTGCACTAAAAATAGCTGTTCATCAGAGACCTGGTTAGACTTGTTTATCAGAGATGTAAGTGTCAGTTTTCTTTCTTCCTCCCTCCCAATATTTCTCGCTCTGATGCAGGATGCAGTCCTCGGTCTGGTCATAGATCGCTGTTTGTTCACATTTCATACAACAGTCATATTAATAAAGCGTATTAATAAGAATATAATAACACACAGAACACCTTACTCATTTATTTATTGTTTATTGCAGATTTATTTACTGTGGCAACATGCATTATCACTATACAAAAAATATTTAGGACTGGTTTGAGCTTAAACAAGTCTTAATCTGATCGAGCATCTGTGGGTTGCATCTGATTTATGGAGGAAATAACTTACAGGATTTGACGGGTCCGCTGCAGAAGGCTTGGTGCCACACACCACAGCACACGTTCAGAAATCCTGTAGAGTCCAAGCGACAATGGATCAGACTTTGGTGCCACAAGGGCAACCTACATAATATAAGGCAGGTATCATTAATGTTTTCAGCATTACCTGGAAGCTTTCTCATCTGTGTTTCTTTGTCACGTCTTTTCCAGCTCATTTCTGGCAGATCCTATAAAAGGAAAGGGAAGAATCAGTATTACAAAATATGCATGATTGTTGGCTACATCCTTAAAGGGTTATATTATGTTTAGATTTGGGGTTAAAGCGCTGTTTACCTGTGATAAATCCCTGTCGAAAATGTTCAACATCTGTTGCCTTTGATCTTTCGATATAGTGTTGGATTTAGAACCTGACAGATATATTTTCCATAAATATGATGTACTCACCGAATGATCAAACAGAATATTATCTCTAGTAGTTATTTGTAATATTCAACCTTTTTCTGATCTTCTCTGTAAAACACCTACATTACTTTTGGCACTGGTGGCTCCGTGCTAATTTTCTTGTCCGCTATGCGGAAGGCCCGGGTTTGATACCCCAGCCACCGGATGCAGTGCCATTCCCAAGCCCAGATAAAATAGATATTTTTTTGTTCCATCATGAGGGGCATTTACCATAAAAACCTGTTATGCTTTGGTTTTTGAACAAAAATGTGCTACTTCCGTCCGTTTAGCAGCTGTTTAGTTAGTGGGAGAACCATTGAAAGATTATCAAGGCTAATGTCTTGATTCTCCACCACTTTGCAAAATGGCTTGTGCATTGAAAATCTAACAGCGTCTACAAAATAGATCCATGTGGAAAACAGAAATGCTGAAATATGGTGTATCATCAAATAGTCATTTGGCAGATAGAGGGTCAGATGGAGATTTGAAGCAATTATGGAAATGACCAGTGGTTATTTTAAGCCAAACCACTGAATACTGATGTTCCACAATAGCACTTGCTCAGTATATTATCCAAATAAAATCTAATTTAAGAGAGGTGATTTCTTATATATCCATTGTTTAGCCAAAATGCGCCAGAATTATACTTTTGTTATGTGCCACTTAGGACAACATAGGCTTTCTATTTTGTGAAAACTGGATACAGCTTCAACAAGATGTTGATTCTTTTCCAAAGCATATTTAGACAGACTTATAAAAAGCCCTGTCCCATAATCCCCATGCAGGGGAAGCTCATATCGTTCCATCTAATAGCAATTATTTGTTAACCTTTTGGAGCAGACACTATAGAGTCCTTGCCAATACCCACTGCTTGCACAATTCAGCACAGTTGGATGAGACTTATAAATCAACAGTAAGCATGTTTTAAACCCCTTCATAACATATTAGTGCTATGAACAACAGTGTCATTAACTGATAATGCCATATATTAGAAAGTCTAGCTCTCTACCACCATAAAACCTGCTAGGGTGTGCTTGGCAAAGAAATCTCTAGTGTAGAACCTGGCTGGGAAGCAGGTAACTGCAGGTAATTACTTTTGTTGGGTTTTCAAGTTTCCCCCTGTTTGCAGTAGTTTCTTCTAGTTTCTTCCCACTGTCCTAAAAGCATGCCAGCAGGCAGACTGGCTATGCTAAATTGCCCCGAAGTGAGAAGGACTGTGTAAATGTTTGTGTGAGTGTATATTGCCCATATTTCATAGAGAACTCCGAAGTGAGCTCAGGATAAGGAGTACAACCCTGACCAGGATAAAGTGGTTAAACCTCCATCACCGTATGCCAAGATCTCACTACATCCTCTGAAAATTGGGGGAACACAATAAGAACAAGACTACAATTGTACAACTTGGCAGGAACATCGTAGAAACTGGTAAGAATGTTATATTGTCTTCCTTGATGTGGAGCTCCTACATTTTTTGAACATGCTAAAAAAAAAGGGTGGTGAGGACGTAGTGTGAGGATGTAGTAACAACAGCATTGACCAGTTAATCATATAACTAACACAATTTTTTTTTTTTTTTTTGGATTTTTCCCCGATTTTCTCCCTAATTTAGTCGTGTCCAATTCCTCCCCGTCACTAGGGGGCTCCACATTAAGGCTACTACTACCACTCAGCCGGGAGGGCCGAAGACTATCACGTGTTTCCTCCGAACCACGTGACGCCAGACGACCGCATCTTTTCGAACTGCTCGCTCGCGCACCGTTGGGGGCGGAGTTACACACTCAGAGTACAGCGCTATCCGCTCCCTCCGTTGCGCGAGCTCACAGACGCCCCTGAATGGCTGTAGAGCCGTGATTAATGCGGGAGCACTATGTACCTCTCATCCCTCCCCTCTGAGAGAGCTCGGCCAATCATCTCTCTCTAGACCTCCGGCTGCGAGAGGTTACAGCAYCACCCGGGATTCGAACTAGCGATCTCCGGATGATAGGGCGAGCGCTTTAGCCACTGCGCCACTCACTTAATTTTATTAATGTACTACAAGCTTGGCACAGATTGGCACAGGAATGATGGATGGCGTTCTGACTGAGTTGTCATTGGGGTTTTAGAGATGATAGGTCCACACCACATTGTAGAAGACTCATGAAGTTCAATTCTTTGTTCTTCTTACCACTTCTATGGCACACATGAAGCACTTTGTCATGAAAAACACTGTGTTGCCGTATTTACACCAACCAGATACTGGATGCAATGACAAGGTAGTAGGCACATGATAAGCACCTGGTAAGAGCCTGGTGCGATCTGATCGGAGGTAGTAATAACGCCAGTTGATCTTATTGGACCTTGTGGCATGGTGTGATCATTTGTATGATAGGAAATTAGTGACATGATAGATTTCAATTTCAATTTCAATTTCAATTTTATTTCTATAGTGCTTTTAGCAATGGTCATTGTCTCAAAGAGAACAATGAAATGTTCTCAAAGAAAAGAAAATGAAAAGAAGACTTATGGAAATGTATATATGTGTAAGAAAAATGTGTCTAGATAATGAGATTGTCCCTGATGAGCAAGCCAAGGGTGACGGCGACAGTGGCAAGGAAAAACTCCCTGAGATGGCAGTAGGAAGAAACCTTGAGAGGAACCAGACTCAACAGGGAACCCATACTCATCTGGGTGATAACGGAGAGCAGAAATTGTATAGCATCATGTGTGTTATGCAGATGAAAGTTCGATATAACAGAAGTTATTTAAATACATTTAGACACATTGAGAATCTGTCTGGGATGTGGCTGAGAGGTAGTATGCATTTGATTAATTTGCATTTTTCCCATGTTGTCCCCATTCCTTCTGTGTTCTGAGGTATTTGTTGACCACCGTGAAAAACCTCATGGTCTTGTCACTTCATGAGTGTGACTTTGCAGTACTATGGATTAATGAATCATATTTCAACTGCATTTTGAATTTGGATAAATCTCTGAAGAACAGATTATTCTCTAAACACAGAAGAAGACATGATGATTGTGTTTTTACATTAAAGTCAGTTTCAGCAGTGATCTATGCAAATGAAGTGGGTAATCTGGTCCTTGTATGTACAACCTATGTACATATTGCATTAAAACCAAAAGACAGTGTAAATGTTTTATAGCTATATTACAGCTAACCATATTTCAACCTTATTATACCTGGTGATTTATTGAAAATCTTGGAATGAATTTTAGTCCATAAATAACTTTGATTTACTACCATGCTAATGAAAGTGGCTTGAGATCAAGTCAAATCATCCTACTTCAAGTATTCTTTGCCAAACATAGAAGGTGTCCATAAAGGGACGCTGCAGAGTTCACAGGATTCTGGACTGCAATTAAAAAACAGGATACATTGTCTACCTGAATTTGAATATCTAGTAGCCTCATCTTCCCATTCATAGTTTACAGGAGTGGAACCTGGCAGAGAGTTCTATTACTGAAGCCAATTCACTTCAGCATTCAGTGCATTGTGGCTTCTGTGCACCACTGAGGTATTATTTGGGTACATGTGGCCTTTCTGTTAGCTTGAATCCAGCTGGGCATTCGGCACTGACCTTCCTCATTAGCAGTGACCGCAGAACTTCCACTGAATTTATGTTTTGTTTTGTTTTTTCTTTCAGTGCACTCTGCTTTGTGAACTTACGAGACTGTAAATACATAAAATCAAATGCAGCAGCTGTTTCTGAGATGCTGGAACCACCAAACTGGCAACAACAATTATGGTCAAATCACACATCGTGTCTGTAATGTTTATGACAATAACAACTAAACTTTTCGACCATGTCTGCTTCACTTCACATGTTTTGATGCTATGCCATGTGTTTTAACAAGCAGGTGTACATATA
>QMIH01000228.1:470319-471527 GCA_003987875.1 Clarias batrachus
CTATCCAAGGGAAAGATATAAGTCAGCTTTGTGTACCATTGAAAAGGTAATTAGCGTCACCTGATTGACTTTACAAGCCATTTTTAGGAGGGGGTGATCCGTTTCCATATCAGTGATTCAGTTTTTTTGTGTTTTTTTTGGACATGTTGGTATTACAGTATATCTTTCACTTGGATGTTAAAAGTTACCCTGAGTAAATGCAGCTGAATAAAACAGAAACTGTGCCCACTCTGTCTTCTGACAACATTGAGAAGCTGATCACTGCCTCATGTACAACAGTATGAGTGCATTGATTGTCTTCCCTTTTTTCAGTTAAATATCTTGTTGCCAGCTCAACCTTATTAATCATTGCAGTAATTATCCAATAACCTCATAACAATTTGCTTAGTTAAATATAACCACACACTAAAAATGCTGGGTTATTTTTACTACCCAAACTTTTTGTTTAACCCAGCTTGCTGGGTTGGAGTTGACGGCTAACATCACAGACAAGACCGCCCCTCCCGCGAAGTTCACAGGTGTATTCAGTGGCTGTGTCAGCTTCGTGTCTTGTTTTTGGTCTTACTTCCTCACACATTTAAGAGGAAATGTAAACGTTAAATACAAGTTCTGTATACACACTTTCACTCAACTATGACTGAATTTGTTCATTGTATGTAACTGTTACCGTGTTAACTTTCAGGCTGGTCTGTGCTATAGCCTGCTAGTTTATCTGACAATGGCTGCTAGCTAGCCAAACCATAGGACCCCACCTGTGTATGAAAGAAACTGTCTGAGCTTTTTAGCTTTCTTTGTAGAATGCTTGCAGTGTGTATGAAGATGGTGAAGTGATAAAAGAAAGCTGAACTTTTACCTGTAGTGCCAGCATGACGCTAGCATTTAGCTAGGTTGCTAGTGTTAGCAACCACATATAAAAAGGTGAGGTGTTACAAAACATTAATCTTCTTATAAATGTGCATACTAGCCAACCCTCTCGATTTTTCCATAAACGTGTACTTTCTTTCATTTCTTTCTTTCTAAGGTTGGAACCGACACCGTGGAATATCTCCAGCAGGCTGAAGTGTCGAGGCCGAACCCCTACTGTACATCCTGATGTTGGGAGATAATGACCAGCACTGCTCTCAGGCATTAGTGCTTCTGAGTAATGTATAGTAATGATGTCGCTGTTTAACTTGTTTTGTATTATCTGATCTTGTGCTTTTGAAAAA
>QMIH01000228.1:471538-511285 GCA_003987875.1 Clarias batrachus
AAAAATATATATATATATTTTTTTTTCCCCTATGATTTTTACTATTAATTGGGTGTTGTTTGTTGCATATATGTATGGTTTGCAAAACTTAAAGTGTTTTTTTGTAATAGACCAGTATATCAAAGTAATTTAACTGTTTAAACTGTTTTACCCATAGACATGTAAAACATAAAAAGAATAAAAACCTATTTGTGATTTAGAATTAACCCAGCATTATAGTTAAATATGACCTAGCATTTGGATTTAATATTTTACCCATCTTGGTGGGTTAAATAAATAACCTAGTTTGGGTTGTTTTTACCCCAGCACTTTTTAGGGTGCATGGTCATCAATTATTTAGTTTTACTTTATAATTATATATGTAAAGTTTACGTTGTAACAAAGAAAAAGAAGAATAATTTCTTCTTTTGCTCTGTTACAATGTAAACTTTACATAAACTTTACATAAAGCGGTAAATACCTTTATTAAGCGCAGAGATAAAAAGAGAGATTTTCACACATTCTTGGGTGACTTGGGTGACATGGGAGTAATACTGTCATGGTCAAAATATTTCTGTTTTTGCATTTAAGAAGAAGAAATGGTTACGGTCTAAACTGAACCTTTTTTTGTATTAATTACTGGAAAACAATGAAAAAAATAACAGTTTTGCTAATATAACTTTTTTTAATTTAATTCAATTTATATAAATCTTTATTTGCATTGAACTTTTATTTAATGTGCCTGAGTATGCCAGCTAATTATATTAAAACATGTTTATCAAATCATTTAAAGCTAACAAAAATAACCACCTAATAATTTCTTTCTTTTCTTTTAGCTTAAAAATAAAAAAAAAATATTAATAAGCAACAACACTAGTAACACTATTGAAATCTTGTGAAAGTCTGTCCTCAAGCACAATTTGGTTATGCAGCAAAATCACCTAAATCTCATGATAATCAAGTGCTGCATAACCCAAATGAGTGGAGATCAAAATGCATAGTGAATCAGCACAGCATTCCGTACCATAACACCACCACCATGCTTGCTTGCTGGTATGATGGTCTTACACTGGATTGCTGTTATAGATTTCTGTGATAATCCACTGTAACAGGACCCATGTATCCCAAATGGTCCCATTTGACTCATCAGTGGAGAGAAAATTGTCCATTATGGGTCATCAAATTTAGTTTTTTTGTTTATTTATTTACTTATTTGTAATATGTGAGACCTTACAGGATATTCCTCTTGGTTAGCAGTAAGCAAATCTTCCATGAATGAGATTTTTGACCAGTTTCTAATGGTTGAGTCATGGCCCTGGTAAGGATGATTCATCCATTTTTGGGCTATCCTCAAAAACTACCCGAGGGAGGTCCAAGTCAATTCTAGTAATCGGAAATGTATGATATACACTCACCAGCCACTTCATTAAGTATTACCTATTGAACTGCTTCTTAACACAAATATCTAATCGGCCAATATCGCAGCAACTCAATGCATTTAAGCATATAGACCTGGTCCAGATGACCTGCTGAAGGTTAAACCAAGAACATGACGTCGTTGTTGGCGCTGGACTGAGTATTTCTTAAAGTGCTGATCTATTAGGGCATGAGGATAGCGTGCCATGTCACAAAGTTTAAATCATCTCAGGCTGGTTCTAGAATGTGACAATGAGCCGCTGTACTCAAATGGCCTCCACAGTCATCAGAGCTCAATCCAATGGAGCACCTTTGGAATATGGTGGAAGAAGAGCAACGTCATAGAAGTGCTGCTGAATCTGAAGCAACTGTGTAATGGCATTCTGTCCATATATACCAAAGTCTCAAAGCAAGGTTTCTCAGCACTTGAATCTATGCCATGAAGAATTAAGATGGTTCTGAAGGCAAATGAGGGTCCATCCCAGTAGAAAGGGGTACCTCCACAGAAATGGCAGTGAATGGATATCTGTAGAATTTAAAGAAGAGACGGGACTTAGGTTTGGAATGTTAGTGGCTCCAGACTTATGGAGTCTAGTTGCACCTGACTTGTATGTTGACCTCATGGATCATTTTGAAATTGAACCTTGCCACTTGACTTAGACTCTTGACTTAGATTAAAGCCTTGTAAAGTTTGGGAATTGATAATTTCAACAAAAGCCCAACACAGCCACAAATTAAGCCTTTAATTTCCAACCTTTAGTGCGCAGTCAGTTTTGTCAGTCAGACTGTCATGCTCGGTCATTTATTGCACGGCTATTTCTGTGCAGCTTAAAGTGGTAATTAAGCACAGCACCAGACGAAAAGCAAGTTTAGAAACTGTTTTCATTGCACAGTTGAGTACAAATGGAAGAGGTCCTAAAATGTAAATAAAAATAAACACATTTATGTAATATATACATTACACAGAAGTTAGGTATGACCGACCAATCTGATTGGATGAGTGGTGATAATAGACAGTAACAATACTGGGAAGTTTAATAGTACAGTATTATACAGTATGTATCATGCCACATCAGATGTGTTCTAATTAACATTAAGTACATTAGCTCTCATCACCAAGATTGGCGAAAGTAGGTCAGTACGGTCCACAGTGCTGAGGAGAGTGCAGCAGCCAAAACCCAGGTTCAGAACCAATAACAGAAGCACTTTTAACACCAAAAACGTCTGATAATTATATCATCTTCAGCTTTTTCTCTTTAACAATTGCTTCTAAGTCGTTCTGATTTTTTGGATTTATTTACACCTAAAGCATGATACAAAGCTTCTAGCACAAAACAGCACTTGATTGTTTCAAGTAGCATAAGGAAGATGGAATGTGGTTAACCAGATAGTGCCCTGCAGAGCTGCATTGTGAAATTTTGATGCATTGTGTGTTTTTGATAAAATACTCATAGTCATCCAATTACGTTTTTCTGGGTGTGTTGTTATGGCAAAATAAATGACAGGGTGGTGTTATATGGCCCAAAGCAAAGCACTGTTACTGTTGCCACCCTAAAATTTGATTATTTACAGTATCACCTAGTGTTTTATTCCTTTCATAATACCATTTAGGCCTAGTATTTTTCTATGTTTACTTTTTTTAATGTACATAGTAAGTGCATTTACCATTTACAGTTGTATGAAATTTTGTGGAAAGTCCACAAGGCAGGTTAGTTCCTGTTGTAACTATATAAATCTGCCCTGCCTGTCCAAAAAGGTTTCTGTTTTAGACGGTTTCAATTATTTCCCTGCATCAAGCAAAGAAAACAACTAAGGAGCATTAATGTTACTGGAACTGGGTTAAGGGACTGTCCAACACATTATTAAAACCTGGAAAGATGTGGTTGAGGAAAAAAAAAATCTATGATCTCAGTTCAAGTTCAAGTAGGCTTTATTGTGACTTCAACCATATACAGTTAGTACACAGTGAAACGAAACAACGTTCCTCCAGGACCAAGGTGCTACATACAACATAAATTTACAACATAGATTAACAGAAAGACTAAACTAGCTAACTAAGAGACAACATAGATTTACAACATAAATTAACAAAAATTAACTAGCCAACTCAGAGAGGAGACTATTTACATTTAAAAAAATTTTTTTTTAATACAGACACAGACAACATAAAGTGCATGTGCAATAAATAAAAAGGTCTGGATCTAACAGTCACAATCTCCACCAGCGATGAACAAAAGCTAGAAACTAGCACAGAGTTCTTGCACCATTTTGTGTTGATGTAAACACACAAACCACCACCGCGAGTCTTACCGCACAGAGCTGCGTTTCTGTCAGCGCAAAACGAGACTAGCCCGTCTAGCTGAATGGCGGCGCCCGGTACTCTGTCATTGAGCCATGTGTCCGTGAAAACAAAGACACAGCAGTCTCTAACCTCTAACCTAACGCTGTGTAGCCTGCTAGAGTCGGATGTAGTCCAGTTTATTGTCCAGGGAGCAGACGTTGGATAAAATGATGGACGGAAGAGCCGGCCGGCTAGGGTTTGTTTTTAGCCTAGCACAGACTCCTGCCTGCTTGCCGCGCTTCCGCTTCCTCGCGCACCGCTTCCAATGTGCCCTTCTTCGGCCGCCGGAACCAGGCAACACCGAGTCCTTGTGGCCTGGTTCACGCAGCAAGCCGAGGACGCGTAGCTTTTCTCTTAGCTCATCATGGATGTTGTTTGCTGGGTTATTTAGGTACAAAATTGTCTGGCGGTGATAAGTACGGACACCAGTTGCGCTGATGTCCATACACCGAGTAAAATAAATGCGCTACACACAAAAGTAAACAAAGTAGCACCATTTTGGCTCCGGAGCGGCCGCTGCGTGCTACTGCCGCGCCGCCATCTTGGAGTAAAATGGGAATCATAAAAACAAACAAAAAACACTAGAAATCACAGCTACTGTATGTCTAACAGTGAAACTAAGATCATTTCAACACACAGTATAATGCCACAATGTAGCAGTAATTCCTGGGACTAAACAGCTTGGTGTATATAGGTATGTTAGGGTAAAAAGGAAAGTACATCTTTACAGCTGGATGGTGAGGCGATGCACCCATAATGCATAGTGCCCAAAGTACTTGGAGGCAGTGTTATGATCTGGGTTGCTTCAGTTGGTCAGGTTTAGGCTCAGCATCATTTGCACATTGGCACTGCACGCTGTAATCAAAGTTTAAGATGGTTTATGTTCTACACAGTTCTAAGCAGCTATCCCACCATCATCCTCTGACTTGTCGCTCATTTGTATATAAGTGTCACAAGCAACCAGAGGATAAAGTAGGCAGTACTAGTAGGCAGGATAACCATACGTTTAGTCTAAGAACTCTCTTACTCAAAGAGCTAGGATCTACACAAATAAATCCGCATTCTAGCAACACACACTCAATCAAAGAAGCAACCCGAATCGGTGAGTACTCACTGAACAGTCAGCGAAGCGTCGGCAATGACTGAGTGATGTGAAGTGCCTTTTTGTTTCCTTTTATGCTTTCTGGATCGCGACCGTACTACTTCCAGGTCCTCGTGCCGGTCGAGTTACGAGTGTGCATAACAGTACCCCCCTGTCCAGGACTGACTCTCGGGGTGGAGGATACCCGACGACGGTAGTGTCGGATGAGGCCTCGGTCTAGGATGAACCGAGCCAGGATCCAAGATCTCTCCTCAGGCCCGTGACCTTCTCAATCGAGCAGGTACTGGAGCCCTCTGCCCCGGGGGTGCAAATCGAGGATCCGGCGTACGGTGTAGGCGGGACCACCCTCAATGATACGGGGAGAAGGAGCAGGGTGGGTGGGGGACCATGGGTAACGTCGTGAAGAGTTTGAGTTGTGAGGTGTGAAATACCGGATGGATCCGGAGCGCCGCAGGCAGCTGGAGCCGGTAGGTGACAGGGTTGATGCGGAGGGTGACACGGTAGGGACCGATGAATCTTGGTGACAGTTTTTTTTGATCCCGTAATGGAGGTGCAGGTTCTTTGTGGACAGCCACACTTTGTCACCTACATGGTACAATCGTCCCGGAGGGTGTCGACAGCGATGTTGCATGGTGTAACGGGTTTTGGCACGTTGTATGGCTTCCTTGGCTAAGATCCACGACCGTTGACACCTGCGGACAAACTATTGGGCCAAGGGTATTTCAACCTCCGGTTCTTGATGTTCGAACATCAGAGGTTTGAAACCCTGGCATACCTCAAAGGCGCTTAACTTGGTGGCGGAGGAAACATGTAGGTTGTGGGAAAGTTCTGCCCAGATGAGGTAGCGGGCCCAGGAGCACTGACGGTTGGCGACGAAGCATCTCAGGTAGCGCTCCAGTTGTTGGTTGGTCCGTTCCGTCTGACCATTAGTCTGTGGATGGCAACCTGATGAGAGACTGCAGGTGGAATTGATCAGACAGCAGAAGGCCTTCCAGAACCGTGCAGTGAACTGTGGCCCTCTGTCCGAGACGATGTCCTTGGGGAACCCATGCAGGCGGACTACGTGCTCTATGATCAGCTCGGCTGTCCTTTTAGCTGACCAGGTGTACAGTTTTAGAGAACCGATGGTCAAGATGGCATTTTTTCCCTCGAAGAACGGCAGGCCCATGATGAAGTTGATGGCAATGTGTGTCCAGGGCCAGCGGGGAACAGGAAGCGGTTGGAGTTCCCCACCAGAAGGCATGCTGCACGTATTGTAGAGTGCGCTGCATGCCTGGGTGTCCCGATAGACGGGTGGAATGCCCCCACTGGATGACGTGAGATGAGAGACACTGGGTGTGGTGGTGGAGAGCTGGAGAGAGCCCAGTGAACTGTTTCCATGGTTCACCGGGCCTGGGCGTTTCCCGGGCGAAGAGGGCAGGTGGCTCTATGGTGCACCTCTGACCCACAATAACCGCAAAGTCCCTCCCTGAAGCATCGTTCTCGCTCAGCAGCGTTCAAGGAGGCGCGTCCTAATTGCATGGGTTCCCTGGCTCCAGTGTCAACCACAGTGGTAGGTGGAGATCTGGTGGGTACTATAGCAGTGGTGGTGAAGGCTGGTGGTCGGGGTGTGGAGTGTGAAAAGGATGGCGTGATGGGCGGCAGGGTCCGGGGGGCTGAGAGCAGGCACTGGTCAATCCGGAGAGCGAGCTGAATTAGTCCCTCCAGAGTGGTCGGAAGCTCCCGTCCGGCGAGTTCATCTTTTATGCGTGAAGCCAGTCCCTCCTAGTAGGCCGTTCGGAGGGCGGCGTCTCCCCAGGTGGTCTGCATAGCGAGAGTACGGAAATCCGCGGTGTATCGGCTCACGGACGACCCTCCCTGCCGCAGATGGTAAAATTTCATATCGGTCTCCACCTCAGCAGCAGGATGTTCAAATGTTAGCTGTAGTTGACATGTGAATTCTCCATATGAGTAGGCAGTGTCTGAATCTGATTGGAGAACCGCCGTGGCCCACTCAGCTGCCTGCCCGGATAGCAACAAGACGAGAAGCGCAATGCGCAGTTGGTCTGTGGAGTATCTGGTGGAATTAAACTCAAACACAAGATCCAACGCGGTTAGAAAAACACTGCATTTCCCATTTGTGCCATCCCACTTATCCGGTAGAGCTATGAAAACATCAGAAGGGGGTGTGGTTGGCGCCACAGCCGCTGCGACGGCCGTCACAACAACTGACTGAGCAGCTACCCCACAGAGGGTCGCGTTCTCCTGCCGTAGCTCCGCCACCTCGCAGCGCAAGGCCGCGATGTCTTGGATGTCCTTTCGGAAAGATTCGACTTCACTATGGAGCTTATTGATCAGTTCGGCATGTTGGTCAACCACATCGCAGAGGCGAGCAAACTCCGCTGGGTTTACTGCTTTAGGCTCAGTCATTCTGTCATGAGCAACCGGAGGATAAACACAGAAGCCTTAGCAGTTAGCCCGTGTAGCGTGGATGGTAAACCCAAACACAAAAGCAGCGTGAGTAGGCAGGATAACCACGCGTTTAGTCTAAGAACTCTCTTACGTGAAGAGCTAGGATCTACACAAATAAATCCACGTTCTAGCAACACACACTCAATCAAAGAAGCAACCCGAATCAGTTAGTACTCACTGAACAGTCGGCGAAGCCTCGGCAACGGCATGGGCGAACTCAATGACTGAGCGATGTGAAGCGCCATTTTGTTTCCTTTTATGCTTCCTGGATCGTGACCGTGCTACTTCCGGGTACTCGTGCCGGTCGCATTACGAGTGTGCATGACAGTAAAGATAATAATTCGCATTATAGCGTTAATTTAAAGTAATTAAAAAAAAACAATTTAAGCATAAGCAATGATGATGCGTGTTCATAGTGTCCACCTGCAATACTGACCAGAATAAAAAGGTTACTAAAAGTGAAAGTTTGGTAAACCATACAAGCAAGTATTTGTCTTGTTGAGATGCCATAGTTTGAAGAACTATTTGTAGAACTTGTAGAACTCAAGAGGCCTCTTCACCCTGCATTAGGGTCTGACATTACTAATGCTGTTGTGACTGAATGAGCAAATCCCTATGTCCAAGCTCCAAAATGTAGCCATAATTATTGCCAGAAGAAAAGAGAGGAGGTTTTATAACAGCAATCTGTAATTAGTTGTTTAAAAAGCCTATATGAGCGTGATGGTCAGGGGTCCACAAACTTTTGGCTGTAGAGTGAATAGTACATGCACAGTTTGTGTCCAAGTTTTGCTGATAGCTTTTAGGTCAAATAGACTTATATTACTATATTGGTACCAACATTAGCCATCAAGCTTTTGTGTGAAGCTAAGGACATTAAAGATGATCAGAACTTGTAGTATGGGGGAACAACTGTCATGCCTTGGCATCTGAGCCACTATTTGCATGCAGATGACTTTTGATGTTTTGACTTGATGTTGATTTTGTGAGAGTGTGAGGGAGATTATCATGAGAATCACAACACTCAAAACACACAGAGAAACAGCAGTGACTAAGAGACTAAGAGTGAAATCACGTCAGCAAAACATTATACATTTTAAGCAACAGGGGAAAATGGCTGTAAATCTTGGTGCTATACAGTACTTGTATTAATTGTGTGGTTGAGTTATATGACTGAATAGCAGTACTTGATTATTGTTATAACAATCTTCTTTCTCGGACCATGAGTAATACTGAGTCATTTATTTGTTTTCATGACCTCGGTAATGATTAGAGATTATTTTATTGAAAGCAAAAGGAAAGCCAAAACAAACAAACAAAAAAGTTAATAAAATTCCTTATCATAGCACAATCTAGATGTTGCTGTCTATCATTAAAACTTTAAAGTAACGTGACTACTTGTGCTTTTTTCTAATAACTATAAATCTACACATATATGTATCTTTATTTAGCAGGCACAAGCCTTTTGTTGTGTTAAACTAAGCAGTCTCTCCCAGTCTCACAGCTGTGACAGACACACACACACACACACACACACACACACACACACACACACACACACACACACACACAAACCCAGTCCTGCGGTCAAAGGGAGGGACCTGAATTTCACCAAGCACGCCATTACAAACTTAGTGAACTCTGTTTTTCCCTTCTTGCTGCAGTGAATTATTGTGCATACGAGATCTCTTGCTTTATAGGGTCTGAATACAATTGTGTAGATCTAGCTGTGTTTAATGTTTTCGAGAATTAGTGCAATATCACTTCTGTTCTCTGCCGAAACAAACCACTTATTTTTCATTTGATGTGACTTAACAGATTTTGAACAGTCTCTTTGTCAGAAGGCAGGCTATCGTAGAAAGCACGGCTCTAATTGAAGATTATCTGTCTCGTTGCACCACAACACGTCCCCTCCCTTTTATTTACTACTTTTTTTTTTTTCTTTTTCTTTTTTTAATGTAAGCATAACAAAAGTAACGTCCTCACCAGGGTCGCTCAGCATGTGGTAAACAGTAATGAGAAAAGTGTACTTGCTGACCCTCCGCCTGCTCCCTCACTGTGAGTAAGAGTGACGATGCAGGACGGGAGAGGAAGGTGATGCCTGCCAGCTACATACAGTCTAGGTGCCCAAGTGCTGAAGCTGCTGGAATCATCAAATTACTAGGTTTGATTTCATAAGAAAGCCTTTTTTGGTCAAGATGCCATATGGTGATTAGGGTGAAGTTTAGTTAGTATTGAAGATTCATTTCTGATTTTTATTTATTTTTTTACCTGAGGTTCAGAACTAGCTGTTGCTGTATCATCCCATCTGTTTTTCACTCCACTTTTTGTCTGGGCAGCCCATTGTTTCTGAACTGCACCTTCTATCTCTTTTCTACCCTCGCTCCCTGCCTCCACCCATCAGATAGCTGTTGTTCCACGCTGACTGTGCTGATTTATTCCAGGCTTGGACTGCAGCCAACTCCTTTCAAACAATCTCCTGAGTAGTTGGCATACTCTAGCCAAGTCCCAAAGGCAATCAACAAAGTTGTAGATTTTGCGCAATACTGCTGCAGGCCTTGACAGCTGTGGAACACATTTCCCTCTCCCAGCATGCAACTCTGCTTGCCTCATCTTTCACCTCAATGAACATTACTACTGCTTCCACCTGGGAATGGAGGCATGTAGTGTGTCTAGAGAAGTCATGTGACAAGATTGCTTTCATAGAGCAAACAAAACAAAGAGTCACTGAGCGATTGTGTGGTTTTGTTCTACGCTTTGTTACAACAAAGGCTAATTAAAACCTTTATTAATAATTAGTAAAACCATTATAAACATGATGCAAATCTGATAAAAACCACAGTAAAAGTTAGTCCCCCCTCTTTTAATTTAATCAGTTTATTGTGTTAAAACTATACAACTCATCTGAGCTCATCTGAACTTTTTATTCCCACCGTGCAAACAAACATTCAATAAAAGTAAAGTGAAAAGAAAAAAAAAAAGAAATAATGTGGGCAATACTAAGTTCCCCCATGACTTAATCACTTGTAGATCCACCCTTAGCAGCAATAATTATTTCCTGTATTACTTTATCAGTCTCTCACATTATTTTCTTTCTTTCTTTTACAATATTGCTTCAGTTCATTGAGGTTTTCTGGGCATTCGCTTATGCACAGCTCTGTTACGGTTCCATCACAGCATTTTAATTGTGTTGAGGTCTGGACTTTGATTAGGGCATTTCAAAACATTGATTCTTTAATTTTTCAGCCATTCTAAGGTAAATTTACTGATGTGCTTCAGATTATCGTACAATCGCATGACTTTATTTCAACCCATTTGCCACTAAAAAATGAAACTACTCTGGTATACAAAAGAGATCGTGTTTGACTCAATGACTGCAAAACAAGCCCTAATAATCACCCGTCCATGACTGTGCTTGACAATGGCTATGAGGTGTTTTTGCTAAAATGCTGTTTGCTTTTTACTTTTAAATGGTTGGATGCTGATGATACAGTGCTCCTGGAGCAAACAGTGTTAAAGGCCCAACGGTAGCATCTTGGTGGTGCTGGGGCTTTAACCACTTCCATTCTGATGAGTTAACCAGAGCTGTAATCATGGACTCATGGTAATAATGGTACAATGAGTCAAAGGTTTGGACATACTTTCTAATTAACTGATATTTTCTGATTTTTATTATTTCTCCACTATAAAACAATGCTGAATTCAACCAAAATATGCAATAATCTCATTTAAACAGTTGATATTGAGATGTCTCTGCTACTCATGCTTTATAAAGCCTTCATAATTGCTCTAATATGTGGTGCTGTTAATTGGTGGGTTTTGAGGTTGGTTAAGAATGTTGTTCAGGGATATACTATTTAGGCCTGAGTTTCACTATCTAGTTATTTTGTGGAAAGCTATAACTAAGAATAGAAAAATGATGTACCTGTGGTGAAATACACAGTAATTGGTCTAAACCAAAACTATCTTTAGTGTGATGTTTATATGACCACTAACATAATCTCTTTCTACAACTAAGAATAAGATATTATTGTATTACTATGACTGATTTTAGACCTTTGTTGTACAAAATAAAGGTCACGCAGAACAAGAAATGTAATTTAATGTTGCTCTCGCAGCTTTCAGGATGCGGCCGTTACAAGCTGCTCACTAACAAGGTGATAAATCCTATAGGCTTAAAGACCCCAGATGTTTCTGTAACCAGTAATATGTCTGTCCTGAGGCTAATAGTAAATGCTGTTGTCTATGACAATTTAATGGTCTGTTAGCTCTTACTGAAATTCCCAGTGCTGACAAGAGCAAAGGCATTGTAAGCTCTGTTTAACTTTCTGTTGAAAACAGAGAGTAATTGAAATGATCATATCAGCTGCTGTTTGTTTTGGAAATATTATTACACTAAAGCAAGTACATATTACAGACTTGTATGGTGACTCCATAAATACAGACAATAAAAAGAATCGTGTAGCTCACTGAAGTGTTTTCACTGCACGTCCCATCAGTAATCAATAAAGTAGTACTCAGCTCTGTGGGCCAAATGCTCTGCAGATGGTTTCAAGTTCTTTGACTTGATTCAAGTCAAGCTGAGTTTAAGTGTAACCTCAATATTTTTTTGACAGACACATACAGTATACACACACAGGCACACACACTCACTCACTCACTCACTTATCATCTATATACAGCTTTATACTGAATACAGGGTCGCTGGGGGCCTGGAGCCCATCCCAGGAGACTAAGGGCACAAGGTGGGGTACACATACACACACATGGCAATTTGGGAGCACCAGTTAGTCTGATCTGCATGTCTTTGGACTGTGGCAGGAAACCAGAGTAACCACCAAGCACAGGGAGAACATGGAACCTTCACGCACACAGACCTGAGGCAGACGTCAAACCCGGAACCTGGCGATGTAAGGCGATAGTGCCACTGTGCCTCCTACACACACAGGTCCATAATTACTTGGACAGTGCTTTTGGTCCAAATTATTTGAAATAAAATGGTCAAGATATGATTGAAATGTAGACTTTCAGATTTAATGCAAGGGGTTTAATAAAAAAATAATGCATTAACTGTTTAGGAATTACAGCCATTTTGTACACGCTCCCTCTATTTTTACAGCCTCATGGGAAGGAAAGGGGACAGACTTAAATTTCCTTAATTTTACCCCCCAAAGCAATGGTGTGTTACTCCAATGTCTTATTATATTCTGATACTTTTAATCACATGAATAGTCAACAAAGTCCTTTGAAGAATATTGTAGAAAATGTCTTGGTTATACGGAGTACAGTGGAACCTTGGAGTACGAGCATAATTCGTTCCGGAAGAGGGCTCATATTCCAAAATACTCGTAAACCAAATCATCATTTCCCATAAGAAATAATGAAAACTCAAATTATTCGTTCCACAGCCCCAAAAAATAAATACATAAAAATTATTAATACAATCTATAAAATGAAAAGTATGTGTGTATGTATGTGTGTGTGTGTGTGTGTGTGTTTGTGGAATTTGCCCCTTCCCTCGCCTCGTTTTACACAGTAACACTCCTCCTCCCTCTCCCCACCTCACTTTTTAAGATTCACAACAAACACACACAACGGAAACACCGTTTTAACAGGAAAAAAAGAAATCTCTCTGAGACTGGCATGAGCGTATATTAACGGACTCACTTTTTAAGTTTCACAACAAACGCATAAACACAGCGGAAACACCGTTTTAACGGAAAAAGCGAGACTGGCATGAACGCATACTAACGGAATCACTTAAGTTTCACAACAAACGGACACACACACAAACACGGAAACACAGTTTTAACAGGGAAAAAAGAAATCTCAATAACCTGGTGTGAGCGCATACTAAGGGAATCACTGCTGTAAAGTAAAAAAAAAAAAAATTAACCAGCATCTTACCTTTGAAAAGAATCACGACAGAGCAGAGTTTCTGTGTGTTTGTGAAGGCGGGAGGGGGTGAAACCGCGAGAGCGCGTCTGTGCGTGTGTGTGTCGGTGTCAAATTGCGCGCACACACTCATAAGAGACGAGCAGAGTTTCTGTGTGTTTGCGAAGCCGTGGGGGGATGGGGGAGGGGGGTGAAGTGAGAGAGTGATGCACGGTGTCAAAATAAGAGTCACATGCGTGATACATGATACTCGGCATTCGTAAACTAATACTTGCTCGGTTTCCGAATAAAAATTTATTAAAAATCTTTGCTCGGTTTGCGAGACTCTCAATCCGAGGTTCCACTGTATGTCATACTGTAAAGTATGCATCAACCCAAAGTAGTTTGATTCATCATCAAACTACCAGTCAAGATAAAAACAATAGCATCTTCCCCTTTGTCATGTGACTCATTAGTGTTACACTGTCTCAGATGTCAGCAGATAGCAGGTGAGTTAAATTTGGTATAAAAGCTCTTCCACTCTCTCAACCTGGCCACTGAAAGTTCAACATGGCACCTCATGGCAAACAACTCTCAGAAGACCTGAAAAAACAAATTGTTGCTTTACATAAAGACGGCCTAGGCTATAATGAAATAGCCAACACTCTGCAACTATCCAAAAGACCATCCAGTGCTTTAAGAGGACAGGTTCTTCTCAGAACAGGCCTCGCCATGGTCGGCCAAAGAAGCTGAGTGCACGTTCTCAGCGTCAGATCCAAAGATTGGCTTTGGAAAACAGACGGATGAGTTTTAGCGTCCAGCATTGCTGCAGAGATTGAAGGGATGGGAGGTCAGCCTGTCAGTGCTCAGACCGTACGCCGCACACTGCATCAAATTGTTCTGCATGGCTGTCGTCCTAGAAGGAAACTTCTTCTAAAGATGATGCACAAGAAAGCTAGCAAAAAATTTGCTGCAGACATGCAAACTAAGGACCAGGATTACTGGAACCATGTCCTGTGGTCTGATGAGACCAAGATAAACCCATTTGGTTCAGATGGTGTCAAGCGTGTGTGGCAGCAACCAGGTGAAGAGTACAAAGACAAGTGTGTCTTGCCTAACGTCAAACATGGTGGTGGGAGTGTCCTGATCTGGGGCTGCATGAGTGCTGCTGGCATTGGGGAGCTACAGTTCATTGAGGGAAACATGAATTCTAACATGTACTGTGACATACTGAAGCAGAGCATGATCCCCTCCCTTCAGAAACTGGGCCGCAGAGCAGTGTTCCAGCATGATAATGGCCCCAAACACACCTCCAAGATGACCACTGGCTTGCTAAAGAGGCTGAGGGTAAAGGTGATGGACTGGCCAAGCATGACTCCAGAACTAAACCCCATAGAACATCTCTGGGGTATCCTGAAAAGGAAGGTGGAGGAGCACAAGGTGTCAAATGTCCACCACCTCCGTGATGTTGTGATGGAGGAGTGGAAGAGGATTCCAGTGGCAACCTGTGAAGCTCTGGTGAACTCMATGKCCAAGAGAATTCAAGCCGTGCTGGAAAATGATGGTGGCCACACAACATATTGACATTTCACATCTACACTAAGGGGTGTACTCACTTTTGTTGCCAGGGGTTCAGCTATTATTGGCTGTATTTTTAGTTCTTTTGAGGATACAATACATTTTCACTGCTATACAAACTTTACACTGACTACTTTTCATTGTGTCAAAGAGTCATTTATCATTTATGCAGTGTTGTCCTATGAAAAGATATAACTAAATATTTGCAGAGATGTGAGGGGTGTACTAACTTTTGTGACATACTGTACATACAATTACAACCTTCGGACCAAAGTCAAAAATAAGTGTGGCCTGAAGAATGAGTATTATGTTATACTCCCAAATAAATATTTACCTCTAAAGTAGCTGTAGACCTCATCAAATATTTTTTTTTATATATCAGATTATTTTGTACATGCAAAGTCTCTGACTGTTTGATTTACAACTCTGATGAATAGAGAGTGAGTCAGTTTCAGTTACACCTTAATTATTGTTTTATTGCCCTGTTGTGTCATGTTAGCAGCTTTGCTGTTTGCCTCGTTCTAATCCGCTCTGAAAGGAGGAGACGAAACACAGGGAGCACAACAAGATTATTGTGATAAGAAAGCTGTTTAACTCACTATGATTTATCCTCCATGAGATGTTGAAAGCCCATGATGTGTTAATCATATCATGTTCATGGTAGTAAACAAACACTAATTGTCCTGATCCAGATATCAGCATATTGTGTCAGGTATGTCACGTCATTGTGTTATGGAACTAATTATTTAAATTTTATTATTTCACACTATTTTTTTAAATAACAAAAAAACAAACAGTTATACAAACAGGGTAGCTCAGTAGGTAAGTCATTAGACTAAAGTTGTTGGGCCCTTGAGTCCAAAGGTTTAGATGTAAACTATGGTTAATAATACCCTATTGGCTAACAATCTATAAGCCAATATAAAAGTATCCCATTATTGCCCAAAACAATTTTAAGTAAAAAAAAAAAAAAAAAAAAAATTGCATCACACCTTTTGTGCTCATACCTATACACAAATTGTCATAGCACAGAGATAGTGCTAGTTAAGTTGATTGGGGATCAGGGTTGTGTATCCTTACATGTGTAGCATGATCTTACTGCAGCCTTTGACAGTACTACTTTGCTAGTCTAGAAAATTTGGTTGGAATTAAGGGGAATCTTTGTTACTTTTTAGTGGTAAAGAAAATTCTTTATGCATATTAAGGTAAAGTTTGGTGTTTATGAAGGTTCTGTTTTAACCCAGTAGCGTTAAGCCAAATGAGAGACACCAGCTTAATAAAGTTGAGAAATATGTACATTATATACTGGATGCTTATTAATTTCCTTTACTTTTTTTGGCAATCACAGGCAGGTACAGTATAAGTATGCTTTCTGAAGATTCTGTCTTTCAGTTACATTATTTTTACCTAAATGGGTTTTTACCCATAATTTTACCTAAGTGAATTTGTGAGCTTTTATAATCAAAAGGTGAAGGCTATTTGCTAGTACTGAACAAACCGTGGGTTATTGAATGTGATTCCACCAGTATTCTATTCTCACAAATTCACTTGTTGATAGTGAAGTAGCTGCCCACTGTATGTCCCGGGGCACCCTCATGCCTGTGTTAACTACTGGCTCCCACTTTTGGTTATGCTCTTATCACAAGTCTTGTCAAAACAATGTACATTCTCTAAATCCACTACAGGACAAGAACACACCTAGTAATTTGTGTTTTCTCTCTTTTCCTCTCCTTTCCCACCCTCTCCCTTCTTATCTTTGTCCAGCTACATATGCTGCTTCTAATTTACTAGTGATCATGACTAGTTTTGTCCTCTGGAATTGCTTAACCCATCCTGATGCCCTACATCTGTTAGGGGTTATCATTACCTAAAAGCATTTGATGCTACTCAAACATGCACAGTGGAAAGATCACTACTGTAGAGATGATCACATAAAAAGCATAAAGATGAATGTGGATGTCTTTGGGTAGACTTAAGACTGAAGATAATAATAATAAATAATAGTTACACTAAAAACTCCATCATTAAACACTTGGTAACTTCAGTTCAATACAATAGACTCATTTAAACCCATTGACCTTTTACAGACTCATGACTACCATGTCATCGGTTATAACAGGGAAATACCACTAACCAACATTAGGCTGTTATGTAATTTTGTTAATAATTATGTTTGAGGTGTATTTCAATATTACTACTACTACTACTACTACTACTACTAATAATAATAATAATAATAGAAATATTACCCGATGATTAATTGACTACCTGTTGGATTACCTGATACTTTGTCACACAGATAGAAGAGTGTAGTAGGCTATACTGTTTGTTAGAGTGAATGTTTCAGCTTATTCAAAAGAGAAACAAGCATGTGAAAATGAATGAAGAAGGTAATAAGGATATTAACTTCAAGATTTGTTAGCATAATGTGATTATCTCACACCATGTATACAGTATGTGTACATGCACCAAAATTTGATTCCTCCTAGGTTTGGTGGAATGTGCTAGCGATAGCATTATTTCATTCAGTGCTGCTGTTGCAAATGAGATGTTGCCATGGAATATGGAGTGCATAAAGATGTTCTGGTAAATAACAGTGACATTTCAAGCTTCCTAATTAATAGCTAACTAACTGTTCCAGTGTTGAATTCCCACAAAAAAGAAGAAAAAAAGGAGTTAGAGAGGGATTTGTGATTTAGCCTTGTGTTTCAAGCTAGTTAGCCCTGTAGCTTGGGTTAGCCATGAAACAGAGACAATTTGGAATGACTTATATGTTATTAATTACTAAGGAGACAAGTTGTTGTTTAAGATGATGTAGCAATATCAGATCTGTTTTCTTGCTATTTAAGTCCCTTTTGTTGTGCCAGAAGAGAAATCATTTCTGACTGTGCTATCCGTAAAAGTGCATTAGAATTTGATAGTTTTCATGGTCTAAGTCAGCAATGTCTCTCTGAGGAAAAGGTTTTACTGAGCCTAGTAGACACAAGTCAAAAGTACAAAAGTGTTTTAGCCTTAGCACTAATCATTTTCTAAACCACAAAGTGAAAAAAAAAAAAGCTAGATTAAATACAGAATTGCTTGACAAATGTATTCCTAATAGCATAGTACTGTGTTACTGATGCCAGAACTAATGGCAGTAATAAAACTAAATAATACCTATCCCCTTTGGAGATTCTGTGTTCTGTGTGATTTATGGTAGTGATTAATTCTATGTCTGTGACAGCAACAGGCACAGCTGTAAGAGGGACATCAAATGTATAACTCCATTTTACCAGTTACGATATATTAATCCTTCCCTTGCAGACCAATTATGGCTGATATGTTTTTTAATATGTGGAACAAAAATGCAAACAGATATCCCAAAAATAAAATCACGACTATGAATTCTATTTATCAAGATCCTGGCAAAATCATTAGCCTTGATAACAAAGACAACTGTACTGCTTTAAGAGATCCACTCAGTGACCTGAGAAAACAAGATGTGGACTGTTGGCCATCTGAAAGCTCACCCTTTAACTGTAATCTACGAAATGACAGACTGATGTTAAGCACCAATCACAAGTCACAACAGTTGGTAGTTTGTAGCATTGCAACATGGGACCATGTCCATGAAAATCCAAAATCTTTTCCATCTTGTACTGCCTTTTATTATTGTCAATAGGGGCCAAGCAAAGAGGAGCAGTCACTGGAACATAGTAAACACTGAGTTTACAGATATCGTTTGGGTTTCTACTTTTATTCTTGTTCTTCCAGGCATTATAGTTCTTGATTTTGTCTCTGATAACAACATTTGTGTTCTCTACAGGTAATAACAGATCTGGCTGCTGTTCCTGTACATATTACTACACACTTTACAAACAATGAGATCATCACACTGACCTCAAATTAGGAACAAAGGGAAAAAAAAAATCATTATTTTTACACACAATTTGATTATGGTGTAATCAAATAATTTACTTTGCATTTCTCAGCTTGCTAGGAAGCAGCGGTCAGAGTCAGCCATGATATGGCACACTTGAAGCACAGTGGGCCTTGGGCAATGCTTAAGGGCCCAACTGTGGTCACTTAAAGGAGCTGGGATTGAACTCACACCCTTTTAAGTAGTAGGCCAAAACCTTAACCACTTAGCCATCTTAAATATGTGTTGATATAGTTAGTGACACCATGGTGGCACTGTGGAGAGTATCACCATCGCACAGCTCCAGAGTTTGATGGATAAAAAAAAGCACAAGAAAACGTTGTATTGCTGCCACACTACTGACTTAAAAACAAACAAAAGCAACAACAAAAAACTAACAAATAAAGAATAAAAAAGTTGGCCCTAAGTTTGCCAGAGAGCACAATTTATTCTTATTGGATCTGCATCTATGCTCATGAGGATTTACTTTTGTCCACTAGGACATTTGACTGAACGCTGTAAGTAAGTTATCTACCTTGTCTGGACAGAAAACAGTCACTGTTTCAGTGACAATGTGTCAAATTATTGGCTTGCATCAAACAAAAGAAACATTAAAATTATTGGAATTGAATTTTGGAATTAACAAAAAGAACAATTTTGCCATTATTAAACATGGAAGGATATCGTTAGATCATTAACATCAGCTTCGGAAGAAAAAAACATGAATGAAATACGATCACTTAGATGCTTGGTGACATTGCATCATAAAAATCAATGTTAATAGTGAAATATTTACACATGTACAAAAAAGGACTAAAGAGCTGTTGTGAGGGTAATAAAAAAAATCTGATTTGGAGCATAAAGTTTGGAATTTGGAGCAATAGAAAAAAAGCTCAACTTGCCTGATGAGTCCAGACTGACCCTATTCCAGAGCGATGGTGCATCAGGGTAAGAAGGGAAGTACATGAAGTGATGCACCCATCATGCATAGTGACTTTAATAAGTCTGGTCTAAGCTCAACAACATTAGATTGCAATAAAATGAAGTCAGCCGATGACCTAAATGTACAGACTGACCAGGGTATCCCATCAATACATTTCTTTTTCCTTGATGGCACGGGCATTTTCTAGGACTCAAATTGTGAAAGAGCTGTTCTGGGAACATGCAAAAATCATTTTCAGATAAGAAACCGCCACTATCGTGCGGATACAAACAATATACAGAATTAGTATTACATGATTACAGTACTTTTTTTGTCCAGGCAGGGTATACATACTGTAATTGCAACAAGCATAAACACAAAAGATACAATAGACAAAGTCATGCACATCGAATGATGAAAAAGTGACTGCTTGATATTTAGCAGTTAAGCTGGTTTACAGCCTCAGACAGGGCACAAAAAGTTATAGCTGTGACATGGACCAGCCAACAGAGCTGATTTCATGATCATGAGCAGTGATCCTAAATTCCTCACATGGTGGTTAACATTTTGTAACAGATGTCCTATGTTGTATATTACACTGAAACTAGATTTGGATTGTCCAAACAGAATGGTGAACATCTGGTTTGTTTAATTTAATTAAAGATATCCAGCCTTTGATATCTTCAAAGCTCTCACTACGACACTTCAGAGAGCACAAATCATTAAGCTTCAAAGGGCGATAAAACTCTGAAATATACTGCTCAATATAATGCTTTCTGGTAATTTAGCATAACTAAACAGCTGTGTTAACCTTTATTGCTCACCAGACTGTTGTGACTGTAATTGATTCACTCATCTTACATCCATCTAGGGACCTCTATAGTCCAACTACGGACTGTGGAGACCAGTGGTGGCCATTGTATTTATTCCCATTTTACGACTGTGGTGGGAACTCCGGTCAACATTCCCCCACGTATTCACACACTATGGGCAATTTGGAAATGACACTTAGTCTAATCTGCATCATGTCTTTGGACTGTTGGAGGCTACTGGAGCGTCCAGTGGAAACCCACCAAACACCATGCATACATGACCCTTGATCCTGGAGGTGCAAGTACTGGACACACTCTGGATGATCACCATACAAACACACATTTAATTCTAGGAGAAATTTGTCTTATCTGGTTCACCAACCGTAAGTCTTGTGAGGGAACCCGGAGAAAACACAGGGAGAACATGCATAGGGTTTTTCTGGAGAAGTGACTGAGATGGCATTGTTCAAACAAAAGTCTCTGGCTCTGTTGAGTGATTTTCCTGACAGCAATTAGAGCGTGAGTGCACTTGGCTGGACGCCAAATCCTGGCTCAACCTCAGAATACGCATACAAACAAAAAGCCCCTCTGCAAGCTCAAACTGCCCTGACCATCCCACAACCCCTACAACCCTTCTCTCTTTATGGGATGGATCTGATTTAAAGACTCCAAGCGTAGCTGCCATTGGGTTGTTTGGACTTTTTTATATAGCTAATTACACAAGCATGGAATACAAACACAGCAGTGGGTGAACTGAACCACAGTCCGATTCACATGGAGTAAATTTCTTTGTTTATCCAGTTTAAGGTTCTCTCCACAGTACTAGGCCGGGGGGATGGGCATTTAAAAAAAGTTTCCATAGTGAGTTATTTAAGACTTAAGAAAAACGTGTGTGGATGGTGCACAATCATGCACAATCTTGTGTCACCCACTATATGGTAAGTGTGGGTGTATTGAGAAAATATGATCAGTATTATGGAAAAAAAAAACATGTCACATCAGGGGGTCTGCACTGAAATATTGACTAAAAATGTTAGTCTTTGAAAATATGAAGTCGGTTCAAATGACAACATGCAGAAACAGTTTTCAGGCAGTGCAACCAGCAAAGCTGTGTGGTTTTTGTAGTGAATGGAAAAATTGAGTTTAATTTAAAGCTAGGAACTATGAACTAAAGCATCACACAATCATTCACTCGTCATCTATACCACTTTATCTTGTATACAGGGTCGCGATTAGCATGTCTGTCTATGGACTATGGAACGACAATGGAGCACCCGGAGAAAACCCAGCAAAATGAACCTGGGCCCTGCAGGTGCAAGCAACAGTGTTAACCACCAAGCCACTGTGCCACCCTAAGGCATCACTCACTCACTCACTCACTCATCGCCTATACCGCCTTATCCCAGGATCCTTAGGCCACAAGGTGGGGTACTGCCTGGACAGGGTGCCAATCCATCGCAGGGCACACACACATACACGCACTACGGGAAATTTGGGAACACCATGTCTTTGGACTGTGGGAGAACACCGGAGTACCCGGAGGAAACCCACCAAGCATGGGGAGAACATGCAAACTCCATGCAGACAGAGACAGGAATCGGCCCTAAGGCATCACATTACAATTAAATACAACATAGTGTCACATAACCAAATGACAGTTTAGCATTAACTAGTGAAAAATGGGGCTATATTTGATTAATAGTATATTTTGGATCATAAAATGTGTATTGGCTACACCACCAGCTGTGAAACGTGTCTGACTGGCACAAATGAGTCCGAACTGACAGGTTCATATACATACAAGTTCATATAATAATAATAATAATAATAATAATAATAATAATAATACTAACACAGTTACTTTATATTCAGGGTTGCTTTAAGAGAGCAGTGAAAACATAGGGCAAGGTACATGAGATGACAAACTGGAAGGGTTAGTCCATAGACTCATGAAAAAAGACACCCTATTTTTTCTGTTCGTTTACCTCATTCTTGTCTTTGCCCCATGTCACAAACACACACATACACGCACACCCGAGCGCGCACACACACACACACACACGCACACAGTTTTATGACACACTGTGTGATCCTGACATGCAAATGCTGGTGCTCCCTTTATTATCTATCGAGTTTTGCAAGACGTGGAACAAAACAAACATTAGCTCTCATGACTGATAAAACACCATTTCTTCCTGGAAATTATATAAGGATTATAAACATGATGAGATGTGCTGTTATAGGAAAACAATCATCACACGTCCTTGTTGATGATTGTTTTCCTCTAACAGCACATCTCATCATTATAAACACATCTCATATTTATAACCATGATATGATGTGCTCTTAGAGGAAAGCAATCATCAACAACGAGGTGTGACACTTTCCTATATCAGCATGTTCAGAAAATGTTCCTACAGTCATATTATTGCTGTAAAAGAGCATTAATCAGCATCTTCTGGCTAATGGTAAATCAACAGCACTGTTGTTACAAATATAGTAATTATCTTTGGTATTATGGTGCCTGAGGGGGTTAGGGTTGGGTAGGTGTGATTCTGCAAGAAACTCCATTTTCCAGGAAACACAGCACACATGGCCATCCAGAACATGTTACTGTGCATGAAGGGAAATGGAGTTCTGGATGGAGTTCCCTAGTTCATAGTTAGAACCCACACTATGTAAGAATTCTCAGTTCACACACTCTATAAGAAGTAAACCTGGGCTTGAATTTACAGAGCGTTTTGTTACTGTCTTTCATTATGGACTGATGTTTGCAGTTCACCCAACCTTTTGTCTGTTTACCTTACCACAGGTTTTGAGCACTGTTTTCGATTTGTTTGCCTGCCTATTTATTGAACGCCGCGCTTGCACCTGTTCCAGTTTCTCCTACTTGACTAGATGTGTGTGTATGTGTGTGTTTGTGTGTGTGCACATGCTTATGTTGACCTTGTGTCTAGTTTTGCTGGGATTGGCTCCAGATCCACTATGACCTTGACCAGGATAAATTTGGAATGGCTCGTACTATGGTCCTGTCTGACAAAACATCTGCTTACATACAGTACAGACCAAAAGTTTGGACACACCTTCTCATTCAAAGAGGTTGAATTTGTATTATGGCAAGAAAAAAGCAGCTAAGTGAAGAAAAAAAACGAGCGGCCATCATTACTTTAAGAAATGAAGGTCAGTCAGTCCGAAAAATTGGGAAAACTTTGAAAGTGTCCCCAAGTGCAGTCACAAAAACCATCAAGCGCTACAAAGAAACTGTCTGACATGCGGACCGGCCCAGGAAAGGAAGACCGAGAGTCACCTCTGCTGCGGAGGAGAAGTTCATCCGAGTCACCAGCCTCAGAAATCGGCGGTTAACAGCAGCTCAGATCAGAGAGCAGGTCAATGCCACACAGAGTTCTAGCAGCAGACACATCTCTAGAACAACTGTTAAGAGGAGACTGTGTGAATCAGACCTTCATGTAGAAGATCTGCTAGGAAACCACTGCTAAGGACAGACAACAAGCAGAAGAGACGCGTTTGGGCTAAAGAACACAAGAAAGAACACAATAAAGAAAACTCTTTGAATGAGAAGGTGTGTCCAAACTTTTGGTCTGTACTGTATCTCTCTATTTTGATTAGGAGGGTGAGTGAAAAATTATCCCCACTTCGACTACAGAATATATTTTTATAATTTTTATAACAGAGAAATACATCTCCTTGCTTTTCAATACAACAAGCTCTTGATTTGCTTCATTAAAAAATACTTTAAGCTGAGCTGCAAGCCATGAATACACCGCTGTCTTCATTTCTTCATCAGAAGTGAATCGTCATCCCTGTAGGGCTGCTTTCAAACAGATGAAAGTCTGATGGAGCGCGATCAGGACTGCTGATGCTTTAACACCTCAAAACAAAGTTTCTGCAGAGTGTCGAGAGTGTGGGCAGAAGTGTGCGGACATGCATGAAAGATCACAGCGCACTTGCATAGCAGTCCTCTGCGTTTACTCCGAAGTTGAGGCCTCGGTTACTGAATAAGCGTCTCACTGTCACGAGCACTGCTGATTGTTGAACTTTTTTCTAAATACTGAACTGGCCCTCGAGAATCCCAGAAATCGGGAAGCATCAATTTCCCAGCTGATGGTTGACTTTGAACTTTTTCTTGCTTTGCGATTGAGGATGTTTCCGTTCCATGTTCTGCTGTTTACTCTCAGGCTTGTAGTGATGAATCCATGTCTCGTCAAGAGTAATGATTCCTTTCAAGATGTTTTCACCTTTCTCAGAGTATCGTTCCAAGTTTTGTTCGCCCTCAGACCACAAAGAAATACAAATAAAACAAGTCAACGCACTGCAAGTGGGGCCTCCATTTTCACTCGCACCGAAGTTACAAATGAACTAATGTAACATGACCACACCTGCACAGCAGTGACTGGGCTTTAAATGGAAAGTGCTGTGTGAAAAACCTTCTGACTAACCCTTGTGCTTAAGAAAGAATTCCACCTAATTTAACACTAGTTACTTTAAGCTAGGGTGACCTGCCCACTGGTCAGTGATTTTGTGGCTCTGTTGGATGTGCAATAAGGGTATTAATGTAATAAAAAGAGAGAAGTGAGCAGCACGATACCCATAAGGCCACACACTCACTGACTCAAAAAATAAATAAAAACTTATGATGTGCCATTTGCAAGATGTTGTGAATTCCTGTGTGAAACTGAAAGACAGGCAGACGAATTTACAACACTGACAGCCTTGTATTCCTCAGCTATACACGACTTATTACTATTATAACAGTAGAATATTAATATTATAATATAACATGTTTAAATATGACAAATATTTAAAAGGCATATTCAGACTTCTGGAGCAGTGCTGCTAGACGCTAGATGAACTCCCACCTGTGCTAGTTTGAAAATCAGTCATACCCATGTGCAAGAGGATGCTCACTTTGTGTGAGTTGTGAATTTCATTTACAACACAAGCCACGTTTCCCATCTGCCTAAGTGCCTGCTCAAGCACAGTGGCACAAAATGTGCAGAAGAATGAGCTGGCAACTCAAATTCATTCAGTGCATGTAATGAAATAAAGTGTTGTTTTATTGCGCTAGAGAGTTAAGACGAGTGGCCTCGCGCAGAAAGAACAGATGTCTACTAAAAGGCTACCACAGTGAGTCATATGTAGATCTCAGCCTATTAATAACACTAGCATCAAGATTGGCAACAACTCTAACACATAGTCCTGAGCAGCTAAAGGTTTTCACATAGATTATTATAAACAAGTCAAAAGGTCGCGGCTTATCCTGTGGAATCAGGTGGCATGTGCATATCTCAAAATTTACCTTGACCTTTTACAGTGGCATTTTTATTTCTTCACAAATATTTCCCTTCTACAGATTACAGCATTTATTTTAACCCGGGTGCAAATAGTGTACATTTTTATTTGCAGAGCGCAAACGGTGTGTAAAATTATGCCATTTCAATGATTATCGGTGCAGAGCTTTACAGGATACAAAGAAAATGATGGAAATGAGAATGAAATGTGGGAGAAAATACAGTGCGTATGAATCAAAACGATCAGATCAGATAACATTAACACCACCAGTAATAATCAATTATATGCCTGTAAACTGGTGACAGGATCACAGGGCACCCAAGGCTCATTTAAAGGCTAGCCTGTCTGGTTCGATCCCACAAAAAAGGCAATGCAGCACAAATTTAAAAAGGTTAAAAAAAAAAAAAAAACGGTTAATTCTGGATATGATAGAAAAGTGCATAATCTCATGGGCCTTATCAGGCAAAAAACGTAAGGTTGTTGATCCTGCCTCCAAACTGCCCAGATCTCAATCTGATTGAGAATCCATCGGATGTGCTGGACAAACAAGTCTGTTCCATAGAGGCCTCGCCTCGCAACTCACAGTAATTAAAGGATCGGCTGCTAACGTCCTGGTGCCAGACACCGCAGCACCACACCTTCAGAGGTCTTATGGAATAATGCCTCAAGGGGTCAGAACTGATTTTTTTTAAATTTATTTTACGCAAAAGCAGAACCTAAAACCTAGAAGATTTTAAAGTTCATATTTTTATGTTTTGACTAATCAGGGTGTCTAATAATCAATGTATTTGCTTAAATGAATGCATAGCTATTAAAAGCATTATTAAGACTATTTGGAAATCTGCATGTCTTTGGACTGTGAGGAAACCGGAGTACTCGGTACCATACACACAGACCCTGAGGCTGGAACTGAACCCTGACCCTGGAGGTGCAAGGCCACAGTGCTAACCATTAGACCGCCATACCACCTAATGTTGCCACACAGAAAGAAAACGTGTCTTGACACAGAGTAAGCCAACACTTTTGCAAAAAGAAGCACTATTTTTATTTGTATGATATGATATGACATGATATGATATGATATGATCATAATTATCCTATACTTAACAATGCTCTTTTTATGAAGGACATGTGGCTTAATGGTTAGCATTGTGATCTCGCATGGGTTCAAATCGCGCCTCCAGTCCTGATGTGTGAAGATAAATGTTCAGGCATTTTTAAATTTCAGTGGGCCTTTTAAGGGTGTACAATGTGTTGTGCACTACTGCACAGGATATGTAGTATAGATTATGTAAGGATGAAGGATAGCCTAGAGTATGTGATAGAAAAGTAATGGGAAAAGTCCTATAATGTGTAAACTCATACAGCTCCTATATCATTTTTTTTTTTACATTAGCAGTTCATTAATTTATGCTTGTGTTTGACCTGTTGACTCAAAAGCGATTTTAAAAGCAATATAACACTATAGAAGTCAAATACACTCACTGACCACAGAGTTATAAAAAGGAACAATAAATAGTAATGGTAGAGAGGAATAATATCCATGAGTCAGCCAGCAGCTGGATCTCTCTCTCTCTCTCTCTCTCTCTCTCTGTAACATGAGATATGGAGGCAGAGAAAGAAAAGGGAGAGGTAAAGCAAGTAAGGGAAAAAAGAAAAACAATCAGGGGCCATACACAGTGAGGGTGCAGTGGGCACCCTGCCAAGAGTAACAACTCACGCATCCAGCCAGGGAGGACGTGAGCGTGAGCAAGAGAGAGAGAGAGAGAGAGAGAGCTAGAGCGAGGGTGTGCATATCTTCAGTGATGATGTGAAAAACAGGGCGAAAGCATATGGCTAAAACCTAGCTGAGGTCTTTTGCCTCTTCTGAGTTACCACAAGTCTAACCTTCTCAGCGTTTGTTCTACTCTTCCACCCTTATGCACAGCCCTCCTACACGATTTAAACACACACACACACACAAACAAAGTGCACAGCTGCATGTAGCCATTCTGCCGCAGTGCCAAGTGGTTACAATGTTGGTTTTTGCCATCACACCACATCACACACAAACACACACGCACGCACTCACACACACTTACACACACACACACACACACACACACACACACACACACACACACACACACACACACCAATCATGTACAGCTGCATTGTAGCTGACACAGCAGGGTACCGAGTGATAATGTAGTGGTTTTTGAGTTGTCATCTAAACTTGGCCTATCTCAGACTACATCTCTCCTTCTCAAATGTTATGCATTCATCTTGTTCTCAGGAACACGAACAGAGCTTTTATTTCTCTTTTGTTCTCTTTTGTTCACTCATTATCTCGAAAACATTAAAGAGCAACTTTGCCATGAAAGTTACTGCTCATATGTGCATATAAATATTGTTTTTGTTCTTTGTAATATTCCGCTCTACGCAGTTCTTAAGTGTCCTAAAAAATGCTTATTTTGTTTCACTGAACCATAAATGTGTGTTTTTCTTTAATTACACAATAAATAAAGCAACAGTCAAATTCTTGCGACATAAAATAAACAGAGAGACAAACAAACAAACAATACAAGTCCTAACAAGGGTGTCTAGTATTGCTTGTGTTTGTATGTCCCTGTACTTGTAGTGGCATTTGGTCCCAAACAAGATAAAAACATGCCCACACACACACACACACACACACACACACACACACACACACACACACACACACACACACACACACACACACACACACTGTCTCTGTAAAAACAAAGGATGGGATATCCTGTTTTCCAAAGAGACAACAATGCTTGTATGTTTAAAAATAACAGTTTTATACTACAGCTTTTAAACACAAACAAACACAAGGAGAGACATTTATGTACTTGGATAGTGACATCATTATAAAATGGTGAATCTACCCACTGCAAAACACAAATGTTACATAGGCTTTAAATCGACCTGTTATAGAAAACCTGAGGGGTGTTCAAGTCAAACCGGGACTCATGATAAAATGTCTTGTGGACAACTGCGTACAACCACATAAGACTTCGGGCACAGTGTGGTGATGAGACCCTTAGCTGCAGTATAACATTTAAATGGCGCAACTGTTTTTAAGACGGCTCGGAACCTGCTGCAGCCGTTCCCGTGAAGAGTCAGCAAGTGGAAGGCCTGATCCTTGAAAGCAGACGGTTAACTTGTCGTCAATCTGCCTGTGTGAACTGTACACACACCATTCGCACATTACAGGAACTCAGCTGGAGGTCATTGCCGCACAGTTCTGACCCTGCTCCAAGTGATAATCCATTAAAAGTGTTCCTGGAAGGCCAGCGTTTCAGACGTGAAGCAGGATTTCTACCTTGATGGTTTCCAAGCACTAGTGGAACACTGGGATAAGTGCATTAGTGTAGCATATAGTATATTGTATATAGAGAAATAAAGGTAGTTTTTACTCTAATAACTGGGTCATGTTATTCTGCAAAAAAAAAAAAAAAAAAGTCCTGGCTTGACTTGAACATCCCTTGTATATTAGTGACTGATTGTCTGTGTCTCAGCGTGTAATTGCCTGAATAAAAATTAAAAATAAATTAAAAATCGCAATTGCTGTTGACAGACGCTTAATGTGTGTTGGCACCATTAGATAAACCAGTAGATATGTTAGAATTAACTGATTGATTGAAAAAAAAAGGAACAGACTTTATTGACGTTTGCTGTAATTAATTTGAACTAATTTGCTAAGCAGATCAGAAGCACTCTCCAAGGCACAGGCGACAAATTCAAGGCCTGTACGTAACCTAGCATGTAGCATGGTCTCCAAAATGTGTCTGTTCATTGCTTTAGCTGAAATACAACTCATTTCAAAAGTATGTGAGATTATAAATTCACAATTATATCAACATCCTCAATTTAGCAATATATTGTAAAGGTTAATACATTAATAAAAGCTGAAGTAGATTAGATTAGATGTTAATGGTTATCCTCTAACCGCTAATTGGTAACATCAGGTCACAATTTATTTAAGCCCCATCCAATCCAGCAGGGAAAAAAAGGGGAAACAGCAAGGAATTGTTTTCAACAATTTTTTTCTCATGTTTTTGTGTGTTTACAGTCTCATGCAAAAGTTTAGGCACCTCTTGAGAAATAACAGTTTTTAATTGAAATGATGCTAACACAGTCTTTCTTTTCAGCAAACATTGGTACTTACTTACTTTTTATGTCATAAATTGAACAAAGATAAAAAATAAAATCATTATTGTGGCACTGTGCAAATGTTTGGGCGCCCTACATAATCAGTACCTCTGGCAGATATCACAGCTTACAAACGCTTTTTCTAGCCAGCTAAAAGTCTTTCAGTTCTTGTACTTGAGATTTTCAGGTTTCTAGTTCTGTAATATTCTTTGGTCGTCTTGCATGCACAGCCCTTTCAAGATCTACCCACAAATTTTCAATGATGTTTAAATCAGGGGACTGTGATGGCCATTCCAAAACCTTCAGCTTGCGTCTCTTGAGGTTTTCCATAGTGGATTTCGAGGTATGTTTAGGATCACTGTCCTGTTGTAGAAGCCGTCCTCTTTTCAGCTTTCAGCACAGGCTCTTGGATATGGAAAAATGCACAATACTTTCAGCAAACATTGATGTATAGTTACTTCTTATGCCATAAATTGTACAAAAAATAAAAATAAAAACATTATTATGGCACTGTGCAAAGGTTTGGGTGCCCTTCTAGAGTTTTTTCTACAAGGTTTCAGACCTTAACCAGCTCATTAGATCGAATCATAGCAACAGCTGTCATTAGTAAATGCCAATTTCAAAGCTTTACAAATACTTTGATTCTTCAAACCTTGTGCACATGGGTTCCTCTAAGCAGCTGTGTAAGACTCTGAAAATGAAAGTTATTGATTCCCACAATGCAGGAGAAGGCCACAAGAAGATAGCTTGCAGTTTCCACAGTGAGAAATGTAATTAAGAGAAGGCAGGTCAGGGGAACTTTGGAGGTCAAGATGAGATCTGGAAGACCAAGAAAACTCTCGGACAGATCTGCTTGTATGCTGGTCAGAAAAACAAATCAAACCCCCCATTTGACTGTAAAAAAAAATCCTACAGGAAGATTTAGCAGACTCAGGAGTGGTGGTGCACCGATCCACTGTGCAGCGATGTTTGCACAGACAAGACCTTCATGGAAGAGTCAGCAGAAGAAAACCTTACCTGCATCCCCATCATGAAATCCAACGTCAGAAGTGTGCAACAGAACATCTACAGAAGCCTGATGCGTTTTGGAAACAAGTGCTGTGGACTGATGAAGTTAAAATAGAACACTTTGGCCGCAAAGGCATGTTTGGAGAAAAAAAAGGAGCAACATTTCATGAAAAGAACACCTTGCCAACTATTAAGCATGGGGACGGATCTATCATGCTTTGGGGTTGTGTTGCAGCCAGTGGCTCAGGAAACATTGCACAGGTGGAGGGAAGAATGGATTCCACTAAATACCAGCAAATTCTGGAAGCAAACATCACACCATCTGTAAAAAAGCTGAAAAGAGGATGGCCTTCTACAACAGGACAATGGTCCTAAACATACCTCGAAATCCACTATGGAAAACCTCAAGAAATGCAAGCTGAAGGTTTTGGAACGGCCATCACAGTCCCCTGATTTAAACATCATTGAAAATTTGTGGGTAGATCTTAAAAGAGCTGTGCATGCAAGACGACCAAAGAATATTACAGAACTAGAAGCTTTTTGCAAGGAAGAATGGGAGACAATCCCAAGTACAAGAATTGAAAGACTTTTAGCTGGCTATAAAAAGCTTTTGTAAGCTGGGATATCTGCCAGAGGAGGTGTTACTAAGTACTGATTAGGTAGGGTGCCCAAACTTTTGCACAGTGCACAATAATGTTGTTTTTATTTTTTATCTTTGTTCAATTTAATGACATAAAAAGCAACCAATTTCCATTTCCCAGAGAGACTGTTAACATTTTTTCAATCACCAAAATCTGTTATTTATCAACGGGTGCCCAAACTTTTGCATAATACTGTAGTTTGTAGACAGGAGACCAATTTGAATGTGTAAAAAGAATGCAAATAGTGAATAGGTCCCCAATAATAATTACTATTATTATTAGTAGTAGTATTTTTGTTTAGTGTTTTTTTATTATTCTGGAACAGTACAAAACACAGATGGAACTGGACATTTTAAAACACATATGGCATTAGGTAGTTAAGTAACAGCAACAACAACAGTCAGTTGTTATTTTAAGACATGAAGGTCGGCTGTACTGGAATAGTGTTTGTAAGAACAGCATTGTCAAGTGCATTTGCAAAACCCATCAAGCACCATGATGAAAATGTATTTAATATTTTTTTGTAATGTATTTTTTATATTTAAAGGCTTTAGCCAGTATAATAATTGTTGTTACCAAACAGTTCCTATTTTCTTAAAAAGTCCTATTTCAGATCCTAGGCCCCTCTGTTAGTAGATAGACTAGGTTAATTTTTTTCCCCTTACTTTTTCAGCCTCACATGCAAAATACTGCAAAACAAGTACTTTAACAAGCCATAACCATGTTCAGAAAGCTCTATTGTCATCGGGTTACCAGAAAACCATGTGTTATGAAATAAGATCACGAGGAACACCCCTGAAGATCCTCCTGGTCTTGTGTCAAGGCCAGTGAGTCTCAAAGAAATATCAGACAAGCTGACATTTTAATGACATAACAAGTGCAAGTTAACATGGTAAATAATATAGCGGTAGGAAATGTTAGAAAGTTCATGTTTGTAAAAACAATTACAGTGATCTGCAAAAATATTCATGCCGCATGAACTTTTCCACATTTTGTCTGGTTACAATCACAAACATAAATGTGTTTTATTGGGATTTTATGCGATAGACCAAAGAGGCACATCATTGTGAAGTGGAAGGAAAATAATGAATGGTTTAAAAAAAAAAATTTTTACAAATTAATATCTGGAAAATGTGGCATGCTCCTCCTCCTCCCTTTCACTGCAATTACAGCTACAAGTGTTTTGGGGTGTGTGCACATCTAGAGAGAACTTTTTGCCCATTCTTCTTTGGAAATAGCTCAAGCTTAGTCAGGAGCAAGTCAAGCAGGTCTTGGTTTACGAATACCGAGCATCATGTAGCACGCATGCGCTTCTTGTTTTGACGCGATCATAATTGAGCCAACGGTTTTTCTCTGTCTTCCGCTGCGGAATTGTGGGTAATCATCTCCCGTGCTGGGTCTTAGTGTGCGTCTCACACTGGTATAATCAACATCCGTGCACACGTGGATTTAGTATAACACAGTGACCACGTGTACGTGCGTAAAACATATTTGATTTTGTGTTTGTATGTGTGTGTGTGTACAGCGCGCGAGTACTGTTTATTATTACACATGTGTATGTGTGTGTGTACGTGGAAAGCAAATACAAGTCTCATCAGAGAGGTTAAAGATCCATTTTCTCTCTTTATATCAGCTGGCACTGCACTTTGTATGCGTGCGTGTCATTGAACACCGTGCAACCTTCACACACATCACTGTTTTATTTTAACTTTACAGCAGTGTGAGTTTCCATTATTTCTTATGGGAAAATTTCATTTGGTTTACGAGTGTTTTGATATGCGAGACTACTTCCGGAACGAATTATGTTCGTAATCCAAGGTTCCACTCTATTTAGCTCTATTCATCTTACCATCGACTCTGACCAGCTTCCCTGTCCCTGATGAAGAAAAGCTTCCCACAACATGATGCTGCCACCACCATGCACACTGTTAGTTTTCCACAAAGAGTTTTGCATTTAGGTCAAAAAGTACACTTTCATCTGACCAGAGCACCTTCTCCCACATGCTTGCTGTGTCCCCACATGGCTTGTCACAAACTGCAAACTGGACTTCTTATGACTTGCTTTTAACAGTGGCTTTCTTCTTGCCAGTCTTCCATAAAGGCCAGATTTGTGGAGTGCACAACAAATAATTGTCCTGTGGACAGATACTCACATCTGAGCTGTGGATCTCTACAAGCCCCTATAGAGTTACCATAGGACTTACATTGCAAATATGATTACAAAGGCACTAGTATTTATTTTTACTTATTTGTTCTTGTAAATAATTACACAAAATAATAGTTGAACAGCATTAGACATATACATCTCCTCCATAAGTTGGAAATAAGTTATCTGTCGATTTTCAAGGATCAGGAGTTGAATGACCCCATTGACTTAAACACCTCTTGTAATAATGTTATCTTTATTGCTAATGTCTTATTGATATAAGTTTTGAGTCTTGAGACAAAAGATTCATGCAGCCTATCAGTGACAGTTGATTACGCAGTGTGGAACACCTCCTTGAGACTTGTCCAATATTTTTCAGCCTGCTCTGCTGACGCCTTCCAAATGTGACATTGATGACACATCATCAGCAGAAGACTTGTAAGAGGAAGAAGAAAATGAAACCTCCACATTTTGTGAAGAATGTGAAAAGGGTGGGAAACACACTTTATGTTTCTTTACATAGAATTGCCTACTAAAAAAAAGAAAAACTAATAATATATGGAATGAGCATAGATTGTCGATGAAAGAGCTGTTTAGTGTGTTTTGGTTTGAACCTGAACCTGAACATGTAAAACAAGCAGTGAAGCAACATAGAGTAGACATAATTCTGTTTGTAATTCTCCATTTGTCTCTGTCTCTCATACTCACAGTTTATGAAATTACATTGCCTCTAGAGTGTCAATTGTAAGATCAACAATGCAGAATATGCCAAGATGCCAGAAATGTGCTGTGCTCTATGAACTTCCATTAACCCTGCCTTAAATGCTTTTGGAATTTGAGTCACTTCTAGCATTTGAATGCCTGACTCATGAGGAGTTCAGATGTGTTAGTGAAGGTCAGCATGAAAGCATGCAGAAACACATGCTACATACATGTATAGTGTAAGCTGAAAGCTCTCACTTGATTGACAGGTATTCCATTTTAGTCTGTTATGTCTGGGGCCTCAATAACTATATTAGTCCTTTCTGCATGCAAACACACACGCACGCGCGCGCACGCACGCACACACACACACACACATACACACACACACACACACTTTTCTTAGTGTCTTTGGGCTGTATTCAGAATTGCCACCCTAGATACATAGTCAGTAGTACTGATATACTGATATAGTTGATTAATCTAAACCTAATGCTTACAGTATATGTACAGTATAACTCATTTAAAGCACATTTTATGTCATGAAGACATACTCAACATGTACTGTACACGTGTACTCGACTCGTACATGTATGTGTACGTGTTTTGAGAAAGTGGGGGTTCTCTGAGTATCTTTGAATACTCAAAAATAGAAACAGTGACATCACAAGTAGAAAATGGTGCAAATAATGTTTAAACAAAAATATTTTAAATATCCCTTATGTGAAAGAACAACTGTTTGCACTATGTGACATAAATAGTGATGTTACTATTGTTAAAAATCTAAGTGCACCTAGATACCTAGACATTTTTTTTGTGCAATGCTTCATTGTGTTCAGGAAATTATGGCCAATTTTTCATTGTCTACAAGATTGTATACAAGTTTACAGTATATGTTTAATAAATAAATAAAAAATTCACTTCATTGTATCGAAAATTGACTTAAAAAGGTACGTACTGAACTGTGACTTTTGTACACTGTTTAACCCCTGATTAATACAGTATATGATAGAGACGTCAGCAAGCACTCACATAATCTAATAGGACCAACTATTGGCAATATATAATTATCTTGTTTATCACTTTGAAATTGGAAGCTTAATAGCACTAGATCCATCATCTCCTGCTAATTTTTTATTCATTTATTTGTTTGTTTGTTAATTTAAATTACACGTTAACAAATAGTACTGTACTTAATGTAGGTATGATATACTATATGAAAATGATGAAAGCATATGGCATTGCGTCAGTTAAATGCTATATGCAAATTATTATTTGTAACTACTATTAGTTTACATCTAATGGGGAGGGTGTGAATGTGTGTTTATTGTACGGTAAGTAATATTGTAATAGTGCAAGTAATATTGTACAGTTGTGTAATATTGTAATATATTCCTTTACTCCATAAGAGGTTATTGCAATAATTTTCATCTACTTGTCATACTGTACATTCAAGTTTGAATGCGCCTGGCACGAGGACCCGGAAGTAGTACGGTCGCGATTCAGGAAGCATAAAAGGAGACAAGATCGTTCAGTCTTTGAGTTTGCCCATGTTATCGCCTTTGCTATCACTTTGTCCGTCTAATCGTGAGTACACACTTTCTTGGGTTCTGCTTTCAATTGAGTGTGTGTTATTAGAATGCGGGTTTATTTGTGTAGACTCTTGCTCTCGCTCCGGTTCTAAAAATAAACAGCGTGCCTGCTTGCGCTACTTCCGAGTTTGGGTTTACCATCCACGCTACAGGGCTAACTGCTAGTCTTCTGGTCTGTCTCCGTTTGTCTGTGACAGAATGACTGAGCCATCAGCAGTAAACCCAGTGGATTATGCTCACGATGTGGTTGACCAACATGCTAAGCTGATGGAACAGCTCTGTGGTGAAGTCGCGGTTCTCCACAAAGGCATCCAAAACATCGCATCGGAGACCAACTCCAAGTTATATCATCTGCAGCAGGGAGGCTCGTCCGTGAGCCGCTACACGGCGGATTTCTGAACCCTCGTTGTCCAGACCGACTGGGGAGACTCCGCCCTCCGGTCGGCCTACTATGAGGGACTGGCTGCATGCATCAAGGATGAGCTTGCCAGACGAGAACTTCCAGCTACGTTGGAGGGCTTAATTCAACTCGCCCTCCGAATCGACCAGCATCTGCTCTCCCGACCCAAGCCAGCTCCTCGCACCCTACCGCCCATCACACCATCACTGCTCCATTTTACGTCCCGAACCCCCTCCTTCTTTTCTCACACGCATGTTCCGGAAGCTCGCTCCTCACCCGGTGATAAGTGAAAGTGACTCATCGGGTTCCATCTCCCTCTCCACCACCCTGACCAATGATTATCGTCTTGACCTGTTTGTGGCCAAACCGGAGTACACCTCCAGTTTGACCACAAACGGGTCGGAAGTTCCACATTCATCGTCTCCGGTGCTGCTGGTAACTTCAGTGACTCTTCTTACGCCAAGAAACTGGGGGTAAAGACCGAGGCGTTATCCCAGCCCATAAATATCACATCTGTCGATGGTCGGCCCCTCTCCTCTGGCCCCATCACCTTCCAAACCCAACCCATCACCATGAACATCAGGAACAACTCCAATTCTACCTCACCCCCATCTCATCGCCTCCTCTCATTCTCAGGCACCCCTGGTTACTTCGTCACGACCCACTCATATCTTGGACACAAAGTCGGATCCTACAATGGGGGCCGACTTGTTCTGAACACGGCCCGGGCTGGGACGTGTTCTAGGGAGTCCGAGGCCCCCGAGGTCGACACAGACAACATCCCGGCTGCCTACCGGGACCTGGCTGAGGTGTTCTGTAAAAGAAGGGCAACCCACCTACCTTGGCGACCTTCAGCCAAGTGCCAGTCAGTCATTATCTGCCACCGAGACACAGGCTATGGAGTAATATGTTTCCAGTGGACTTCGCCAAGGTACCATCCGGCCTTCCTCCTCACCTGCAGCTGCGGGGTTCTTCTTTGTGAAGAAGCGCGATGGCAGCTTACGCCCATTTGTCGATTATCGGGGGCTCAACAACATCACCATCAAGAATTGACATTGTGCCACCTGGTGCCACCATCTTCACTAAGTTTGACCTCCGGAGCATCTACAACTTGGTGCGCATCAGGGAGGGTGATGAGTGGAAGACGGCCTTCATCACTCTCACCGGCCATTATGAAAGCTTGGTAATATCATTTGGACTCTGCAATGCCCCTGCTGTCTTCCAGCAATTCATCAATGACGTTCTAAGAGACATGTTAGGCCGATGGCTGTTCGTCTATCTAGATGACATCCTCATATACTCCCGAACTGTCAATGAACATGTCCAACACGTCAGAGCGGTTCTAAAGAGATTGCTCGCCCACCAGCTGTACTGTAAGTTGGAGAAGTGCGCTTTCCACGAGCGCTCCACCACGTTCCTGGGTTTTGTCATCTCGTCCCAGGGTGTAGCCATGGACCCGCAGAAGCTGGAGGTTGTGAGTCATTGACCCCTACCCAAGACTCTCAAACAACTCCAGTGTTTGCTCGGGTTTGCGAACTTCTATCGTCGCTTTATCCGGAACTACATTATGGTTGCAGCTCCGTTAACTGCTCTGACGCACCCATCATTTCACCCCTTCCACCTCACCTCTTCTGCCATCGCCGCCTTCCATGAACTCTGCCGCTTCACTACGGCTCCCATCCTCCTTCATCCAGATGCCAACAAACCATTCGTTGTGGAGATTGATGCGTCAGACGTGGGCGCCGGGGCCGTTTTCTTCCAACGAGGTCCGGACCAAAAGCTGCATTCTCCAAGAAATTTGACCCCACTCAGCCGCGAAACGGAGTAGGGGACCGTGAGCTGCTGGCCATAAAGTGGGCCTTGAAGGAATGGCGACACTGGCTCCTGGGTACCAGAGAGCCATTCATCATCTGGACTAATCACCAGAACCTCATCACCGTCCGTACACTTAACCCCAGACAGGCACAGTGGGCTCTGTTTTTTGAAGACTACAACTTCCACCTGTCATACCCCCTGTTCTACCACCCACCAAGATCCTCACACCGCTCCGTTGGGACACAGAGACGAGGGTTCGCCAGGCACAGGCTGTGGAGACCGAACCGGCAGGCATGCCGCCTGGGCGACTCTATGTGCCCGACGTCGTCAAGCCAGAGGTTCTTCAATGGGGGCACTCCTCCCTCCTCTCTGGCCATCCCGGAAGGCGACGCACTCTACAATTCATTCAACACGCCTTCTGGTGGCCAAACATGAGAAGGAACATTGATGAGTTCATCCAGGCGTGCCCAGTGTGCGCCAGGGCCAAGGACAGCAACCAACCATCATCAGAAGAACTTCAACCACTCCCAGTTCCCCGTCGGCCATGGATGCACATTGACGTCGACTTCATCACAGGCCTGCCGGTTTCCAAAGGAAAGAACACCATCCTCAATATCATCGATCATTCTCCAAAGCTGTCCACCAGGTGGCCTTCCACGGACTCCCATCAGCCAAAAACACAGCCGAACTGATATTAGAACACGTAGTCCGTCTGCATGGGTTTCCTAAGGGACTTCATCTCGGACAGGGGGCCCCAGTTCACCTCACAGTTCTGGAAGGCCTTCTGCCATCTGATCAATTCCACCTGTAGGCTGTCTTCTGGATACCACCCTCAGACTAATGGTCAGACGGAACGGACCAACCAACAACTGGAGGGCTACCTGAGGTGCTTTGTCGCTGATCGCCAGTGCTCCTGGACCCGCTACCTCATTTGGGCAGAAYTATCACATAACCTCCACGTCTCCTCCACCACCAATCTAAGCCCATTTGAGGCATGCTACGGTTTCCAGCTTCCGATGTTCGACCATCAAGAACCGGAGGTTGAAGTACCGTCGACCCAACAGTTGGTCCGCCAGTGTCGACAGCTCTGAACCAAGCAAACGACGCCATCCGACGTTCCAACACCCGCTACACCCTTCAACATCGCCGTCGACACCCTCTGGGACGACAAGGTATAGCTATCTACCAAGAACCTACAGTCGTGGCCAAAAGTTTTGAGAATTACATAAATATTGGAAATTGGAAAAGTTGCTGCTTAAGTTTTTATAATATCAATTTGTATATACTCCAGAATGTTATAAACAGTGAACAGATGAATTGCATAGTCCATCTTTGCCATGAAAATTAACTTAATCCCGAAAAAAACTTTCCACTGTACAGTGGAACCTTGGATTACGAGCATAATTCATTCCGGAAGTGGGCTYGTRTTCCAAAACACTCWTAAACCAAATCATCATTTCCCATAAGAAATAATGAAAACTCAAATTATTCATTCCACAGCCCCAAAAAATAAATACATAAAAATAATTAATACAATCTATAAAATGAAAATAAAACAAATTAATCTGCACTTTACCTTTTTTTACCTGTGTGTGTGTG